>JAFIRS010000216.1:600000-998502 GCA_018342105.1 Gonioctena quinquepunctata
CAAAAGGGGGGAACCTATTGTCATAATGAAAACAAAAAACGCTATTTATTTGGTTTGTGATCTAAATTACAAGTTTCCTTAAACATTACCTGAAAAATAAGAAACCTAACGAACCTTGACTTTTTATAAAAGGTGCTGGAAATGCTCTCCTCCTTCCACTCTTAATCTCATAGACTGCCTGCCGTACGCGTTCTAAAATTCCGGGAGTGTTTCTTACGGTGTGGAAGGCATCCATAATTCGTTCAGTAAGAACTTCGATTGAAGGCACTGGTTCTGCACCATAAACGCGGGTATAACATGTTTTCGTGTAAAACCCTCCAGACAGTTGAATGGGAAACATCGAAATCACGTGCTATTTGTCGAGTACTCCTACCTACCAGGATTTTCGTCGATAACATTAAAAATCTCTTCATCTCTTACTGGGTTGCGGCTTGTCCTGGTCTGCTAGCATCGTGCCGTATTCCCGAAGGTGCTGATGGGAATTTATAAAAGTATAGTTGGGAAGCCGGCGATTTGGAAATCTTAGCGCGTACAACCTCTGAGCTTCAAGTCCGTTACTATTAGCCAGACCATAAACGCTGAAAGAACTATGAAGTAAAAACTAAAAATAATCTTGAAACTTTAACGCTCTGTAGATCGGTAACGAAGCGTTGGCGAACACATGAATATTGGAAAAAAGTCTTATTTTGACCTGAAAAATACGCCCTGAAATCTTGATACTGAATTTTGAAACACCCTGTATATACAATATACACAATAATTTCATAGCTATTTCATACCTGGTATTCTCACCAATATCGTCAGAAAAAAAATGTCTTATTCACATTTCCAAGATTTGATGAACTTACTGTAAAAATGCCCAATTTACATTCCAAAGATTTGACTGGTATGGTTTAGCACTTTCGCCAAAAGTTATGTACAAAAGACCTTATAGGTTGAGGTACGGAGAGGCTGAAGAGCCATATCGACCACCCTTACAATCTACTTTCCCCAAAAGTTAGTAAAAACTTCTCATGTAGATGAATTCGATGAGTTTTTTCCCGTAGTTGGAAAGTTTAAAAACACGCTTTTCTAGCAATATGGACGAAAAAGTTAAAAATAAAATTATAGTTTAAAACTAAAAAACACGATTTTGTAGCAATATGAACTAAAAAGTTGAAAATAATAAGAATAAAGTCATTGACCAAAAAATTACCTTTAATGTAAAAACAATCGTGGAGTGCTCTCTACTCACATTTCAAAATGGCTCAAATTTTAAGACAACTGATATCATTTTTTTACATTCAAGTTAATTTTTAGGTCAATGATTTTAGTCTTATTATTTTTAAATTCTTAGTTCATATTGCTACAAAACCGTTTTTTTAGTTTTTAAACTATATTTTTTTTAATTTCATAATTTGTAGTTGAAAATGAATTTGTTTCGAAGTTCAGTCATGTAATCGGAAATGATATTCGAAAAATATAAAATCCCTACAATGCCATTTTAACCGACGAAACCAAAAAGGAGGAGGTTCTCTATTCGACCCGTATATTTTATGTTTTTCCATCATATTTTTTTATGTATGATCACGCATAACTTTTTACTGAGGCGTCCGATTCCGATAATTATTTTTTCAGTGGATAGGGTGTACTTCGACTTTGGTCCCATTTGAATTTAAAAGATGAAATCCACCCCTAAGGGTAGCGAAATGAAGGATATTGATCACTCACCCTCTGAATTCTGGTCCGTTAACCGATTCTATCAGGCATAACTTTGTACTGGGTTCTTCGATTTGGATGATTCTTTTTTAATAGATAGGGTATATCTTATATTTGGATTTCGAAAGGAATTAGCCACCCTTACGGGTAGAAAAATAGGGGATAATTGATTTTCACTAGTGAACATTAGCACACACATACGTAGTTGACAATGACAGATCGCTACTGACATTATTCTTGTTCCGTCAAAATCAGTATATTTTATGAGAGGATGGAATGATATACAAAGTAATGAAATAAACTAACCAGAACAACGAAAATAATTTATATTACAACAAATAGTAAAAGTAGATAATCATATTATTTAACTGGTAATAGTTGAAGTAAGGTGGGTAAGTAAGTATTTTGGAAGTAATCAAAAAAAAGTAGGTAGTAATTGGTAGATTTTAGCCACAAAAAATTGAAAAATAAAAACTTTTTAACAAAAAATTAAACCGACGAAATACGGAACTGAAAAGTAAAAAAAAAAATTTTTAACAAAAAATTAAACCGACGAAAAAATCAACTGAAAAGCAAAAAATAAAATAAACCTTCTTAGTCTAAATGATAATTGAGCTCCTAAACTAATGTAAGTAACTGATTTTGAGTCGGCGCCAAACAAACCAGCAATTGAATTAGGTGAAGCGTAAAATGATGGCAGCGAGATGCACGGCTGCGTTTTGATGACTTCTTTCATAGATAATTTAATCACTAGTTTTTCCAAAGTTATGATAACTTGCTTATAATATATTTTTTTTGTGGAAGAATCTTCTTAGCAGATCTATGGAAACAATAACCTTATGATGGAAAAACTATCATTTTCTCTGTAAGCATAGTCACAGACTTCTATCGGTATTCAAGTAGGATCCACAACACCACACGGCGGTTCGGTAGTGACTTTGGAGAGTCCTAGGGACTAGGGACTGATATCTAGATGCCAAGAATTTTCCGTTAGTCACCTATCTCCTCTTGTCCAACTCTTTCATATGTAGCATGCCATGGAACAAAATCTACAAGGATTTGAAAAAGTTGCGTCTTTTGGGTTTCGTTTAAAAAAAATCCATTTACATAATATTATAGAAAATTGACAAAAAATTAAAACATTTGTTGATTTACGTTGTGGTGCTTCAGTTGTAACAATTTTTTCTTTGAAATTATTGTGGCATTTAGATGAAAAATAAGCTTTTATTGACATTGAAAAGTGGAAAATTATCAATTCGATTTTTTTTGCGGAAATGGAAAAACCTACAAAGAAAACGAATCATTTTGTGGTAATATGTAGATATTCAGAGAATGATCATGGAATGAAAATATTCACATAATGTTCGGTAATGAGAGTATAATCTATGAATATTCTATGAATCAGAAAATGGGAATAATTAAGATATTCGTGGAATATTCCTCCTGAATATCCAGATCCAGAATAATCTAAGAACAATTAATGATTATACATTTGAAAATGCACTTTACTTCTTCGCCTAATATTCTACGGAAGTCTCGAATATTTTCAACATATTATCCATTCTCAGAAATTGCATGTTATTTAGGATATTTCCGGAATAAGCCCATATTTTTCGTATAGATTTCTAAAACATTCATAAAAATCCCAGAAATAATTAGAAATGAAGGTTTGCACAACACAATTTGAAATGCACTACTTCTGTTATAATCATAATATTATGTTAATGCTCCTCAATTCTCATTTATTAGAGGCTGAAATGAAAAAAATGCTAAGAATTTTCAAGTAAAACCAAGTCCACAGAACAGAAAACAATTTATGGCAAATATAATATTTACCATGGCAGAATAAACAGAATTTCATCCTCCTTTCTTCATCACCTCGTTCTAACATAATTTTCAGTTTTAAGCGGAATATTTTCTTCAAGCTTGTGCGTTTTTTAGATACTCAACTGAAAATCACATGAGACCTGTGTAAATCCCGTAAGACCTGCTTTAATATGATTGTTGGATATTTCCCCGGTATCTGTCTCTATGCCTTCGTTCTTTGCAATTTTTTTCCGGTTTTACCCAATGTTTCATTTATCCTGAAGATCGTAGTACGATGGGTTGTTTCACGATCTAGTCTACTTGAGTTGAAAATGGTCTAAAATAGAGATACTGCTCTTAAAATTATTTGTGATAGCTCATTGGATCCGGAATAACGCCTAGAAAAATGATGTGCCAAAAGCGTGTATTAGCACATAAAAAATTGCAAAAGTTATAAACAATTGAAGATGAAAAAAAATGGCATTTCGTTTTTTGCCAATATTTCATAAACTATTGATATTTAAGGAATTTCAAAAAAAGATTCTGAAAAAGGAGGAAATTTCTGAGCTCCCGGAACTCTATCTCAATTATTTATGCTTTTAATTTAACGCTGAAAATGGGTCTCCGAGCGACATTTCTAGGTTGCGCGCGCGGCGTCAAAAGCGAGTACGTCACATAAATTAATTTATTTAAGGTATTACATTTTTTTTTCATTTGAAAAAATTACGGTGTATTCGGTACTCTATAAATAATATATTCCCGTTGGAAATTTTACTTAAAGTTGATTTTTCAACAAGTTAAACGATTGTTAACTAACAAAAATTTCCTATTATCTGTAAATAGAAATTAAAAATGTTTAAATAATTTCGTAAAAATTTTTCTTCGTAGAGCCTTTTTATAATACTCAATCACGCTATGAAAGTTGGAAAAATATACATACTTTGTTTATAATAATTTTTGTACTTGAACAAAACTAAAAAATCCAAGTAATGTTGTTGAAAATTATTTTTTTTTCTTAATCATCATATTATCGTTTTCTCATCAATACAAGATATAAATTGATTTAAAAAAAAAAAACGCCATTTGTTGATACATTTTTTATAAACAAATTATTATTTCAATATTTTTAAAATTTTTTTTAAACTTCATTATATTACAAATATCATATTTTTTAAAACAAAAATTTTCAATAACAATTTTTTATTGTTTATAATCGTTTTTTTATATTTTAATAGTTTAGAAATTAGTTTTTCTCCAAAAATCATAATTGACAGTCCTCTATGAAGTAACAAAAAAAAACTTTTTTTATCAACAATTCCATTGTTTATTAACTTACCAATTTGTTTTAAACAAATTTTTAACTATGTTAATTTTTTTAAAATTTAAAATTATTAATAAAAAAAGTTAAAAAAATTTATGTAGGTTAATAAACAATGAAATTGTTGATGAAAAAAATTTTTTTTTACTCTTTAGAGGACTGTCAATTATGATTTTTAGAAAAAAAATAATTCCCTAACTAATTATTTAAACAATAGAAATAGAAAAAACCGATTATAAACAATTAAAAATTGTTATTAAGGAAACATTTTTTTATAAAAAATATTGAAATAATCAATTTGTTTAAAAAACAACAAATGGCGGGAAAAATTTTTTTTGCAAATCAATTTATATCTTGTATTGATAAAAAAACGTTAATATGACGTTTAAGTAAAAAAATTTTTTTTAACAACATTACTTGGATTTTTTAGTTTTTGTTCAAGTACAAAAAGTATTATAAACAAAGTATGATTATTTTTTTCAATTTTATGGCGTGATCTTGTTGAATATGTATATAAGAAAGGCTCTACGAAGCGAAACATTTTTACGACAATTATTTAAACATTTTTTTTCATTTACAATTAAGACAGAAGTTCGAGAAAATTTTGTTAGTTAACAATCGCTTAACTTGTTGAAAAATCAACTTTAAGTAAAATTTCCAACGGAAATGAATTATTTATAGTGTTCAGAATACACCATAATTTTTTTAAATTTTAAAAAAATATTTAATACCTCAAATAAATAGTTTTTTATTGGAAATTTCTTCCTCTTTCAGAATCTTGTTTTTAAATTTCTTAAATATAAATGGTTTATGAAATATTGTCAAAAAACGAAATGCCATTTTTTTCATCTTTAATTGTTTATAACTTTTGCAATTTTTTATGTGCTAATACACGCTTTTGGCACATTTTTCTAGGCGTTATTCCGGATCCAATGAGCTATCACACATAATTTTAAGAGCAGTATCTCTATTTTAGACCATTTTCAACTTGTCGAGTAGACTAATCTGAATGCTTTCTATTGAATTCCTCTGCGACTTCCCTCATCGACACCAACAAAACGAATAATCTCAATCTTACTCAATATGGTCTGGACATCTCTAATATTACATTGGGACTAAAATGAAAACAGGCAAGGACACATCAAAGCCTACTAGAAAATTCAAAATTGGTTATCTGCAATATACACAGTTTGACATTCAGCAAAAATAAGTGGAAACATCCGTTTAGTTGAAGAAATGTTTGGTGAAGGTTCGTTCCTTGGAAGTGGAAGCGGCTTTCAACACCTCAAGGCCGAAAGCAGGAGCGATGTCAGTCGAGAAACCTCCTCAGGAAGAAACACAAAGCCACAGTATGGAACAGATGATTAACAGAATACTGGAACCCAAGAATAACAACGCAAACAATCAATCAAGAGGAAACTGTTCCAGATGTGGCAGGAGCGGACATTACCAGAGACCAGAGATTCACGGCTTGACTTGATATTCAAGCTACTTGACTTGACTTGACTTGACTTGACTTGAAATCAAGTCAAGTTCAAGTCAAGTAGTAGTTTTTAATGTCAAGTCAAGTATTTATTTATCAAGTACTTGAAAAATCAAGTACTTCTATCAAGCTACTTGATTTTTAGCAGTTTTATAAATGATGAAAATAATGAGAATGAACGTTGCGAAAAACACTTTTATTCATGAAACTTATTGCATAAAAGAACCAAAAATATAAACTATTTTAAAATGGAAATTTAAATCGCTATAAAACATAACAAAATACAAAATATTGAAGAAAATTGTTTCTTAATATTGAGAAACCTCCAAGCACTGTTTGATTTCATCATTTTCCATCCAGGATTTAAGGCACATGAGGCATCTTATGGATTTGTCACCTAATCTATTGCGGGTTTTTGTAACAGTCAGAGCAGCTCTGGAGAACTGTCTTTCAACAGGAGCTGAAGATGCTGGCGTTGATAAAAAATCTTTGGCCATTTTGGCCAAGTTTGGAAAAATGTTTTCGTGTCTCTTCCACCATTCTAATATATCTTCAGAACTGTTAGCTCGTGGTTCAGACAGGAATTTGTCTATTTCATAACGCCCAGCCATTTCATTTGCTCGATTCACAGGAGATTTCTTGAATAAACTAAGGAGATCGATGTCAAACTCACTGTATTTATCCTTTGAAGATGAAGATGATGCTGTTGTGCTCTGTAGACCTGGATGAAAATATTTTGTTTTAAAATTTCTTCAAAGTGTTTGACTGCTTCCTTTTCCAAGTCTTTTCCCCAACTTGTATTGGAGAATGTTTCCACTTTATGCCGGGAACTAAGATTAATACAACACAGTACATCCAGTTGGTTCTTTGGTAATGTTTGATTATTTTATCTTTAGCCGCTTGAATACTGTAAATGAATTTTTCATCGGTCTCATTTCTACTTGGATTATTATCGAGTTCAATAGCCCATTGTTCTAGCTTATCCAGGAGCATATTTATACCAATTATCACCATCGGAAGTGTGCAATATGCTTCACCCTCTAATGTTTTGGAAATTGTCTTGAAACTGTTCAGATATTTACAAACTCGATCTATTATCGACCACTCCGTGTCTGTAGGCTTCAAAGTTTTCATATTTTCTGTGTCATCACAAATAATGTTTATAGACTTTTTCATATTGAGGCCCCATCGCAGCATATCCAAAGTTGAATTCCATCTTGTTATGACATCTAATTTTGGCATAGCCATTGTTAAATTCAGAGTAGTGCAAAAATTTTCGAAATCGTTGCGCAGATTTTTAGAAATTTTTAACTTCTTTCCAAGACAATGTTTTTTTTTATTGGAGATAGCGAATTTAGATCTCCAGTTATTTCATCACTGTCCGATAGGGTAGCATCTGTCTCTGTCTCTTGAAACTCAGAATTCGAATCAAGTATTTTTATAAAATCTCTTGCCCCCAAATTTAAAATATACGCAAAACATACGAAGTGACTATTTTTAGGGTCAATGTCGGAAATAAAGCCTGTAAGCTCATTCATAAATGTGAAATTGCTGTTTGTATTGTCGGTTGTAATTCCTTGCACATAATTTGTTAAATCGTAGAATTCCAATGTATCAGTGAAAAGCTTTGCTATGCATCTGCCAGTATGTTGTCCATGCGCCGAAACAAAATCCAAAAGGATGGCATGCAGTTTCCAATTATTATCAATGAAATGAGCAGTAATTCCATAGTATCCTTACATACTAAAAGAAGACCAACCATCTATTGTGAATGAGATTTTTTATTTATATTTCTTTAGTAAACTTTTGAGGGTATTCTGTGCTGACCCGAACATTTCCATTGCCAAAGAACTCATTTTATTCCTACCAGGCAAAAATTGAACGGCTCTTGCACAAGTTCACGATTTTTGGATTGAGAAGTATTTTCCTCTAACACATATTCAGACTCGCTGGTCTCTGATTCCATTATTTCCGATGAATTACTCATTTTTTTTCTGCAGGGCACAGGTTTAAATACTTATGTAATTTTTTGATGTAACAAGTCACACACTTGGACAAAACTACCATTCACCTAGGGCGTGTATGTATGCATGCATAATAAGCAAGACTGCGCGATTGATTCAGTCAGCTCGGAGCTCAGGGAACCCCCGTATTTTGCCTAAGCGCGAGCGAGCTTGCAGAAATATACGCCGTGCGACACGTGCGTATCAAGATCAAGTAATATCAAGTAGCTTGATTTCAAGTCAAGTAATAAATATCTCAAATCAAGTCAAGTCAAGTATGTAAATTGTCGCGAGCTTGATTTTCAAGTCAACTCAAGTAGTTTGTTAAAATATCAAGCTACTTGACTTGATGAATCTCTGCCAGAGACATTGCAGGGTCAGGTTGCCACCACGTTCGTCATCATCTTGGAGGATACCCCCACGTTCCTACTCACCTATGTCTAGAGAGTCAAGAGGAAACTGTTTCAGATGTGGTAGAAGTGGAGATTTCCAGAGATATTCCAGGGTGAGGTTACCACCACGTTCTTCATCACCTTGCAGGACACCCCCACGTTCCTATACTCACCTAAGAGGACAGGGACGTATAGAAAGTCAAGAGGAAACTGTTTCAGGTGTGGTAGGACTGGACATTTCCAGATTAATTGCAGGGTTCGTCATCACCTTGGATGACACCCCCACGTTTCTACTCACCGACGAGTACTAGATCATTTAATGAGTTTTCGGGCAGATACCAAGAAACTGGATTAACCAAGACATCGGGGAGTATGTTGGCTAGTGAAAGCGAAACTTCCAGGGTCATCCGCACATCAGATGAAGGTGAACCATTCCAATACCGATGCCGATACCAACAAAACTAATCATCTCAATCTTACACTATTCTAAATACATGTTCTGGACACCTTACTAATATTACATTGAAACACAAATTAAAACAGGCAAGGAGACATCAAAACCTACTAGAAAATTGAAAATTGTCTCTTTATTGCAATATACAGAGTTTGACATTTAGAAGAAATAAGTAGAAATATCCGTTTAGTTTTCATACGGTTGGTAAACGGGGGATTTTATTGATGAATTCAATCGAGAAACTTCCAGATCGCGACGAGAGTCAATTTTAAATATGAGTTCTAAATTAGGACTGGAATAGAAAATCTAATAACTATCTGAATAAAAATGCAAATTTTCAATTTCGATATTTTTTTTTGAGTTCGGGTCTTTGCAGAATATCTATCAGATGTAGTTCAATGTCCAGCGTGGCTTAAGCCGGGAAAGCAGTTGTTTTTTGTTAGATATTCGCAAAAAATTACTTTTTATCGAGGATTCTTCAATTCACAGAAAAATTTTTCTATTCAATATTCAATTGAGAATGTTACCCTTTTCAACTTGGACGTTGTTATTTGATTCAACTCCTGTTTTGCAAAAAGGTTATAAACTTTTTAGCTTTTGTTTTATTACTTCATTGGTGAAATGTATCTGCTGTATAAGTTACAATCATGATGCGATGTTCGATTAAACATTTATATTCAGAGTCAATCGAAAAAATCAGAAATTTGAAAATTCGCAAGTGTATAACACCCTATCGTTCTCTCCCTCTCCCTGAGAACTCAATATAGAGGTATTTGAGACATTCCCTAATGTAATGTATCCTATATATTATTTCGATGAATAATGCCTAATTTCGACTCATTCAGTGGATCTCAGTAGGCTTGGAAGTATGTATACTTCAAATTATCCATATAGTCTTATAGTGTTATTAGGAAAATGAATACGGTACGCCACTGCAATGGTGACGTAATGGCGGGTTTCCCGAAAGTACGTTGGTTTTCTAGAAGGTCACCACCGATTAATTTAACATCAGTTATTCAACTCGTGATCACTACCGCTTTCAGGAAAAGGGGGTGAATACTCAATACGAAAGAAAATGTTGCAGGTCTAATTGCTTTATCCTATCACCCATTGAAGTGAACAAACTGAAACATTTTTGTTCCAAACAATTTGTTTCTAAACAAATGTCGCATCCAGTCTGCGGCCGGCCTAAGCGAAATTAGTGCAGTGCAGTCTATATTATATTTTGGGCAGTGAATTTGGATTAATTCCTTTAATTTTCAAAGTGGATTATTGTTTTTGTGAGGTGTAAATAAACGGACCATAATTCAGTATTTCAAAGTAATTAACTCCAGATTCGCAACAGTGATGATATTGCAATCATTTAAAAATATTTACCAATTTTCAGATCTATTTTTTCTCCTAGCTTCGGACTTTTTCAATTTTGACTGGAAGTTAGCAGAGTACCGAATAAAAATATGACATATTCTACAGAATCACTTTACCTCTTCCCCCGAAACTGCCAAAGCTATTGTGCATTTTCCCAAAGTTTACTGGAAAACTATAACGACTATTCTAGGTCTTATGGTTTATGAGAAATCCAATATTATATTCCCAAACTACTTTCATTTTATGGGCATCTAGCGAGTAGTAGCGAGTAGCTGCACGATAATGAACTGTGTTCAGCTATTCTTGACTAGATGATTTATAAGTTGATTGTTTTATTGGCGAAACATTTGAACGAGAGGGTATTTATACCTTTCGTATGATGTAGTGATAGAATTCTAAGAGGGAATAATGAAACTACGTTACAAACAATTCACTCCCTTTCCGCCGTTAATAAAATAAATGATAATACGCGAAACGTGCGCGAAAAGTAACACTCCCACTTGACAGATCTTTGACAATATAGACGAATATAAACATTAAAACACGCTGTTTAGAATGGAAAGTTACATAGGCTCAATAGTTTGTGGACCATTTATAAGCAAGTTTCAGCCTAGGGATACTGAATATCTTGGATGCCGTATTATAGATACCATGTGTAAGGGTAAATTAACAAATATTTCGATTCTCCTTAGATATTCTATAAGCAATACCATTTTGCATACATTGGAATAATACCTATTCGTCAGTCATATTGGGGTAACAATAAGGCAATACAGACGGAAAAAATTAAATCTCTTTGTCCATAGATAAACTTTTCGCATGTTCTGCCACTTTATTCAGTGAAAATTGTTCGCCTAATTCCATGTGTAGTCATTGTTATGATGAATTAGAAGCCAATTATTATGTTATGATTAAAATGTTTTCTGTCATATCGTTTTCCAAACTTAACTATGGCTAAAATCAGGGCCGGATTAAAAGGTGTGGAGGCCCTGGGGCAACAAAGGAGTGGAGGCCCCTAATTATTTTTCAAACAATTTTTTTTTTTAATTTATTGCGGAACAAATCAAATTATTTCGACACGAGTAGGTATAATAAAATACAAGAAATAAATTAAATTACAGCATAAACGAATGGATTCTTGCGAGCTTTTTTCGACGAAAAATCATTGATGATTTCGGTCAAATCCAGCATCTGGAGAAAATCATTCTCAATGCTAAGAAGCGATAACTTTGATAGGCGGCTTTGTCTCATCATAATTCTCCTATTTTTTTATTTTGGAAAATGAGCGCTTTCCAGTGCAATTTGACATCATCACATTTTCAGTTGTGATATCATAAGAGAGTGAAAATAATTCGACAGATTTTCGAAAACTTGTTGCCAGGCAATAGATAAGAGAGACCAACTGGCTCGAGTGGCTATTGCCAACAAGTTTGAGAAATAAATCTAGATAATTATTTTCTACTATATCGAACTCTCGTGTGGTATTCTTTAGATTATTTTTTGATGTTACGATCATAAACACATTTCCTTGCAAAATTATATAATGTACTAAACCGGTTTTGATTCATTGCACACTTTTCATGCGAATTGATGACAGACGTCAAATTTTCTAGGTAGAATATTCCCACTATTGATTGGCCAAAACGTATATGAATTATTTGAATTGAACGTTTCCATTGGTTTCTAGCAATGTCACAAAATAATCACTGTAATTTCAATGTTTGAGAATGTAGCTCTGAAATTTTGGTTTTTAAGAATTTGATAGTAGAACATCTTAGATTGGTCTTTTTGATAGTCCTTTTTCAGAAGGATTTACATTTGTTGCGGAATGTCATCCTTCTCTTAGACTCACACTTTCAGATTTCGGGGATTTCTCTGCTACAAGCGCGCCACTCAGCGGACACTTGTCAACACCAATAAATAGGAAAAACAGGTATAGACGGGCAAAGTGTTTGTAGAATCGGTAGAAAAATAGTCAACAGAATTTGAACTTTTGTTCTATTATGGAATGCGCACAGGGATCTTATAAATAATTTGATGCAATCATATTCATAAATTGAAATAGTATTTTCTTTTGCTTATGATTATTGAATTTCATTGTGTATCTAGATCGCTGTGTCATTCGAAGAATACATCGACAGAAAATCCTTCATTTAATAAAAAAATGTATATATTTTTTTTTCAATTGTTCTTGTTTTTACAGCTAATTTCGATACGATATAATATTTTGTATAATAGTATGATGTTTTACTTGGTGATTGTTTCTCGCAAATACACATGATTCATCAGATCGAAGATTAATATTAACCATGGATTTTGACAAGAATACGAAACATGTTTTTGAATGTTTAAAACGAAAAATGAGAGGAAAAAGTGGGAGAACTGCTCTTTCGTTGTCAGATTTTTTATATATAATTTTGCATATCCTTCGGTATTTGTTAGGAAATTTTACCTAAAAATTTTTATTGTGGGGCCCCTATCTTGTGGTGGCCCCGGGGCTGCAGCCCCGTTTGCTTCCCTCTTAATCCGGCTCTGGCTAAAATAGTTGAGCCTGTACCGCTCATTTGAACATGACTTAGAAAAAGAAAAACAAAATTTATTGCCCAACAGATAAATCCATTTACAGGACAAATATATGATACAATAATACAATAAACATAAAAGCTACTCAATGCTGAAAATTCAACCCGATGGCGCGGCCAGTCGAAAAGGTAGATGTCTGAATTCAATTACTGATTCTGAAAAAGCCATCAATCAAGCTAGCGAATTGTGTGTCAGAAAAAATAGGACATTCACTCACTGGAAAATACAAACATTTCTATTTTTCTATAAACCTCAATCTCTACAATAAAAAATTGGAGAAGAGTTCAAATTTCTATGAATGCTTTTAATATTTTCATGTAATCTGGCTCAAATGAAAAAAAAAAACTATTTTTGTATAAAACTTGAACTTTTAAATCAAAAGTTGGTGAAGGATCCAAATCTCCCTAAATTCTTACTAATATTTCTATGTAATCTGATAATACAATGATGATCTGTTAGTTAGTAAGGCCAAATATGGTTATATAAGTATTTTCCTCAAACTAATCACAAATATTTTCAAAACGTTCTCTATAAACCAGTCGCATCGTAAGAATATCTTTTGTTAACGTAACACAATAGCTTGCGCGTGCCCTAGAAGTTGTATTATCTTTCGCATGGCCAATACCATAGACTTATTATTGGGATAATAAGTCTATGGCCAATACCGGTTAGTGTTATGTATTTTCTATGATTCAGGACAAAATACAAATAGAAAGAAATTTTATTTGATGACAACTTTTTACACACATCTGACTTATCTATCAACATTGACTCTTTTTTATATATAACTCATAAAGGGTGATTACAATAAATTGCCATACATATATAACAGTTAGTTGTGCCTGAATTGTTGACAGAGTAACTCGCTCGTCCTATTTTCCTAAATTTGAAATCACAAGATCATGGATATTGAAGCATCAGGTAGGTATGCACTTTAACCTGCAACTTTTGTTTCTCATTAGATCCACCATACGGTTATTTTATCTGTGGTTTATTTGGAAATTAAATTTATCAATTTTATCCCTTAATTGATGAAATTTAATTTCCAAATATACCACAGAAAAAGTTACCGTTTGATGGATGTAATGAGAAATCTACTTATTGTTTTTTTCTCTGAATTTATCACTTTGGCAATTCAGTTGATGCTGGAAGTTACATTTTCTATGAAAATCATATTTTCAACTTCATTCTAGGAAAAACATGGAATTGAATACAAATTAAATAATTCAAGAACCTCTTTGATTAAATTTATTTTGACCGCGCTCGTGGACACTTGTAAGTAATATCGATATAATATATGTTTTACAAGATACTATTTTTGTTTGAGAAATATATAGAAATATTAACGTCAACTGGATTTATACAAAAAGTCCCGAAAAGTACACCGACTTTTTTCAATAGTTCAAAATATATATCTTATAACTAATATAATAAAATGAAATACAAGTCCCCTTGTTTCCCCTTTTGTTAAATCGAGCGTATTCTTTTCAGGTAGTCGCGGTGACCCCCCTCTAAAGGAAATGAAGATTAAAAGAAAAGAACAGTTTCTTCCTCGGATGCTGGTCTCGTCGCCAGCTGCACCTAGGCCTCTTGGGGTTTTTGTGCCTTCAGGTTTTGTTTTACAGCACCCACTCCGTAACCCTAGACCCCTGTACCAGTCTGTACAGGTTATTTACCGGTTGGCTACTGTATTCTTCGGGCCTTGACTGCCTAATATTGCTTGCCTTTTGCGATCTAGTACCTCTGACCATATATGTTTGGCCGTTTCTGTCCCTTTGTCACATTGTCTGCAGGAAAGTTCTCCGTTGTACAGCCCCATTTTGTACAGGTGTCTTCTCATTGGGCTGTGAGAAGGCCCGTTATTGTTCTAACTTGGTTCCTACTCATCTCGAGTAGTTCTTCGCTTCGACGGTTATATAATAAATGTTTTCCCGTGGTGCATGAGAGGGGCTTCCTCCAGCGCTCTTTGTTTTCGTTTGACCCAGTTCCGAATGCAGCCGCAGATGGCCGATTTTGTCACCCCGAGTGCAGGTTCTGAGCCAATATATGGAGATGATGAGCCCGTTCATCAGCTTTTTCGTTGCCCTCGATGCCACAGTGTTCTGGAACCTACATCAAAGTTATTTTGTTGTGTTCTGCGAGGGCACTGAGTTCTTCTCGGCATTCCCATACCAGTCTTGATGTCACTTTTGGGTTCGTGAGAGCCTTCAGTGACGCCTGGCTGTCTGTGCATATTTTGGTCCGTGCGTTGCGCACTTCTCTCATTTTATTTTCTCTCATGCATCGCAAGAATGCATACATTTCCGCTTGGAATACGGAAATGTTCATTCCCAGTGAGGTGCACAGTTGGGAGTTTCTCCCCTCACTCTATATACCAGCACCAGTTCCTTCCTTGGTCTTGGATCCGTCTGTGTACCAGGTTTGCTCTTGATGGTGTTATCTGTCCATTCCCTTCGGTCTTGTATGATCACCTCGAAGTTCGTATCAAAGAAGTACCTAGGAGTTATGTGGCCCGTTGGTTTCATTTCGAAAATGTTACCTCCCACTATTTCCTTTATCTTGTTGTGATCCGATCCGTTGCTCGTATTTTGTAGCCTTAGAAATCCCATTCTTGCCTCACCCATGATTGTTTTGTCCATCGGGGAAAGATCCAGTAGTGCTTCCATGGCTGCTGTTGGTGTTGTTTTCATAGCTCCCGTTATTCTGAGGCAGGCAAGTTTTTGTACCATGCTCAACTCAGCCGCGGCTATTTTTTAATTGGGTTATCTTTGTCCACCATACCAAAGATGCATAAGTGATGATGGGTTTCACCATAGTATTGTATGACCAATACATTTACCAGTTGTTGGTTCCAGGTTAATTTTGAATCTAGGATTACCCCGAGATATTTAACTTCCCCCGACAGCTGGATGTTGGTCCCTTGGAGAGTTAGAGGTCACATGCCCTCTAGCTTCGTTCTTCAGGTAAAAGCTACAATGGTTGATTCGGAGAGACTAATATTTAAACCCTCTTCATTTATCCATGCGGACAGCCCCTGGTGACCTTAGCTGTCAATGTTCCTCCCACTAGAGAGGAGAATATTATTATTTCTCTTAGCATGCAGTCTATCCACCTGCAGCAGGTCTCATTGATACCTTTTCTTCTCAATGCCCTTGAGATTGAGTTTAGAGATGTATTGTTGAATGCTCCTTCGATGTCTAGGAATGCAACCAGCAAGACCTCTTTGTTTTTCAGAGTAGTTTCCACATTCTCTACGAGTTGGTATAATGCTTCTGTAGATGTTTCTGTAGATTTGCTTGTTGTGTAGACCTAAACTTGTGTAGAGGTTGGTTTGCCAACACTGTATCCCTAATGGGCCTATAGAAACAGTTTTTCTTGCGTCTTGAGCATGAATGGCATAAGACTTATTGGCCTCAGTACCTTCGCTCCATCCTGTCCAGTTCTTCCAGATTAGGGAATGAAGACAACTGTAATTGCTCTCCATGCTTTTGGGATGAATCCCAGTGCAAGACTGGCCCTTGATACCATACATATATTGTGTGCTAGTAGGTCAATTCCTTCCTGTAGCATAATATGATGAATGCCGTCCGGTCCTGGCGATTTATACGGTTGGAACAAGTTGATTGCCAATTTCGTTTTTTGCACATCTATCACCTTTTTTGAGATCTGCCATTTATCCCTGGAGGCCCTTCAGATGATATTTTTATGTTTATTGATCCTGGGAAGTGTATCCTGTACAGTTCTTCCAGGGTATCTTTCCCATTCTACGTATAGACTCCTGACTCTGTCCTAATCCTAATCATTTGTTGGGGTTCTTTGCAGAGTATTTTGTGGAGTCTTGGTCCCTCGTGAGAGCCTTCCGCTTCCTCAAAGTACCTCCTTTACGATTCTCTTTTGGATTGCCTTAATGCTTTGTTGTATTCGGTGAGGGGTTTTCTTATATTCTCTCCATTCACTTGAGACTTTGGATTTGTTGAAGAGTTTCCTCCTTTTCTTAGCAATTTTTTTATTCCACCAGGACACCCTTAAATGCTGAGGTGATTGTGTAGTTGTCCCGCAACCAGTTCAAGACCATTTGTGTTTAATATGTTTCTGTTTAGGTCTCACTTCCAGATATTTCGAACTCGATGTGTCTATGCTTACCTCATCAGCCACGTGCCAGTTTTTAACAAAGGTGCTTATATACCTAGTTCCAATTGTTATGTCAATTATCTCTTTCCTATTAGATTATATGAAAGTAGATTTGTTGCCTACATTTAGTATGTCTAAATTATTAGTTATAATAAATTGAAGTGAAGACTCACCTCTGGCGTTGGTGTTCGTGCTTCCCCACGCTGCCACATGGTGTGCATTAGACACGTTAAACCACTTGTATTAGATCTCAGTTCAGAAAAACTGTACTCGCCTGCAGAATCAAGTTTGGTGAAATCAGGCAAGAGGACTGCAGCCCAAGTTGTGAAATTAGCCATCCAATATAAGCCCAATAAATTTAAAAAAAATGAAACTGATGAGACATCATTATCTGCTACTACAAGAACGTAAAGCCCTGAAGAAGCTTTAGTCTCATGGTGGATCTTTGGTTGACAAAAGAAGATTATATAACGATGCGACTTGGAGCAAAGGAAAGAGGGGCTGATATTTATCCCTCAT
Organism: Gonioctena quinquepunctata; assembly: GCA_018342105.1. Classification (NCBI taxonomy): domain Eukaryota; kingdom Metazoa; phylum Arthropoda; class Insecta; order Coleoptera; family Chrysomelidae; genus Gonioctena; species Gonioctena quinquepunctata. Next base: position 617,756 of record JAFIRS010000216.1, read on the forward strand.
ATCATGTGAAGAGAGGCAAAGAGGAAGTGTTATCCTGAAATATAAGTAAGAAACAAAGTGCCACTGCTGGATCTCCTATGATACTTTACAAGTTTGGTACAAGACAGGCTGATGTAATACTAAGAACTTTCGGAGGACTGTAATACTATCAAGTTATTATAAATGAGGCCTAGATGGCAGCGGTGGACACAGTATATATAAACAAAATTTCGCAAATAATTCACAATATGCGGATTCTAACATAATTTTATGTACTATTGTCCCACTAGAAATGAGTGAATCTAATGGTAATAACAAAAAAAAATATATTGGAAGAACACAACACCATCATCGACAAGGTATTGCCGTTGGATTCAAAATAAAAAAAGGAAAATGTCCAAAATGTGAAAGAAGAATATAATGAAGTACAAACACAAATATTGCAATTGGGGCCCACAATGATCCTTCTAGGCACTAAAAAAATAAAATGTAAACGTATTTTTATATGTACGACGTTGGAAGGAAAGACTGTTAACATTTTGACTGATAGTTAAAGTTCACAAGAGTGCAATGTTTGTAACGCTACTCCTAAAGATTTAAACGATCTGGAGAAACTAGATAACAGAGTCTGTGATGAAGATACCTTCAAGTATGGTGTAATTTCTTTATTTTACTATATTTTTCAAGAAAATACCAATTTTAACTTTTTCACTTTTTACTTGAAAATCAAATACGAATTTTGGATCTTCAGAAAGGGTTAGCTGAAGCTGAAATTGAAGAGGGAGAATTGTGTTCTGTACAAAGTAAAAGTTCAAGGAAATTGTACACTGAAAGCTTGGGAGAGTCAAGCAGAAACGAGGTAGTACAAGAATGGGTGAATAAATGTGAGGTGCATTCTGATCATCATCCACGTGAAAAACTGGAAAAGCAAGTCAACGAGAAAGTAGTTCCAATAGATAAAACTTTACACGAAAATGACTTGTCAAAATTATGTAACGTCATCGCTGATGCTGTCAAGAGTGTTTCAGGAAGAAATCAATTTGATAGAGATCTTTCCATATTTGATGGCAAACCAGAAGATTGGCCGTTATTCATTAGTCAGTTCCATAGAAAAACTAGGATGTATCAATATTCGGAGGATGAAGTAATGTTGAAGTTGCAAAAGTGCCTGAAAGGGGAAGCTCTTGAAGCGGTAAGAAGTTTATTATTACACCCAAAAAATATTTCATATGTTATTGATACATTGGAAATGCGATTTGGTCGCCCAGAATATGTCATAGCTTCTATGATTAGCAAAACTCAAAATTTACAATATCTTAGAGACGGTGATTTTAATAGTTTTATTAAATTTTCATGTCATATCAATAACCTGGTGGCCACATTGGAGCAATTTGAAGCAAGTAATCATCTAGAGAATCCGTTCCTACTAGAGCAGTTGGTATCCAAAATACCCAATAGCATGAAATTACAATGGGGACAAGTGATTGTACAGAAAAGAGGTAAGGTGAATTTGAAAGATTTTGGTACCTGGGCAAACGAAGTGTCTTCCGCTGCATGTTATGTAAGTCCAAAAATATCCACAACTTTTCAAAATCAGAAAAAATATCACAATAATTCACGACCAGAAAATGTTATGGTCACTACAAACCAAACATCTGATGAATTCAAATGTCCATATTGTAATGAAGTAGGTCATACTATTTTCAATTGCTCCGTACTGAAAAATGACAATATAGATGTTCGTTGGTCAAAAATATACAAAACAAAAATTTGCTTCTGTTGTTTGAAAAACGGTCATTCAAAACGGTTCTGCAAATCGAAACAACGTTGTGGTTATGATGGGTGTAAACTACGTCATCATACCCTTCTGCATAAAAATAAAGTTGCAAATGTACTTCCTCAAACAGAAAAGTCCGATGAAAGTGTTCAGACAGTCTGTCTCACAAATAATAATTCCAAAGTTCTCCTCAGGGTAGCTCCTATAAAAATTTATGGCCCAAATGGTTGTATGAATACCTACGCTTTGTTCGATGAAGGATCAACCATATCTTTGATAGAAAGTAGATCAGCGGAATTATTAGGATTATCAGGAAAAACAAAACCTTTATGCATGCAATGGGCTAATAATATGACTTCTCACAATGATAATTCTCAATGTATCGATATGGAAATTTCGGGTGTTCATGATGGGGCAAGAATTTTCAAAATGAATGGATTAAGAACAGTAGAAGATTTGTCATTACCTTCCCAAACCATAATCATGGATAATTTCAAAAACCATATTCATCTCCAGGGTTTACCTATCCAAGATATGCTTGAAGCTAAGCCAACTGTACTTATTGGTCAGGACAATATTCATCTAACGGTAGCACGAAAAGTGTACCAGGGTCCTGAAAATAGTCCAGTGGCTACCAAAACGAATCTAGGGTGGGTTCTTCATGGAAATACTCCGGGAACTGGCCAAAATAATTTTCAATACAATTTTAATATTTGTACTTGTAGTAATGATGATGAACTGAATCGTTTAATCAGGGAGTCTTTCTCAACGGAATCATTTGGCGTATCTGTAAGTGAAAGGAAAATCAACTCTGATCATAGGAAGGCTATTGATATTTTGGAAAAAACCACAAAATATTTAGCAACTGATAAAAGGTATGAAACAGGGTTGATTTGGAAAAATGATAATGTTGATTTGCCAGAAAGTAAAACGAACGCATTCAGAAGGTTGCTTTGTATTGAAAGGAAAATGTTGAAGGATAAATTATATTTTGAACAGTATTGCCAGAAAATAGAAGATTACCAAGTTAAAGGGTATATTAGAAAATTAGGAAGCTCAGAAGTATCTCAACACAATTCTCGAATATGGTATCTACCTCATTTCGGCGTTGTTAATCCTAATAAGCCAAATAAATTACGACTCGTTTTCGACGCTGCCGCAAAAAGTCATGGTATCAGTCTCAATGACAATCTCCTTCAGGGTCCAGACTATTTGAGTTTGCTACCAGGTGTGCTAATGCGTTTTCGACGATCTAAATGGGGCTTCTGCGGGGACATCGCTGAGATGTTTCATCAGGTTAAAATTCGAATGGAAGATAGATATGCCCAGCGGTTTCTCTGGCGCGATGGTGATCAGAGCAAGGACGCAGATATATACGAGTTACAGGTGATGATGTTTGGTGCTTCTTGTTCTCCATGTTCTGCACAATACGTTAAAAATTTGAATGCGAGACAATCGAAATTCCCCGATTTGATTGTCAAGTTCTTGTTTTTTCAACATCAATTCAGCCCTTGCAACCTCGGTCTCCAACGCCAAACGCCTTCTCTCAATTTCCACCCTCTTTGAAGATACTTTGGACCTTTCAGATTTCTTCATAGATTGTCTAGCAGAATCTGATACTTTTGATGAGCACCTAGTTGATCCCGGAGCTGCTACATCCCTATTTTCAGATTTGCCAGTTTCATCGTTGAATCTTGATCCTCTTGATTCTTCCATAGGTGAATCATTGTTCTTTTCCGTTGACCTAGTGGCTACTACTTGCTGATATGAAGACTTCAAAACTGTAGAATCTGGTTCAGATTGACCTCTATCTTGAATAGCTCGAGTATATTTCCTTGGAGCCAGCGACGATAGAACATAATCATCAAAATGATTGCTCTTGCCTGCATTTTCTCTCTGCGATCTTCTTGGATATTCGGACATAGTTTTACAAATTTATTTTTCTGTGGACTATGTATTTTCTATTTTGGTTTCTAATTCGGCTAAAGGACCATGTAATTTCTTAATTTTACTTTATTTTTCAAGAAAATACCAATTTTTACTTTTTTGACTTTTTACTTGACAATCAACGACAACTTTCCTTTTTTGTTAAAACATAGCAACAGTGAAAAATATATACAGGGACACACAATAGATAAAACAATAAAACAACTATGAAATAATCCATAACATATGGTATTTCTAATCTTCATCTTTGATGCTATGAGTATTTACTGCATATAGCATATAAATTGGAATTACAACTGTGGCAAGCGAGAGGTGAATATGCAAAAGAAAAAGTAAAGGAAACAAAAAGTAAAATAGTGACTGAGTTTTATAAAGAAATGGGCCTCGTTGTTGATGAACCAAAACAAGGTGGAGGCAATAGCAATGACGGTAACACATCACAAAAATCCATTTCTCGTTTTCCAGATAACTGGAATCGATTGAAATATTTTCGAATATACTTTCCATCATTTCTTGGGCACACTACATCAAAGAATACATATTTTAAAAATATTGCTTTGAAACAGCACAAATGGCTATTTCACTTTATGGTTGGTACAAAATGAGTGCCAGTGTTCACAAAGTGTTAATACATACAAAATATTTACCTTTGCCAGTAGGCAAACTGTCAGTTGTAATTGAGGCAGGCCATAAAGACTATAAAAAGTTAAGACAATATCACTCCAGAAAAACTTCAAGAATCAACACCAATAGTGACATATTCAACTGGATGCTGGTATCCTCAGAACCTATTGCGAAATAGCGAAAGAAACCGAAAAAATATATTCAATGAAGTTGTACTAGCATGCTGAGACTGCCTACTTTCTGTGGTGGTGATGATGAAGATAACAGTGATCAGGAGTCTGATGGTGATGATAATAATAATTTAATCAAAATTTTATATTATCAACTTATCAAAATTTTATATTATCTACTTATCACACGAATTCAAAATACAGAAATAATTTCAAATGATATTGTTTGTTTTAATCAGAATACTATTACCACCTAACTAACCCTTATTAGGTATTTTTATGAAAGATAATCATTAAGTAGTCTCCCCGTGAGCCTTTCTGATCATAATATCACATGAAATCATATTTTATATTTTTGTCATCGTATATTGATAATTTGCCCTTATGTGCGGCGGAAGAAAAACTCAAATAGTATCTGATTGGCACGAGCGAATAAACTTCAAATGAAACGGGCATACAGGGTGGACAAAAATTATTAATTCTCATGAATGGTAACTTACAACGATTTTAGTTTCTTTCGATTTGTGTGTACATCTTAGAGAAAAAATAAAAAATAAATAAAGTTGTAGAGTTCAAAAAGCTCTATCAAAAGACCTATAGTTTGCCAATATTGGTATAAAATGAAAGATTGACAACTTTTTTAAAATCTTTCAATAGCCGCCATTTTGAAACTACTGGACCGATTTGGCACATCTTCAAACTTATATCCGAGGCATTGATAGAAAATATGTTTGTGCCCAATTTCGTTTCATTCGGTTGAAAAATGTGGCCTCCTCTCTTGACAAATTTCGTTATATGGTATTTTTGGGTTCTGGGGACCATGATCGGTGAAGATATATCTAAATTTATTGAAAGTTGTTCGCCCGATTCCGCCACTGTGGCGCTGCACGTTAAACTCTTCCCCCATACTCCAATTGACTTTACCGCACAAGTTCGCAAAGTATGCTATTTCTCTCAAATTGAACTTTCAAAGCAGGTGTTGCAGAAAATAATATATGCTACTCGCTTTAAGGTTTATAATAACATAATAATAATAATAAATAATCATATATATATATATATACATATTATAATTATAATTAAAATAATTTTTTCACTAAATATAGTTCAATAAAGTTTTGTTTTTTGCATGAAGTGAAAGAAAAATTGGGAAAAAAATGAAATGTATAGATAAAAATGTACATGCAAAATGTGTATAGATAAAAAGTATAAATAAAAAGTTTGATCGAAATGTATAGATGAGGATTCATAAAACTAGGATCAATTTCAACAATCTATCATTTTGATGAGTTCATTTCTGGGATATTTTGAGATGAATCCGTTGAGTTTTTTCTTAAATTGATGGAGATTTTGAATTTCTTCAGGACTTTCGGGAGAATTTGGTACATTCTAGGTGCTTGATAGGCAAAACTGCGTTGACCCACTGTTTTTGCTGAGAATGGAGTTTTGTAAGAGGTAATATGTCTCCTCGTATTATGGGTGAGAGATTGAAGTTTCGTTTTGTTTTTGGAGCGGTAGAACAATTGTTTTATGTCAAAAACTTGGGCTTCTTTGTAAATCTTTTTTTGTATTGTTAATTTTTTTCAGGTGTGCATTCATCGCTCCGCCCCACCCTACGATGCCGTAGTTTAATCGAGAACCTACCAATGCATGATAAACTATTTTCCGTTTATTAAGATCTAGTATCGTTATCAGAAGTTTGAATTCATACATTAAATATCTAAGATTTCTGAAGAGAGTATCTATATGTTTATCCCATCTCAAAAGTTTATCTGTGATCATGCCTAAATATTTGATATTATCCGTTCTTTGGATTTCATAACAGTTTTCAATTTCCAGTCTATCATAGTCTGGCAAGTTTCTATTGATGCAGGTGAATGTAATCTATTTAGTTTTATCGAAATTTATTGTTAATAAATTTGCGGTAATAGACAGAAGTCTGTAACATCTCGATAGCCAGCTATTATTTCATTGAAAATGTATTATTCCTCAAAACTGCTGACTACAAATACCTATACAATAGGTGTATGTTGGTCGTATATCAATCAAGAAAACGACTGCTAATGCCTCGACGGACGTTGGATTACATCCGATGGATAAACGTGCAAAGTCCCACAAGGTACTTTGCAAATGTTTATTGCGAAATCGATAAATATTAACCACTCCACTCAAACTGACCACCTGTAGACCGGTTTCGAGGTATTTGCCCCTCATCAGTACAGGGTAGATCAAGCAGACAAATGAATGTCTGCATCCCTTATTGAAACAATTAATATCAATCCAATTCATAGTATTTCTCTGAGACTGAATTAGCAGAATGGGATTACATCAGCTAACGCCATCTCAACTCAACTACCGCAACTAAACATTACCAACTGACATGTCATCCTGAGTCTCAGGATAGAAATCTGTAATATAGACAGAAGTCTGTAACATCTCGATATTATTTCATTGAAAATGAAAAATGTCTTATTCATTAAGACTATATTTGTATTCCACAAGAGGTATTATTGCAGTCAGCAGTCTTGAGGAGAAAGACATTTTTCATTTTCAATGTCAATAAATTATTATCCATCCAATTTTTGACTGATTTCAGATCATTTTCTGCCAGTTTTTCCCAACTCTTATCTTGATATAACTAAGCATCTGTTCACAACTATCTAATTTGAGTAGATTGTTTATATAAATTATGAATAACATGGGCCCCAGAATGGTTCCTTGTGGGACTCCACACTTAACTTGGGATGCACTACTCACACAATTTTTTATTTTGACTTATTGTTGCCTATTAGATATGTAACTTTCCATCAGATTCAGCACATTTCCTTTCGAACCAATTTCTTCTAAGGCTTCCAGTAACTGTGGGGGGCTCAAAGTATCGAAAGCCTTCGCCACTTAGTTGGCTTTCTTTTATCTAGAGCTTCATATATTTCGGATACAAGGAACTAAATCCTCGGTAGATTTGTTCTGTTGAAATCCGAACTGTCTACTTGAAATAATTTGTTTATCAATCAGATATTTATCCAGTCTAACTTTAATGGTTTTTACGAAGATCTTTGCTATATTTGAAATGACCGATATGGGCCTGTAATTGACCATTTTAGTTCTATATCCGCAACAAAGATTTTATGATTGCTGTTGTTATACACTGATTAAAGAGCAGTGCTAGCGGTTCAGATATATACTAAGCTATATATCTTTCAAGGTTTCTGCTCTATTTATTATCTTCTCTACTTCATATGTATTTGTTGGTTCCATGAACATAGTATTCTCATTAATATCCCGGGCTAGAAAGTTGAAGGTTTTGTGTTGTTACTAGCAAGGTTCTCCCCTACGTTCGCATAATATTTGTTAAACTCGTTGCACATTGTGCTATCTGTTACAACGGTATCATGGTACACATTTATACTGCCGAGAGGCTTGAAAATTCTGTCTCTCAATAAATTCAAATTAGAATTAAAAAATATACTTGTCAAACATGTTTTCTATACGATTACGGAATTTGAGGAATTTTTGCATAATTCAACCTGAATGTATTGGATATACATCTCTTATTTTCAACTTCTTCATAAAACGCGATATATTTTTAATTTGTCTACAAAAAATTGTATGTTTTATGTTTTTTGTCTTATCTTCTTTGTTTTTTGTATATTGACGAACCTCACATTTGTAAAAATGGCAAGCAAGGTAATAAATATATCTATCTATATATCTACCCAAAACAAATTACAGAGAACGAAAACACATCAAACTTCAGTATAAACATTTTTTGTAGGAGACTGAACAAACCCACACGAATTAAACATGAGCTAAACTGAAGACTCAGTGTATATATTGTATATATTTGTGAATAGTTAGTTTTTAGTCTTAAGCCATAATATGTAATCTTAGAAACATGTAAAATAAATGATTTTGGATTGGTAAATGTGAGCTTATCGCTTAGCTTGCTCCCTGAGAATAGTGGTTTGACTTTTGTTTCGTGGTGCTGGCTCCTGAACACGAATTCGGAAGAAAAACACGACGCTCTCATACGCATTCAGAGTTTTATCCCGTTTGAGTGAATCACGTGATTTTTAAGCACCGCTAATTAGAATCTTATGTTTTATGTGGTGTTGGCTCCTGAACACGAATCCGGAAGAAAAACACGACGCTCTCATACCATTCAGAGTTTTATCCCGTTTGAGTAATCACGTGATTTTTAAGCCGCTAATTAGAATCTTATGTTTTATATATTACTTGAAAAATAATGTATTCTCACTACAGGGTAAAAATAGGAAAATTTCTAACTATAGTATTACTTTCACCTTGAATTTGAGAACTTGAATAAGTACATATTTTGAAAATGTAAAATAGAGATTAAAATTTTCTATTAACTTGTAAATTAAAAACTAAATGAAATAAATAATAATACTTGATTATAAAATAAAATATTAAATACTTTAAAGAAACAGGTAAATAACTTTTTCAAGCTAAATATATTTATTTACCTCATAGAAACCGGGGCAAAGTACCTCGATATCAAATTTAACAAAAAGCAAGTAACATAATAATGTTATGGATGAAATATTTCAATGTTCTATTGAAAAAAATTGAAGTTACACAAACTCATTAATATAACCCAAAAATAAATTTTCAACAGCAGAAAAATAATGTAAATTAAAATTAGGATAAGTTTGGTCCTTACAAAATAATTCAAAAGTATTAGAAAAATTTTGAATTAAACCTAAAAATCCCACTTTATTAGGCCCCTTAAGAATTTGAGTATACCCTAAAACTTTACGTTCACGTAAAGTTTAAAAAGCAATACCAACTGAAACACAAACAAATAAAATTGACCTAACTACAAATATTAAAACCAAATCTTTTAGTATCAAGTATTATTTGTAGAATTCATTATACAACTCAGGAATAATTTATTTTAATAAACCCTGATTTTGAATATTATTTCTCAATACTAATTAACTATAATAAAATGTTTTTCTTCTTTATAATAAAACAATAATTTTCTTCTATACAAAATAATCATTTTATATCAAATTAAATTGAATTTCACAATTATTTTTCATAGATAAAATACTTATATCAATTTCTGATTTGAACTTTATAGATTTACTTTTCAATAAATCTACTTTGTTACCACTTATTTCATAATATAGTGAAAGTGGCGGGCGATATGTGCATATTTTAAAGCAAAAATCAATTTAACTAGTTAATTGAAATTACTTTCAAATCCAAATTCATATTATTTAAAAATGAATAATCCTAAATTATATTTAATGAACCAATTTTCATTTCTCATGAACCTTAATTCTTATAAAATATTCAAATTACGACGATATATAAATTGATAAGAAAGTAAATTAAATCATGGATTATCAATTACAGAACAGGTTCCTCCGAATAGACTAAAATACCGCCAATATCTTCAATTTCCAATAACAACTGTATAGTTTAACCATTTTCAATTGCAGAAGCTGTTTCTATAGGGAGCAAATCAAAAAGTCACTTCGGAACGAAAAATAATGTGTATAACTACTCGTAAACATTCTCCGTCGGCGAAGGGAAGATCAAAAAAGCCGATAGTCAACGAGGGTTTGAGTGACAGCTGTCTGGTTCTTCAGCAGCCAATTAAAACGGACCGCAAGCCAATGATAATGATTGTAGGTGTGTCTATACCTTGAGACTAATAAATCAACAGTTATATACGTGTTTCAGGAGGTCCGAATACAAAAAAGCCAGTAGCGTCTCTGGTCTGGGATCGAAATAGGTTTTAAAATATTGTATAGTTGTAATGTGTTTTGTTGGAAAATATGGCTTTTTGTCGACCATGGGAAAATGAAATTATGATGATCCGATTGCCTATTAATACATACTTCCTCGTTTATGGCATATTTTTTTATTTTAAAGTTTTTTTAAAATATTTAAATATCTAAATAAAATTAGTTATCTCCGCCTCTGCTGCTCAAAGGATTCCGCCTCAAGACTAAAACTGGGAACTTGTTTTTTATGCTTCTGCAATTGATAATGGATGAACTATACTAACTTTAATACTAATTTAGCATTCCAAATTACATTTATAATGAAAACTTTTTAAGAAAAAATCAAACCGACGAAATACGGAACTGAAAAGTAAAAAATAAAATAAACCTTCATATACTCATTAACTAAGCTCCTAAAGTAATGTAATTTTGAGTCGGCTCCAAACAAACAAGTAAATGAATTAGGTAAGGCGTAAAATGATGGCATCGAGTTGGGCGGTGACATTCTGATAATTTTTTTGAAGTAATTTAATGATCTTTGTTGATTGTTTGTTTGGCGCCGACTCAAAATTAGTTACTTACATTAGTTTAGGAGCTTAGTTATTGAGACTAAGAAGATTTATTTTATTTTTTACTTTTCAGTTCCGTATTTCGTCGGTTTGATTTTTTGTTACAAAGTTTTTATTTTTAAATTTTTTGTGGCTGAAATCTACTAATTACTAACTGCTTGTTTTTTGATTATTTCCAAAATACTTACTTACCCACCTTACTTCTGGTTCTGGTTAGTTTATTTCATTACTTCATATATCATTCCATCCTCTCATAGAATATATTGATTGTGATAATGACACTAGCGATCTGTCATTGTCAACTACATATGTGTGCCAATGTTCACAAGTGAAAAATCAATTATCCCCTATTTTTCTACCCGTAGGGGTGGATAATTCCATTCGAAATCCAAATATGATTAACTATGAGGAATACCCTTTCTGATAAAAGAAGAATAATCCAAATCGAAGATCCCAGTACAAAGTTATAGCTGATAGAACGGACCAGAATTCAGAGGGTGAGTGATCAATATCCTTCATTTTGCTACCCTTAGGGGTGGATTTCATCTTTTAAATTCAAATGGGACCAACTTCGAAGTACACCCTATCCACTGAAAAATTATCGGAATCGGACGTCTCAGTAAAAAGTTATGCGTGATCATACATAAAAAAAATAAAAAAAATTAAATATACGCGTCGACTAGAGAACCTCCTCCTTTTTGATTTCGTCGCTTAAAAATATGATATATAATCCTAGTTCATAATATCAATTTTTTTATTCTCATAATTTAAACAACAATTTTTAAATTTCACCCGTATCTAATCCTAGTTCATATTATCAATTTATTATTAACTTCATCAAAATCTCATAATTTAAACAACAATTTTAAATTTCATCTTAAAAATTTGTTCTCACAACTATTTCATTATAAATAAATTAATACCAATTGAGTTAAATTACATTATTTGTATAACCGCAACTGCTGGCACTGAACTTTGTTAATGTTTCTTATTATTACTAAATATAAATGTCTTTAATATTCAATACATTGCAAAAATGATAAAACTTTTCGTACTTACCAACATTACACATAGGCTTAAACCTCCCTAGAGTTTTGCAACCAAACAGAAACGTAAAAGTTTTTTTTTCTTTTTTTGAAATCTATATGGTTTTTTATGCATATCTCCCACTTAACCTTCTGCAATTGCATATAGGTTTAGTTGACTAACAGTATCGATAATGAAAAAACAAATTGCCAGAACTGCACCTTATTATTTAAATTTTCCAGCTTTTCCAGCCATAAATAATATAAAAACAAAATCCACTAGAATTGCACCTTGACATTAAAATATTTTTTTACAACTTTACGTTTAATCCCCGACCTAGAGTTTTGGCAATAATTTTACATAGTTTCTAAGTGAAAAACTATAACTACACAAAATTTCAGAGCTGCACTCAAATATTTTCTTTTATTAAAAATTTACACGTTTGACCGCCGGCCCACGCATCCCTCCCCTGGAGCGAGTTTTGGCTGTTGTGCTACGTGCTTGTCAGCTAGTAAGAAAGTTTTTATAAACAATTTTTCGTTAAATACCTTACCATTTTCAATTAACGTAGCCAGAATAATATATCATGCAGATTAGAATTTCTGGCAACATCGCCACTGGGCTCCAGGTAAAAAACTATGAACACGTGAGAATGCGAGTCTCCGGCGTCCTGTACCAGCGCGTGCGCGACTTTTAAATCACGGCATGCTTTCTTTGCCGCTGTCACAGAATTCCGTATTTCGTTATTCATTCGAGGTATTGCTCGTTTTGCAGTCGTTTGTGGTTGGTTGTTGCGTTCTTCAGTTATCATCTGACGTTTGGCGAGTTTCGCGTGTTGACCGTTCAAAATTCGTAGTGAATTTTCGACCCAAAATCCGTTAGTAATAGAAATCGGTTCATTTGAAAGAAGACGGAAAATGCCAGCGGACCAAGAATTGAACCAAGTTTTGGTAAGGAGACAAGAAATTAACGAAGCCCTTGACAATGGACATGAGGTTAAGATAAAGTACAGAGTGGTTAATGTTTACACGACATTCCATGAGTTTACCAGAAAGGAGATCAGATCCTACGAAGCAACCTTCAGAAAGTAAGTGACTCATTTAGTTTTTATGTTTATAGACCTCAAACACGATATATTTCATATGCTTAGTTATATATTATCGCTAAGTGGAACTTGAATGTGGAATTCAACAAAAATATTTACATAATAATTACCTACTTGGCGATATATATTATTGCTCTATTTACCCAAACGATTTGAAAAAGTAACCATTCTAGTTTGGCATTGATAATTGAATCGTTAAGAAAATGTCACCAATTGAATATATCTACTAGTAGAGTAGAGCTTTTGTTTACATGAAATACCCTCTTTAATTTTCGACTAGGAATCACCCCCTAAAAACTATCGCACTTATTTGGTAACACCCTGTATATGTATACAAATTGTATAGCAATATTTTTGAAATTCGACTTCTACTCGTGAATTTGAAGTGGCAGTGCTAACATTATATCAAGTTAGCAAAGCCACCCCCCTATAAAAAAATTAAAAGCACGAAATTTTTTTTATTCACGACAAATTGGCGAAATTTAATCGGCAAATGTGGCTTTGCTATTTTTGAAGGGGTGAAGTTTTTACTTAGTTTTACTTTTTACAATTCATATTCCTGCTTCGACCACTAAATTGCTTTGTGTAATTTACAATTCCCAAGTTTTTCACATGTATTGACTATTTCACACAAAAAATAACCCAAATAAGTTTAAATTCTATACTCGAAAATTAAATTCTATGTACTCGAAAATATACATATACGGAAATGAACCACTAAATTAAATCTGAATTATCTTGAAACGAAAATAATATTTTATTAAACATCAACAATGTGAAGTATATTTAGGCTTAATAAATAGACCCTTCCTTTTATTGGTTTCTCCTTTAGCATTGTTCAGACAGAAACGAAAACATAACTGCTAAAAACCTTGACCACAGATTCTTGAATAGATGACTACACATTCTGTGAATTTACATCTGCTTATCTGACTTTTTTAACATTTTTTTTAAGGTTTGCTTTTCTTGCGTGCAAAAAGTAAAAACAACTATGCTTCTGAGTCAAGTTATGGTCATAAAAAATGTATGCGAATCAGGTCTAACACAGTGCAGTTCCTTTTTTTTTAATTGTCCGTTATTAGTTTGCCTGAAACAATAGTTTTCCTTCGATGCTGACACTAACCAAAATTTTTCCGATCAACTTTTCTTTGTTTTTTGGATAATTAATTTCCTTTCCAGGTTTAAAAGAGCTCCATATAACATTATTTGATACCTCACGTTCCGGAATTAACTAATTTTTTGCAAACTAAGGCTGTGTAATTATTATTTGACAGATTTGGAATATTGTTTTTCCGCCAAAAGTAATTTCTGAATTTTTATGCGAACTGATAATTTTCTTTCTTCAAGGTTATTTCTCAATCAAGTATGATTTTCAAATCCGGTTGTGCGTTTGCGCGCATAGACGAGACGGTCGTCTTTCACGCATGCAATATAATCGAGGGTAATATTACAAGTGCTATGATTACGTATATAAAACTGACACAGCCGTTTTGGCACAATCAATTGAAAATCATCCAGTATTTATAACTATTTATTAACTATTTTCTAACACAAACCAACATTTTCTAACTCAAGTGGTTAGCGAAAAAATGGTGTTGTGCTAGCTTAACTGTTAAGCTGGCACAACTATTTATAACTTCTTACCCAAATTGATTCAAACGCTCAATTTTCTAACTTTTTACAAGCTCTCGAATGGTATAAAAATAATTTGAATTCGAGCGAATTTGAATGTTTTACGAGGGCCGAATTCGCATGCGGTACTTAAAATTCTCGAAAATTCCTACTTGGAATTAAGAATGATATTTTTTAGCAAAAATCACCACATTTTAGCGATTGCCAAGTATATGCGCAATGTATGATCAAGTATTTAACTGGACTACAACATTATTCAGTGATCCAGTTAAATACTTGATTATCCATCGCGCATATCTGTTTTATTTTGTGCTGGTCGACTGGAACTATATGCCTATAATCTTACTCCAGATCTGTATTATTGTTGTAAATGCCTTTTCGTCGATATACTTATTCCAGCACAATCGCTTGAAATAATAAGACTGTTGTTTTTTATTTTAAATAGTGATTCGAAATTTTCTATTGTCACGAAATGGCAAAATAATGATTTCAAAATGAGATTTCGTCAAAGTACTATTTGATAACTCCATCACAATCGCTTGAAATGAATATAATTAAGAGTTTTATTATGCACTTTCCAACAATAGTAGAGTCGTTATGGGAAATATCCGAAGAGAAAGATTTTTAGAGCCGGGAAATGACAAAATAATGAATCAAAATGCGTATTTCCTATCACAACTGTACTATTGTTGGAAAATGCATATTGAAAAACTAAACTCCTTTCATTTCAAGCGATTGTGCTGGGATTATTAAATACTAGGGTTGGTGAAAACGCGTTTTGATTCATTATTTTGTCATTTCCCGGCTCTATAATAAATTATCTTCGAGCATTTCCTATCACAACTGTATGTACTATTGTTGGAAAATGCATAATGAAAGACTAAATTCTTTTCATTTCAAGCGGGTGTGCTGGGATTAATAAATAGTAGGTTAGGTGAAAACGCGTTTTGATTCATTATTTTGTCATTTCCCGGCTCTATAAATATTTCTCTTCGAATATTTCCCATAACGAATGTACTATTGTTGGAAAGGGCATAATAAAACTCTTAATTATATTCATTTCAAGCGATTGTGCTGAAGTTATCAAATAGTACTTTGACGAAATCTCATTTCGAATCATTATTTTGCCATTTCGTGACAATAGAAAATTTCGAATCACTATTTAAAATAAAAAAGAACAGTCTTATTATTTCAAGCGATTGTGCTGGAGTAAGTATATCGACGAAAAGGCATTTTCAACAATAATATACAGATCTGGAATAAGATTATAGGCATATAGTTCCAGTCGACCAGCACAAAATATAACAGATATACGCGATGGATTATCAAGTATTTAACTGGATCACTGAATAATGTTTTAGTCCATGAAAATGTGGTGATTTTTGCTAAAAAATATCATTCCTTATTCCAAGTAGGAATTTTCGAGAATTTTAGGTACCGCATGCGAATTCGGCCCTCGTAAAACATTCAAATTCGCTCGAATTCAAATTATTTTTAAACCATTCGAGAGCTTGTAAAAAGTTAGAAAATTGAGCGTTTGAATCAATTCCATACCTATTTTGGGTGAAAAGTTATAAATAGTTGTGCCAGTTTAACAGTTAAGCTAGCACAACACCATTTTTTCGCTAACCACTTGAGTTAGAAAATTTGGGTTTGTGTTAGAAAATAGTTCATAAATAGTTATTAAATACTGGATGATTTTCAATTGATTGTGCCAAAACGGCTGTGTCAGTTTTATATACGTGCTATGATTATCATCGGGGATAGTAGCGAGTTAAAACTATTTTCATCGGTTTTAACGAGTGCTATCACCGATGAATAATCATTGCATGAGTTATATTTGGTGAGAGAATATAATGAACATTATCAGATAAAATAAACATCTTAATGTCAAATTGACAGTCTACAATTTTCATTAGAAACAGTTGACGGTCAATATGCGGTGATAATGGAAATATCATAGATTTGATAGCCTCTCTGTTTTATCATCTCATCACATCACTCGGAAATGTACCATGTGACACGTGAATTATATTCTCGGGTGTACTATAACAAGTGCATTGATTATCATCGGTGATAGCAGTGAGTTAAAACCGATGAAAATAGAACGACTGCGCAACATGAGTTCTATTTTCATCGGTTTTAACACATAAATCAATCCTCTTAACGCCAAACTGACATACTAGAGTTTTCATTAAAAACAGTTGACGGTCAACATACGGTGATAATGGAAATCTCATCGATTTGATAGCCTCTTCTACTCTGTGGTTTCATCATCTCAGCCAATCACATTAGTCGAACATGTACCATGTGATACGGGAATTATATTCTTACGCCCATTTGCAGCGACTTTTTTTAAGGAACAATTAGGCTAATTGTCCTTTAAAGTACCATTAGCGGTTTTTGTGTGTTGCACCAACTTTAAGAGACTCTTAAAACAGCATTAGCTAAGTGACCAAACTCCTTCCCTAAAATATCTTCAAATCTGGAGATTTGTGACTTGCGAAAATGGAAAATTTTGATGAGGTCCTGGTGGAGGATTTTCTAGAAGACGATTTAGAAGTCCTCGATTTTGTCGATATGGGCTACCCAAGACGCATTTTTCTTAGGCCCCATTACTATGAAGAGATGTCTCAAATGGACTTTTTTAGAAGGCTAACAAAGCCTACAGTCATGACACTTCTAAGCCAAATTGAGAATAGTAATAGTAAATATAACCATATAGAATACCAGTTTTTAAGATAGTTGTAATGTCCGGCAATTGTAAAACTACATGGGTATATAGACTAGGAGGAATAGGCGCATGAGTACCGAAAACTATTCCACCTCAATTTTTTTATGCGATCCTCTTCAAATTGCCCTACTGATGATATAAATGCATGTTGCCATGGGGCAATCCCGTGCCATATTGTTTAAACAATTGCAAGGAATTTTTATTTTTCAACAGTATTTTTTTATATTCTTTATTGAAATACAAATTAAAAAGGTCCTATAACTTTTCACGATAAAGTTAATATTTTTAGAGATATGAATTTTTAAAGGTTCGAAAAATCTCAAATTTGGGTACTTTTGACCCATGAAAAATATATTTGAAAAAAAATATAAATAATATTTTTTTTTAATTCTTTATACAATAGTTAATAATATTCTTAATAGATATTTAAAAAAAAAACATTGTTTATACCTGTTTTTTTATTGTTAATTTCGCGCGGTCACAAGTATGCGTCGCTCATCTTTATTTTATCCACAGATCCGCAATAGGGTTGCAAGATGGCAATCGAATATAATAATTGTAGTACGATAATGGGATAAATAAAAAACGGGATAACGGGAATAACGGGATAACGAAAAAACGGGAAAACGGGATGACATGATAAGGGGAAAAGGGGATAACGGGATAATGAAAAAATGGGATACCAGGAAAACGGGATAACGCGATAACGGGATAACGAAAAAACGGGGAAACGGGATGACAGGATAAGGGGATAACGGGATAAAGAAAAAAACGGGATAACAGGAAAACGGGATAACGGGACAACAGGAAGCGGAAGGAGTCAAAAGCATAGTTAGATGGAAAACATAAAGGAAAACATAGAAAAAAAGAAATTCTACGCGGACGAGAGTTTTCGGGAAAAACATTTTAGGGAACATAGAAATTTGGACAGGACAACGTCTGTCGGGCCAGCTAGTGCTCTATATAAGCAACAATTTTGTCACAAGAACAAACAAAGATCTTGCGGTTTTATACAAAGAGTAACCTTGAAAAAATAAAAAACAAAAAAAGGAATCTTTTCATACACATATCCATATAAGTATTTTTTATTTTATTATTTTTCAATTCATTTGAATGTTTTTTAAAATATTTAAGTGCGTACCAAAATCTTTTTATTATTTGTATATATTTATGATTCCAAAAAATGTTCAAATACCATTATATCTTATTATTGTTATATATATATATGCATAAATTACTATGATAATAACAAAAAGTAATATAAACTGATAAAAAAGTAATGTTAATTACATGTTCCGATTCATGCTTAAATAACTTTTGTAAAATTGATTCCAGAAAAAAATTTGTTAAAAACAAATTGTAGACAATTTCATTATTAATAACATTGCTCTCTTTAACAATCTTGATAAAGTTCATGGTTTTTAAGATAAATTATAAATAATAATTCAGGACACAGAGAGGACGATGCAGCGCATGAGTCAGAGAGAGACGGCGATACTTAAAGGTAAGCGACGCATACTTGTGAGCGCGCGAAATTAACAATAAAAAAACAGGTAAAACAATGAAAGTTTTTTAAATATGTATTAAGAATATTATTAACTATTGTGTAAAGAATTTAAAAAAATATATTATTTGTATTTTTTTTTTATATATTTTTCATGGGTCAAAAGTACCCAAATTTGAGATTTTTCGAACCTTTAAAAATTCATATCTCTAAAAATATTAACTTTATCGTGAAAAGTCATAGGAAGGACCTTTTTAATTTGTATTTCAATAAAGAATATAAAAAAAATTGTCATGTTGAAAAATAACAATTCCTTGCAATTGTTTAAACAATTTCGGTTTAAACAATATGGCACGGGGTTGCCCCATGGCAACATGCATTTATATCATCAGTAGGGCAATTTGAAGAGGATCGCATAAAAAAATTGAGGTGGATAGTTTTCGGTACTCATGCGCTGATTCCTCCTAGTCTAATAATATAGGTACTGCTTTTTTCGAACAAAATGATTTTATTTTAGAAATAACAGCCTCATGCCGATGAATCGACTGCTTCTGAGACGGCGGACTTCATGAACGTCCATGTATCTACAGTGAGTAGAGTGATAGCTTTATGTATCACCACTGATTGCATCTTTACGCCCCCGAGTTGTAAATATGCCCCAGAGTTGTAAATATGCCCCATACTCACCCAGGCTTCGTATCTTTGAGAATTTCTAATAGCATTTGTTTGTTTATTTTCCACTATATTTTCATGTAGAAGGGATGTGAAAAGATGACTCACTTCCCTGGGGCTAAAATTCAGACCCCTAATTCTTTTTGCTTCGTAAAAAATCTATCTTTTTGAAAATCACCACGAACACCACACAGAAAACCAAACATTTACAAAAACTAAAGATATCTTGAGGTAAAAAACAGTGTTCCAACAGAATTAAGACAAAAACCACTGGATCATTGCGACGTTGCCATACTGTAACGAAGATAAAGAACCGTTAGTAAAAGTTTTGAGAAAATGTTTCCGTGCAAATCATTTGAAACTTAAGTAACAATTAAAATTAAAAATCCGTTTGTTGAATAACAGTTAATAAAAAGTCGCTGCAAACGGGCGTTAGTACAATATGACAGCTGGGTTTGTTTAAATCATCTGACTATTCATGATTGTGACCGACTCGATGGTCGTCAGAGTACACATCCAATGGCCACGTTTATACCGTATGTGAATTTGGCAACCTTACCAAGTGTATGTGTCCAAATACAAACCAAATGTTTTAGTAATCGTTTATTTACATCGTGTTTTGTCAAATGATTAATTAACCAACATGGTTCTGGTTTGGTATTTATTTAGTCATGTGACCAAGAGAAAGGTTTGAAACTCTGCTAATTCGGAATTGTGTCATATGTCAATGACAATGTCTGGATGTCAGTGAGCTCAGGCTAAGTCATTTTCAATTTCATTTGTTCAGCAGTTTTTGTAAACGCCCTACTCAACATGTCTTCTTCGATGCTCTTGTAAATGTCTAGGTGTTTAAATTTTTTGCCATCCAATATTGATATAATTTTCTTGTGTAAAAATATTTGGACAAACGCACTGGTTTCTTCATCTGTCCAATTAATACCTTTGGACTTTTTTTTAGGAGGTTCTGAACTGCAGCAACTCATTTTATATAAAATACTAACAAAAATATATAAAACAATTTCCGGAACAATGCGGAAACTAAGGTTAGGAATCACAAAACATAGTTTTCACTAACTCTCGCTCTCTTTTTTATTGATATTGCTTCCCTTCGGTGCATTCAGCCAGTGCGATAACCACACCACAACGCTTAGCAATCTTTCAAACCAAAATGTACAGTCACGGTTGGTAAAACTTATCATCTTAGTATGGTACACAACAAATTTCGGTACCAAACCAAGCTAGATACTTGACCAAGTGCACAGTTTATACCACACTGACTAACATAATTTGGTTGGAATATAATCATTAGTCAGCATACCAAGACACGGTTTAAACGTGGCCAATGTAACCGCAACCTGAGCCAGCAAAACCCATGCTCTCTCTGAGATCTGATGAGTTGTAATAAATTAGCCCAAAATTATGGCTTGAAAAAAATAATCGTGTGAGGTCGGGGGACCCCCGTCAGGAACGAGGTTCCTTCTTCAACTCCGAGTTTTCTATTCCGACACATTTAATTGTCATTATACCATGCAATACTATACCTATATAACAAAACAACTACTTTCCTTGCAAAAACAATTAAAAATATTTCCAGCTGAAAAAGTTAGAAAATCGAAGTAACAGTCTTCTTCACATAAAAGATTCAATAAATTGAACCAGAAAATGGCAGATCACAGGGGAAAAACAACTACTTTCCTAGCAAATACCACGCAGAACGTTGAATGATATTCACCTGAAAATCCATGCATACCTCCATATAAATGGACATTGAATGCAAATGTTTCTTTCTGATAAGCTCGATTATGTTTAATTTATGTCGTGTTCGCCTAACAATCCGCATACCGGTTTCAGGCTTTTTTGGCCCTCATCAGTACGGAGTAGTCACCAGCCACAGGTCCGAAGAACTCTGGCTGAAGCGAGACACAACATAAATAGTTACTTCGATTTTCTATTTTTATTTTTATTCCACTTCACACATGGCGTTTATTTTTCATAGAAAAAGTTACGCGCGAGCCGCAAATCGGCGAGTGCGTAATTCTAGAAGTGCGTGTGCGTCTTACAACTCGAGTTGTGTACTATACTTTTTCTACGACCGCATTCATTCCCATAAAAAATTAGGATTCCATTAAGTGAAAATACTTTTAATCAATCAATTAAATAACTACAAAGATAATTCAACTATAATAAGTAACTACATCACTTTTTACTTTTGTAATAGTTTACTTTTGATTGTAATAATTGTTAATTGTAACTGTGCAGTTATTAAAAACAAGAGAGGGCGGGTTGGTTGTCTGATTTTTTTCAAAAATAATACTATTGTTTTCAAAAATAATACCTTATTGTAGCAGTATTATTAATGATACATGATTTTTGATGAGTTGGCAGTAATGTTTTTCATAGAATTATCTACATAGCTCTCGGCCACTGCTGATGACCGCCAACCACCGTGTTCAATGCTAGCATATCGCCACCAGCATCTACAAGAATTGTGGCTGAAGAGCGCCTAAAGCAATGGCATGTGTATTGTTTGGGATTCGCTAAGCCCAGATATTCTGCTACTTGTTTTCGAATACTACCGATTTTGTTTATTCCAACACATTGCTTGGTGCATTTTCCATTTAGGTGATTCAAAAAGAAAGGCAAAGTCTGAACACCTTGTCCTGCAGGGCATTGTTGTAGTTTTTACAAATTGGATAAAAGAACGTTGCGATTTTGTTTTTGAATCGGCAATATGAATTATCAGACATTTTTCTGTATCCTCCAGGTCTTGAGGCTTCAAGTTGCGTAACTCCTGCTTTCTACAAGCACCACTAATACCGAAAATTAAAACTACCTGGATTAAAAAAGTAACAATACTTGCCTGTTAAATTATATAATTCGTGCATACCTTCGTAAGCAAATAACTGCTATCTGGAGCGTTTTGGAGAAAGACATTGATTTCTTTTGATGTCAACGTTTTCGATTTCTCACTCTTGAAACTATCTGATTTTCTTTTTAGCAAAGCCAATAGTTTAGGATAAGTCGCAATGTTAATGTTATCATGGTTTATGTTCATTGTTGACCTTAGCATTGAATAAATTGACCAAAGTGATGATGGCTTCATTTCTTTGGACAGTTCTTCAAAATATGCTAACATAACATTTTCTGAAAATAAATTGATTTTGAGTTTCAGCTTCCAGTACATGAATTTTCGATAAACTGTTTAGTATCTTTCACGAGATTTTGCTGGTAACAAATTATACGAAGTATTTTTTGCTTTTTCCACTATATCGGGTGGTGTACACATTTCATCTTCGCTACTACTGGACATTTTTCACAAGAATTTTTATTTGTTGGTAGGGATTTATCTTCAAATAATCTTGGCAAATCCAAAAACTGGTAACAAATCGCGACACAATTATAAGAGTCAAAATGTTATCGGCGACGCGGCCTGTTATTCGTTTCCATGGCAACTAATGAAGGCTCTATATTATTGGTTATACCCATGGACGTATATTTATACCTCGTGCGATTTACTTTACAGATGCTACCGTATTGGTTGCTGATCGTGCTCTCTGTTTACGGTAAAGTTAAATCGTACAGTTTTATGTCGCACAGTGCTTAAATAGACAGTTACATAGTTGACGAGTTGTACAAATTTTGTCATTTTCTGTAGGGGGAGTACAAAAAAGGTAATTTAGGCCTGATAATACTATTCGTTATATTATATCAAATTGACGTGCCACTTATTCAATGTAAACCATTAATCCAACTTCGGCATACAAAAAACATTAGAATTATGTCCAAAAAAGTATATAATCATCTAAACACACGTTATATAGAAATATAAAAGAAACAAAAATATCTTTCACGTGTTACCACTCAACGATAATACCCGACTTCGCATAGATATCCTATCGCTCATGTATCATTTTAAATTTTTCAACCATGTGCAACTATGAAAATTATGTAATTAAAAAAAGGTATTGCCTTGAATATAACAAAAACAACAGTTCAATGTAAATAGGTGGCCTTAATGTCACAGCTTTTCTAAAGATATGACATATTTTGAATGTTCTTAAAAATACATATTTCGACAGTTATTCAAAAATCATGAGAATGTCGTAACAGCTATGGTAATATTGCTTGCACTTCTGGTGTTGAAAACTCTGTGCTTCCCGTTGTAATACCTGAAAAATATAATTTCTATCCAATCGTGACGCTAGTAAAACACCGCGTAAAACACATAAAGAAACATACCATAAGTTCTAATTCTGAAATATGAAATTTCGTTTTTAATTTTAATAAGAAAAACGAGAAAAATATTTAAATTGATGCTTATATTCATTTACTTATGGAGAATAACAGTGAACTATTATCAGCAGGACATCCTGAAAATAGATCGTTCATCGCTTTTTACACAGTGGCCACTTTCTTTAAAAGATTGTGCTGGTAACATTTTAAATATTAGTAATAAGTTTTCGAGGTAGGTATTGAGAAAAAAGTAAATTCAGTCATGTTTATTTACTGTTCATTCTCCTGTTGTTGCGAATAATAAAAAAGTGTTTTAGATATGTTTTATCCGATATTCTCGATTTGATGCTGCCAGATTTCAAAACCAGCGTTTCTTTCGCTTTTGGCCACCCTCAACTTACATTTTTAAAACGCACCTGAATCTTTTATGACATTTGTTATTATTTTTTATCGTCCCCTTCATCGTCAAACTTTCAATGAGTTGATTAATTGGTTTATTTTAGTGTTACTTTTTATCAACATAATGTCCGGTTTGTAAATAATATGAAACTATTTTTAACATAACGTAATAGGTATGACAAGAGGAAAAAACAAACAATGAATATTTGAATGTTTTGGTATTGAAGAAAGGTGATGTGATCTGTTATCAACTAATAATTTCAAAAGCAAATTGAGATTATCCAAGTAAATATTATATAATAAATATTTTTGGATTTTGTTGGGTGGTCAGGTTGACGAGAGTCTTATCGATATCTGAAGCCAAGCAACACCGTGTGCGGTTAGTACTTGGTTGGGTGACCACCTGACAAGGAAGGTACGCGCAAAAAAATGCCCCAAACAACTGCAGCGTAGTAGCATATTTGCAGCTGCAGGCTCAATGAGCACGAGATATTAGATAGATATGCCGTCCTTCGGAGAGGAGGTTAAGATGGCGGTCCCGAGTTCATAGATGTTGAGCTCGTTAAAGAACCCTACACCGGGTCTGTGTTTAGCCCTGGTCGCAGAAATAGGCCGACGTTAAATAAAGCAATAAAAAAATTACAATAATATGTAATTTGGGTATATTTTTTCTTGCAATATCGATTGAAACAAAGGTACGGTGAATCCCGTTAAAACGCCATATTTGAATGAACTGGAATTTCATTGGTAAGTTTTGATTTTTCGGATACAACAATAAAAAAAATTCGACATAAAATTGAAATCGCTTCGGGAGTTATTCATGAAGAAACATTTTTTTCAATTAGTAACTACCTCGAACATGTACGATATGATTGTAACTGTGGCTTAACGAAGGTTCGTATCAAGTTAAAACAGAAAATGGTCAAATATTACTTCGGAACAGTGGATCCTACAAAATAATTATTAATGATAAAGTTTTGGAAATGATGAAATGAAATATATTTGAAATAGACATCCTAATATACAAATACATATATAGGCTATTGTATGCATTTAGCATAGACAATACATACAATATAATTATTTGGAATTGAAAAATTTAGTCTTTAAAGTAGTTAGAATATAACAGGTATTATTAAGGACATTAATCAAGTTTGACAACTATCAACTATCACAAAAATAAAGAATCACTAGACATTCTAGATTATAAATAGGTTAATGGGTTGGTGATGGACAACTCAACTGGTTTCATACTGTGTTATTAGATATTTAGAGAGAGTTGTTTTGAACTGTTGGATAGTGTTGCATTTTTTGATTTCATTTAGAAGCTTATTGTAGTCCAAGAGCCCCCGTGAAATAAGGAGTTCATAGTCCTCGCAAGGTTTGCTCGTGGTACATATTATAGGTCATTACTACCTCTTGTAGGGTAGTTATGTATTTGATGCTGGTAGGTAATGAGTTCTTTGAAATAACTCGGTGCTCCTTCATGGAGTATTTTGAAAATGAATATCATTGAAAAGTAGAAGAGTCTATCTTTTACTGTTAGCCAATTCAGAACTATGATCAATATGATCATTGATATAATCGGGGTATGTTTGTTGCATTTCAACAGTAATCGCATTCCTCTATTCTGCATTTTTTGAAGCATTGAAATACAATTTCCGTCTAGCAAAGGAATTAGGGTAGCACAGTAGTCAAAATGAGGTTGGATTATTGATCGGTATACGGTCATGTTTGATTGGAACGTAAGGTTTCTGCTAATTCTTGTGAAAAAGAACATTTTTTTGGAGATTTTATTACATGTATACTGAAAGTGTTTTTTTAAATGTAAGGTGTTATCCACAATAAAACCAAGATATTTGAAGTCTTCCACAATTTCAATGGTTTCATCATATATTCTAATATCAATTGCATTTAAATCAATAAGGTTGTATTTATGCGTAGTTGTTAGTATCATTGCTTTTGTTTTTGCTACATTCAACTTTAGTTTATTAATATTTAGAAATTTCGACATATTTTTTAATATAGCATTAATTTTGCTAACAGCGTTTTCAATATTTACGTCACTTACAGCAAGTAGCGTATCATCAGCGAAAAGGTTGATAAATTCGTAGTTTTCTATAAGATTGATATCATTCAAGTATAATATGAATATTAGAGGACCGAGTACACTCCCCTGAGGGACACCTATACTAATAGGTCTATTACTTGATAGTATGTTATTTACTTCAGTACCTAGAAGAATTGATATATCGATTGTTTCGAACGCCCTTTTAAAGTCCAGAAATACAGCCACTACAAATTTATTATCATCAATTAACAGTTTCCACTTTGATAAGGTAAGCTGTAGTGCAGTTTCGCTTGAATGCCTTGACCTGAAACCTGATTGGTAATCAGTCAGCAATTTGTTGTCTTCAATATATGAACAAACTTGATTGTAAACAGCAAGTTCTAAAACTTTTTCCAGTGGTGGTAAGGTGTTTATTGGACGAAAGTTAATAACTTCATTTGTATTGCTGATCTTGGGCACAGGGACTATTGTACTGACCTTGAGTTCTTTGGGGAATTGACCGTTTGTTAAAGAAGTATTAAACAAAGTCGAGTATGATGTGACCCAATACTGTAAAAATGCTCTTGAGAACTTTGTTATTGATAATATCGGCGTTGCATTTATTGTCAAGATTGCATATAATTGATTTCAGTTCTTTCATGGTAAGTGGTTTGAATTCCGACATTTCACATTCGATTGAATTGAGATCTCTTGCTGACCAAGGTGGTGAATCGGGAATAGATTTTCTAATATCGAGAATACTCTCAATAAAAAAATTGTTAAATGTTTCTGCTTTATCCGTGTTCGAAACTACTCTTTGCATATCTAATACAATTTCATCCGGAATAGGACTATTTGTAGGTTTGATTAATGTTTTGAGAGTTTTCCACATTTTTCTTGAATCCCTTGAACATTCATCAATCTTCCTTTCATAGTATTCAGATTTTTTTATTTTCAACATATTGGTCACTTCATTTCTATAACTTTTGTATACAGACCAGTTAAGTTCTTCATCATTTATCCCTGTTTATTGCAGTATTAGAAACTTCATGATCATACCAAGGTAATTGATTGTTTTGTAGTTTAAATGATCTTAGGGGAGAAACAATATCAACTTGCTCCTTAACTTTATCAACAAGGTTATAATAAATTTCATCAACATTATTTAAATTCATGTTCCAGTTAAAAAATAGCAGTTTTTCATTCAGTAGTTCAAGTTTGCTTTGACTGCGATTTCTATAATATTTGGTAGTATTACAATACTGTACCTGAGCAGTTTTAATGGAGACTGTTATAATACTGTGATCAGTAATTTTCGGAGTTTCGTGAACCGAACACAGGTTCACAGATGCAGAGCTTAGAACATAATCAATCAACGTACTACTATTATAAGTGACTCGTGTTGGTTCATGAATCAGCTGTTCAACTCCTAGATTAGATATGAAACGTTTGAATTTCAGTACTGACCTGTCATTCTCATCAAGGTAGTTCAAGTTAAAATTACCCACCAATATACATTTGCACTGTTGATTGAAGGTGTTTTCAGCCCAGCTTTCAAAGTGATCCAAAAATATATCAAACCTAGAACTAGGGGAACGATTTAAGCAGCCAACTTGTACATATTCATTATGAAACTTAATCCTTATAACCAAACACCAATAAATTTTATCAACAACAACAATTTTGTGAACCTTAAAACTGTAGTCAACACGAACAAAAATCACTAAGTACTCCTCCTGTGTGGCGATTAACTGAATCACATCTTATCACTCTATAGTTTTCAATGTCGATTTCGAAGTCATCAATGTCTTCAGTGGTTCGGGCTTCACTAAGAAGTATGATTGATGGTTGGTAGCATGCACATCATAATTATTTGTCATGGTTAGCAGGTAGCTCTGAATGTTAGCATAAACAATGTCTGCATTATACGGTATGGTAGGATGTCTGGTAGTAGTTTTTTTTATTTAACTTGTTCACAATTGTTGGGATATTATTAACATATTTTATTGTTTTGTCATTGACACCTTGGTTGACGAGATCTGCCAATTTATTCTTCATTGTTAAATAATAGTCCCTTTGCATTATAGTTTGGTCTCCAAAGATATTAATATTTCGCAACTTTATCGAGCTTTCATTTCTAAGGATGTAGAGAGCTGCATCCCCACTGTTAAGAATAACTTTCAGTGGTCTGTTTTTGTTTCCATCATATTTTCCCAATCTAAATGTTTTTTTGATTGTAATCTCACTTGAAAGATTACCCAGTATCTGAATCACGTTGGATGTATCTTCTTCGGCCCTGCGCAGATGGTCCCTTTCAGCTGACTCTTGGATATTCGTAATAATAATGTTCGCTGCTCTGATTTGCCTTTCGTTGATTTCAAGCATTATGTTGTTAACATTATTTTCATTAGTGATGTTAGTATTTCGAATTGTTTCTTGTAGCTTTTTATTTTCTTCAACTAGTTTTTTATTGATTTCCAGAACTTCATCAAGTTTAGCTATTACTTTTGGTACTTTTTTGAAGACTTTTCTGCAGGTATTACAGAAATAGATCATGGTTCTCTTCCTCAAAGCAAGCACTCTAATTTCAGAGGAACATAAGTCTACACACTTTTCATGGTGATAAACTGAACAACAGTCACATACCACAAATGAGTCCCTCTCAGCAATATCCAAATTACATCTGTCACACTTCGTCTTTTCATCCATATTCACACAAAACTTTTCCTGGGGCCGACCCTGTTCCGTGGACTGATGCTATCAAGTTCAGGTTTTTATTGTATACTCAATAAAAAATGTTAGAAATACGATGGTAAAAGGTCCCGGTTTGGCGATTTATATGGATTTACTTGGTTTTAATGCACTTTATTGAATATGGTCGATTCTAAATCGACTTTATTTTTAGAACAATGGATTGCTCATATCATCATTGTTATAACTGGAAGATACAGAACTAAAAAACCACTATCATTCACTTAAAAACGTTAGAGTTAGGGAGCACAAAATAATAGGTGTTTACTGCTTGGCTTTCCAATTTATCCAATAGATGATCCATTATTAAGTCAATCAAGTTTATACGCCTTTGGACACTAGTCAACAATAGTAATACTGTGATGCTCACGAACCACAGATCTACTTATTTATCAAGAAACCACTGTATTCATGCAATCAATAGCAAATCAATAGCAAATTAAGCTAAATTGGGGATGTTATTATTGTAAATGTGACTTAACGAAGACATACCATTATACAAGAAGTCTGAACGTCAGAAGGAGCCTGAGAACAGTTATATTGATATATACATAATATATAATAAACTCATATAGATATAATAAACTCATAATTATTATATTTCTTTTGTTTTTGACAGCACGAATCATCCGAAATTCATCTCCGAACGATATTATATGTTACATTTATGGTTTCACGATGCAGAATCATCACAAAAAAGGTCATAAAAGT
Source organism: Gonioctena quinquepunctata (assembly GCA_018342105.1). Taxonomy (NCBI): domain Eukaryota; kingdom Metazoa; phylum Arthropoda; class Insecta; order Coleoptera; family Chrysomelidae; genus Gonioctena; species Gonioctena quinquepunctata. Next base: position 647,398 of record JAFIRS010000216.1, read on the forward strand.
TAAGTTGAGGATGGCCCAGAGAGTAGCAACTCTTGATTAAGATTTGTGAGTAGGTGGTGTGAAAAAAAAAACTTTCGTTTAAGCCCAGCAAGACAATGACAGTACATTCACTAGAAGGAAAAAGTTAGATGATAAACTCATGTGGAATGCTCATCTGGAAAAAGTATCCAACAGAGCAAGGCATTCACTTTGGACTGGAATAAACAGGGAGAATGCAACTCAATCAAATGTACCCAATAGCTCTACCTCACAGTAATGAGACTTACAGATATGGAATAGTCCATCCTGTGGAGCAAAGGAGCGGCAAAGACTGCCCAGGCAAAGCTGAACAAATTCCAGAGACAAGCGTGTCTGGCCATAAGAGGGGTACTGTTGGTCCATCTTCTCGACACCAGCTATGACAGTCCTCCTCTTCTGCTTAGAAAAGGAGGCAAGAGTGCGTATACGTGTCGGGGTCATCGAACAATAGGGGAAGAAGTTGTCGGGTAATCGAAAAGGAGATATATGAGATTATCTTCTCCGGAAGGAAACATAATAAAGCTCTAAAACGGAAGGCATAGTTGAGGCCGGAGTACAAGGATTTAACCTTATCAAAAACCTGGGGCAGTGTGCCACAATATTTCAGGCAGACATTGATGCAATCTAACTCTCTACCTACATGAACTACTATTTGAACTGCAAAAATCAATCAGTTAAAATTATGTCGGATAGCCAAGTAGCACTGAAAGTATTAGTATCAAATTGGATATTATAGAATCCAGAATAGTATTGAACTCTGCTATGAATCCCTGTACAAAAATGCTTTGGAGGAAATGAGAAAGCCGGCCTCCTTGCCATGGAAGGTTGAACGAAAAAAATCGTAGGACCCTTGAAAAGGGCAACATTCTCATTAAATATTGAATAGAAATGTTTTTCTGAAAATTGAAAAATCTACGACAATATCGAAGACCACAGGTAAAAAATAGTTTTTAGATGGGAGAAAAACGCGAGTACTGGTATGGAACAGCAAACATTCATCTCAAAACCTTCGAAAAAAAGAAAAGAAGCCCTCTTAGAACTGAATAGGAAGAACCTGAGGACTATAACAGGACCACTGACTGGACATTTTCACAAATTCGTACTTGCTGAGAGCGCATAATGTTGCCTCTGGTAGAGCGAAGAAAAACCAGCGGGGCACATTTTATACAGATATAACGATCTGGAAGGAACAAGTATCCACCACGAGAAATTGATATTACCCAACGTTGTCATCGACTTCATTGGAAGCGTGGGGCTGGAAGGTGAAATCTAATCTTGGGATCAAGCAACAATAGACCCGATGTCGCAGTGGAAAGAGCGGATATCGCTCCACTCGTATTGAACCTAATATAACAGGACACAACTTTCAGATGTGTTACTGTATAGTTATTCTAATCCCAATTGGAACGGCAATAAAATAACAGCACTACGAGGAGTGTTCATATGCACTACCCGGCAAATGGGAAATTTATATACTACCAGTGTTTTTACTTTCAAAGCGTTCCTGGTACAATCATACAAAAAATCTGGCGCGTGTATCCAGTTGCCCAGATTTTTAGTAAAGGCGCTATCAAATATATTTGAGTAATGAAAGCTCGGCTAGCTGGAATGGACATATGTTATCTACAGCTGCATAATATCCTGATTTTACGATATTCCTTAATCACTGCCGTGCCGTGAGGTTAGGAATTATCCATTGAAAGTAATTTTATCATTATGGCTTTCTGGAGACCTTTCGAAACAAATAATAAAATCCAGTTGAGATAACATGTGTCTACTTTTACATGGGGTGATCAATTGCTATGATTGTAAGAATAAGTAACCGAAGAAATACCTCTGAAAAATAATATTCGAACGCCAATGTCAATGCGGCAAGTGCAAAGAGAATCCCTTCCCGAAACTTTTTATGTCGTTCCAATTGGGATTAGAAATACTATACCTAGGTATTTGGCCGACATTATAATTCGAATGTTTAAAAAGTTACCAACACTATGAAAAATTGTGAACGTATATTCTTAAAGTTTTTTCTGACTCAATAAATAACTAAGATAGCTATCGTGGCTAACGTTGCTTGAATTTTTAGAAATAAAACATAAACTCCATCCATCTGTATTAAATTAACTTTCTATGTACTTGTGAAAACAGTTGTCAACGTTGGTTGTACAGATACTCAAATTATTACATAAACCGTGTGGAAATATTTACGAGTTAAGTGATACTGTTATTTATACCCGTATGTCACTCTGTATTGCGAAATTGTAGATTATCAACTATAAGAATTGTTATTTTATGTAGAATGAACTAGTCGTAGTTAGTCCTATCTGACAGGTAACTACATATAGAGTCTTCTGTTTCTCTGGGCGTACCTACAACAAAATTGGTTTTGATTTAATTTCTTGAAAGAATTCATTTCATAGGACATTTCTCACTCTATTCCAAAGAACCCTATTATATTGGTGGAGGAACACTCATTGAAGACACGTTTTTGGGTATATGACCTTGCACACCACAATCTGTATTTGTAATTTCTCGTGTTATACATTTGTGCACATTTACGATTCATTATATTCTACCATGTGACATTGATCCTTTGAATTGTTGTGAATATAATTTCGATATTTGTTTTAACGCACTTTCAATGGTTTTTATGATTCACCGATGTACTTTTTGTCATATGCGTTTTTCTACAGCGTTCTCTTAACTACAAGTCTTTGCATTTCGAGGGTTGCTCTGCAAGTTGGCGGACAATATTCATTCACTTTTTGATATGTCAACGGATTTAAGTGACATGTGGTAAATTGTCCTTATTATAGAGGAATTTTATATCCCTTTATAGACGCCGACTTATGTTCCTCTTATGTAAAACAGCCCCACTATATCAGTTTTATGTCATTGATGGTTGTCGTAAAGTTTCATTTTCAATCGGACAAAACATGGCATAAAACCTATAGTGTACTCACCTGGAATCTTAAATATAGATTGTCAAATACTCGAATCGATAATTTTCGCATGCAATATAGTCCAAATCAATAAATTCCAGCCGGGTTACTCATTTATAGTTATGAAAACGATAATGTCCATTATTTCAAGATTGGATTATCCAAAAAGAATCCTCCCACGTTGTTTTATAACAAATAAATATTGCCGTAAAATATCACCATCTTTTTTTTATAAGTAGCCTCAAATGGCTTCAAGAAGCCTGAATTTCTTTAAGGAAAAATATTTTAGGCGGAGTTCGTGGTATAAGATTACTTACTTAACTTTGAACATACTCCCACGACCATTGCTTTCAAATATTTATTCATAGCCCCCCCCCCTGTTAACTTTTGATCGGTTCCACGTAGAACAATAAAAAAAAAACGTACTGAATTATATCACCGATACTACTTTTTGAAATGAAAGACATTGTGATAGATGGTGCGGGGAGGCATATCAACTTGAAAATTTCAAATATCATGATGGGTCAAGTGGCACATCGATGAAAAGATAATTCAATTTTCTTTTCAACCATCCTATTTTTTTTGAATTTCGTTCGAACGTTTTTTCACAATATGCATTTGAAATGTCGAGTGCTGATCTGAATGGTATAGTTAACCATTTACAATTGCAGAATCATGATAAACAAGTTTTCCAGTCTTGAAGCGGTATGCTTTGAGCAGCAGAGGCGGAGATAACTAATTTTATTTAGATATTTAAATATTTTAAAACTACGTTGAAATAAAAAAAATATGACATAAGCGAGGAAGTATGTATTAATAGGCAATCGGATCATCATAATTTCATTTTCCTATGGTCGAAAAAAAAACACATTTTCCAACAAAACACAACACAAGAGCTATAGAATATTTTAAAACCTATTTCGATCCCAGACCAGAGACGCTACTGGCTTTTATTCATTCAGACCTCTTCAAACACAAATATAACCCGTGATATATTAGTTTTATTGGCCTCCAACGTATGGACCACCTACAAGCATTGTCATTGGCTTGCGGCCCGTTTTGATTGGCTCAGGCGAATCTGGTGCAGAACTAGACAGCTGTCACTCAAACCCACGTTGACTGTCGCCTCTTTTGATCTTCCGTTTGCCGACGGAGAAAGTTTACGAGTAGTACACATTATTTTTCGTTCCCTTACTTCGCATATACGCTCGTGTTAGCGAAGTGAGTTTTTTATTTGCTCCTTATAGAAACAGCTTCTGCAATTGGAAATGGTTAAACTATACCGTTATAGTCAAACCATTTACAATTGCAGAAGCATAATAAAATAATTAATAACTTTAACAGCTTTATTCAATATCCTAGTAATATTAGTGATGGACATAGTTATTCCGTGAGTTATAGATTCAAGAGCTTGTCGCGCAAAGTTTTCATTTCGAAGACAAGCTTTTGAATCTATAACTCACGGAATAACCTACGTCACACATCCAAAGCAATTATTTTCTACTTTTTAGGGTATTTGAATAAAAGCTTGTTTTTGAAAAGGTAGTTTTTATTAATTATTTTATTTTGTGCTTTTTAGTAAGTAGGGTAGACTGGGTACGGTTGAAACAAAGGACGGTTGAAACAAAAGCAATATCTCGCGAACGGATACGCGGGGAGTGAGGGTGCAAGGGGAGAACGAAGCAGACGACAGATCCAAACACGTAACTTAGTGTTGCGCCCGCTCTCTCGTGGTGTTGTTGTTTACAGGAGGCCGTATTATATTTTGGTACCCAAAAGTAAGTATTTTTATTCTGAGATTTATGCTAATATCGTGAATTCTATTAAAGTCAAAGTATTGAGTGTGTGTTTCTGATTTTTATGAAGCTTTTAGAATACGGAATAATAACTCGTTTTAATGTGTTATTATTACTACCATTTCTATTAACGCTATTTTACGAAAGGCAGGGTTGGGGACGGTTGAAACAATTTTTGTGGGTACGGTTGAAACAGTAAATATATTAGTTTTTCTTATTTTCTAGATGCCGAGAGTTCGCGTAAGAAAGACTTCCAGAGGACAGATTGAGTTGTCGAGGTATAGAGATGCATATGAAGAGGTGAAAGCTGGAGATTCACTACGAAATGCGGCGGACAAGCATGGAATAAACCACTGTTCTCTCCTGAGATATATTCGAAAGCGAGAAGCATATGGCGAAGACGATCAAGTTATGGGGTATAGAGCACACAATCGAATTTTCAATGAAGAGCAAGAGCAAGAATTATCAAAATATTTGATTCGATGTGCAGACATATATTTTGGACTACCTAAGAAAGAGGTGAGAAAATTGGCGTACGAACTTACTATTAAGTATAATTTATCACGACCTCGAACTTGGGAAGACAACCAGATGGCTGGTGAGGAAAGGTTTCGGATGCTTATGAGAAGAAACCCTGAACTCTCCGTACGCGCCGCGCAAGCTACAAGCCTGTCAAGGGCTACTAGCTTTAATAAATCTAACGTCGATGTTTTTTATGACAATTTGACCATTGTCATGGACCGTCATAAGTTTGAGCCCCAAGACATATACAACACCGACGAAACAGGCATAACAACGGTGCAAAAACCTGATAGAGTTGTAGCTAAACGTGGTGCTCGTCAAGTAGGTTCAGTAACTTCAGCTGAAAGGGGTATTTTAGTGACAGTAACCTTTGCAGCAAACGCCATCGGTAATGTAATTCCTCCATTTTTTGTGTTTCCACGAGTGCGTTACCAAGACCATTTTGTTAGGGATGGGCCAATAGGGTCTGCTGGAACTGCAAATCCCTCTGGTTGGATGCAGGATGAATCATACATGCATTTTCTGGAACACTTCAAGAAATATACAAATGTTTCACCATCACATAAAGTGTTACTCGTACTTGATAACCACTCATCACACATTCATATTAACGCACTGGACTTTTGCAAGAACAATGGCATTGTCTTACTGTCTTTCCCTCCCCATTGCTCTCACAAACTCCAGCCACTTGATCGATCTGCATATGGCCCTTTGAAGAAAGCTGTAAATTCGACCTGTGATGCGTGGATGCGAAGCCATCCAGGAAAAACAATGTCAATTTATGACATTCCGGGAATTGTAGCATCTGCTATGCCCCTTGCTCTAACGCCATCCAACATACAAGCCGGCTTTCGCAAAACAGGAATTCACCCATATAACCGGCATCTGTTTACTGAGATCGATTTTGCTCCTGCATTTGTGACGGATAGACCCAATCCCGAAAATACAACTGAGGTAACAGATAGACCTAATCACGAATATACAACTGAGTCTGCAGTTGTTTCTACATTGAATGCAATTCCATCTGAATATAAAACGCCGCCATTATCGCCTTCTCTTTTAACTGAGGAACTACAAACAAAGACAACGGTGCAACAACAGGCTATCAATAACTCACCAGTTCCAACAAAAGAGCAAGAAAACGTTGATGAACGTCAATACACTTTGAGTACACCACCTAGACGTTGCAGCAGCATTATCAATCAGGAAACTTCACCGAGACCGTCTACTAGCGTACAAGCAATTTCTAAAAATCCTATTGTATTCACACCGGAAGCAGTACGGCCATTGCCGAAAGCTCCCCCGAGGAAATCTAATAAAGGGCGAAAAACTAGAAAATCTACAATTTACACTGATACACCAGAGAAAGAAGCCATAAGAAAGGAACATGAAACAAGATTGGAACGGATTAAAAGTAAGCAAGTTAAGAAAAGCTTGGATGGAAGAAAAGGTAGAAAAAATACTTCAAGAGGAAAAAAAAGTAATACACAGCAGGAAATGTCATCAGAAGAGGAAGAATGCTCGGAGAAAAGTGGATTCAATGCATCACTTGTAAACAGTGGGCTCACGAAGAATGCACAGAAGGTGGTCTTAGCTATGTTTGCCACAATTGCGACTCAAATTGATCCCTATGCTAAATTGTGATTTGTTTCATTTTAGTTTATTCTGAAATTATTTTCGTTTACTTTGCTTTGTTCAAAAGAATACTGTTGATTTTCAGTATTTTTGTTAATTACATTGTTTATTATTCGTAAAAGGCTGATTAGAAATATCTTTCTGAGGATTAAAACCTTGAAGACTGATAAATATTGTCATACGGTGCCATAATTATGCTTATAATTAGGATCAATGGTAAATAAAACAAGTTGTAATATTATATTTTGTATTATTTGCATGTGTTTCAACTGACCCCAATCACTGTTTCAACCGCCCCTGGCATGGGGACGATTGAAACAAATCGGATTTTTTTTTAAATTTTGTATACTTCTAAAAATAGCACCCCAGGAAGTAAAATGGTATAGCCCTTTCGTAGTTAGAAACGCGTTCTTGTATTTGACATATCATCATCGTCGCTTGGTTTATAAACAACAATACTATGAACGATAAAATCCAAATCGTTTCAACCGTACTCAGTCTACCCTACCCCTAACACCCACATACCAATTTTGTATAGAATCGGACCATAATCACAGAAATCGTCGGACATCTTGAAGCCGCCATTTTGATTTCATGAATTTTGTCAGAAAATTCATAATCTTCGACCCTGAAAACCCCCACATACCAATTTTGAATCGAATCGGACCATAAACACAAATCTCGTCCGCCATCTTGGAGCCGCCATTTTTTTTCTCTAACAAATGCATAATGCATTGTTACGGGAACTATGAACACCTGCCAAATTTCACGTTAATCGAACTAGAAGTGCGTCAAATTTAACTTGCAAGATTTGATGACAAACATCGGGACAGGTGAAACTAAATAAAAGCTTGTAATTGTAAAAAACAATTTTCCCAGTCTTGAGGTGGAATCCTTTGAGTCGCATAGGCGGAGATAACTAATTTTATTTAGATATTTAAATATTTTAAAAATACGTTAAAATAAAAAAATATGCCATAAACGAGGAGAAGTATGTATTAATAGGCAATCGGATCATTATAATTTCATTTTCCCATGGTCGAAGAAAAGCCATATTCATCAAAACACAACACAACTATAGAATATTTTAAAACCTATTTCGATCCCAGACCAGAGACGCTACTGGCTTTTATCTACTACGTATATAACTAGTGATTTATTAGTCTCAACATATAGACCTACAAGCATTATCATTGGCTTGCGGTCACTCAAACCCACGTTGACTATCGGCTCTTTTGAACTTCTTTTGATCTTCCGTTCGCCGACGGAGAATGTTTACGAGTAGTACACATTATTTTTCCTTCTGTTTCTTCGCATATACGCTCGTGTTAGCGAAGTGAGTTTTTGATTTGCTCCCTCTAGAAACATCTGCAATTGAAAATGGTTAAACTATACCTCAATAATTTTTGAACGGTTGGATGTGAAACAATGATACATGAAATTTATTGAATGGTATTACCAGTCCTACTTTTTGAGATAAGATACATTACAATTACTCGACAGAGGGCGCTGGGGACGCATCAACTTGAAATTTTCTAAAGGCATAGAGGTCGATTTGCACATCGTTGAAAAGGTAATTTGATTTTTCTTTCAACTATGGTTGTTCTACGGAATCACAATTGCGAGTGCGGCTTTTTATAGCCTCCCCCCTCCACCCCTCACTGTTAACTTTTGAACGCTTCGATATAGAACAACGGGACCGAAACTATTTTGAATTATATCACCGATGCTACTCTTTGAAATATAAGACATTGTTATTGCTCGATAGATGGCGGGGGGCACATCAACTTAAAAATTTCAAATTGCATAGGGGGTCAAGTGGCACATCGTTGAAAATATAATTCAATTATCTTTTAAACCATCTGTTTTTTTTGAATTTTGTCAATTCTTTTTTTCACAATATGCATTTTAAATTTTGTTATACTTGACATTTCAAATGCATATTGTGAAAAAAGGTATTAACGAAATTGAAAAAAGACTAGATTGTTGAAAAGAGAATTGAGTTATTTTTTCAACGATTTACCACTTGACACCCCCATGCTATTTGAAATTTTTAAGTTGATGGGCCCCCCGCGCCATTTATCGGGCAATCACAATGTCTTTCATTTCAAAAAATAGTATCGGTGATATCATTCAATACATTTTTTTTTCATTGTTCTACGTCAAACCGTTTAAAAGTTAACAGGGGCGGGGGGGGGGGTCTATTAAAAGCCACACTGTGTAATTATATTCTTATATACATTCATTATTTCTGTAGAACTACACATTTGTTAGCTTTAACGGTTTCCGCCATTAATGAATAAACAAAACGACTACATACTAATGGGTACTTTTAATTTTTGTAGGGTTTTAATAAGTCTCGCGCCGTGAGACGTTGGCTTAATACTTTGTTTCTCCGCACAACAGTATTTACAAACTAACTGCTTCGTCCATGATTCCCACTACTTATATATCGCCTTGCTTGCCTTCTCGAATCTTCGAAAGGCGGCTCACGAATCATCGGGACCATTCCATGACGTCATCGGGAAACTCAAACGGCTGTTTGGAGGATGTAGGTCAACGGCAGTAATCACTGTAGGGGCAGACTCTGCTTATTTTCGTGATTTCCGTAACAATATAATAACATGACCTGACTGACTGATTCACTTACTTACGATCAACGCTCAGACCAAACCGCTGGACCTAAAGAGCTGAAATATTTCGACAGCGTATTTCTATGATGACATTGATAAATACTTGATATTCCATCTCTGAAGGGGTGAAAAGGGGGATAAGAAGGGGGTGAAAGTTTGATGGAAGTAACATTAGTTTTGGATAACGGGAAACAGGATAACGAGAAGCCACAGGCATAAGCTAGATGGAATAACACAAAGAAGAATATAGAAAAAAATATAAATTCTACGCAGTCGAAGTCGAGGGTACTAGTCTCTTCATAAAAATGATGTCTTGACTTTTTTCCTCCGACTAATGGTAAAACACACATTGTAAAATCAAATAACTCAATATTAATGAACACACTAATTTGCATATTAGGCTGAACTATGCTTATTTACTTTGTCACAATTCCTAATATAGTTTTAGTACAATGCGAATATGCAAGAAAAAATGAAATTAATGCCATCTTTCTTATTGAGTCATGTACCATTTGAATAATTCTTGGAGTATTTCTTATAGTTTTACAGAAAACTATTATTAGACCAGGGCTGAAGCCTTTGAAAATGGTAAAAAGTGAAAAATAATAATATTAGGATGAAACCTATTGGAAAAGGAATAGAATATAACAAAAATTAAAGGAAACATAATTTACGGGCGATCTGAGGTCGGGAAGTGGAAGGGGGTGAGTTTTTAAGGGTAAAAAACGGTTTATCTCGATTTTCAGCAAAACTACAAGTCCTATGGAAAAAAGAAATAAAAAGATCTACAACTTTTGTATTCACACTTTTTTCACTTTACCTCAAAATTTATGTGACAAATTCAAATAACCAAGTTTTTGGTTTTTTTGCAAAACAATTTTTTACCAAATTTTGTGAAAACTTATTTTTTTATGTCCCAAACACACTGTCATTTTTTTGATGTAAAATATTTATTTTGACTTAATATCGAAAAAGCACCCTAATTTTTAATCGAAAATTCTCACGTCAAAATATCAGATTTTTAAAAAAAGTCGGTTGGCTTTTTGTTCGTTGAAATCTCTACTTTCTGATGGCATACAAAAATATATATTACTATGGTAAATGTTCTCAGAAAATGCAAAGAAACGAAAAAAACTCGAATTCGATTTTTTTTTAATCATTATGTACAATTTTGAGGTATTTATTAAAATTTACACTTTAATTACTCGAAAAACGTAAGATTCCATGTTACATGAAATAAACAAAAAAATTGCAAAGTTGTAGAATCTTCTTTAAATTATTTGCGTAGATGCCTATTTATTGCTATTTTAAGATAACTTATATACCTGAGTGACCTACGGAAAAGGTAGCCCATCAAAAGGTATTTCATAGAGATGTGGGGAAGGGGCTAGGAGGGTCTGGGCCTTACTACCTGTTATTTCAGATTCGAGTTTTTTTCGTTTCTTTGCATTTTCTGAGAACATTTACCATAGTAATGTATATTTTTTTTACACCATCAGAAAGTAGAGATTTTAACATTCAAAAAGCTCACCGACTTTTTTAAAAAAGCTGATATTTTGACGGGAGAATTTTCGATTGAAAATTAGGGTGCTTTTTCGATATTAAGGCAAAATAAAGTGAAAATATAAATATTTTGAATAAAAAAAATTACAGTGTGTTTTGGACATAAAAAGTTGTTACCAAATTGAAAAAAAATGAAAAAACATATTTTTTTGGAAAAGATAAAAATAAAAAACCAAAAACTTGGTTATTTGAATTTTTCACATAAATTTTGAGGTTATGTGAAAAAAGTGTAAACTTTTTCCCATAGGACTTCCCCTTCCCGACCTCAGATCGCCCTTAAATTATTTTTCCTTTCATTTTTGTTATATTCTCTACCTTTTCCAATGGGTTTCATCCTACTATTATTTTTTTTGTTTTCAAAAATTATCGACCCTGGTCTATATGTCATTTATCAACGTATCTTCAGTCGAATTTATAGGAAACTAGCTGGTACTCGCGACTTCTTTCCTGGGATCTTGAAATGTGCAGGTAGTTCACGCCATATTCGATTCCTTAAGGCACCCATAGCCGATGAGATCGGTATCACTACATGTCGCGATACAAGTGGCGATACAAGTATATGAGATTGTATCAAGAATCAACGTCTCCACACACTCTGAGATGGAATCGTGAAATATCAGTCGCACGTTTCACGACAGCGATTGAGACGGTGATACAAAGTGATACTGATACCGTGACACTGATACAACCACACACACGATGAAATTTTTATCGCTACTACGTATCATGCAACATGTAGTGATACCGATCTCATCGTCTGTGGGGGCCTTTACTAAAGAGAGGACATCTTCCAGAAAGTGATGGGATCCCGTTATTTATTTGAAGGATTTTCGGCAACTTTTTCGAGATATTATCGGTAGAAATTCACACTTAATGATGAATATGATATCGGTATAATAAATCATCATGAATAATTCTTCCAGATCAGATAAGTAAATTAGATGTCCGAGTTATACAGTGCGGCTTTTAATAGTATTCCCCCCCCCCCTTGTTAACTTTTGAACGGTCCGACGGAGAACAATGAAAAAAAAAATGTATTGAATGATATCACCGATACTGCTTTTTGTAATGAAAGATATTGTGATTGGCCGATAGATGGCGCGGGGGGCACACCAACTTAAAAATTTCAAATAGCATGGGGGATCAAGTGGCACATCTCAATTCTCTTTTCAACAATCTAATTTATTTTCAATTTCGTTAATACGTTTTTTTACAATATGCATATGAAATGTCAAGTATAACAAAATTTTAAATGCATATTGTGAAAAAAAGATCGATAAAATTCAAAGAAATTAGATGTTTGAAAAGAGAATTGACTTACCTTTTTAACGATGTGCCACTAGACCCCCTATGCAATTTAAAAAAATTAAGTTGATGTGCCCCCCTGCGCCATCTATCGAGCAATCACAATGTCTTCTATTTCAAAGAGTAGTATCGGTGATATCAGTTTTGGTCTATGTCGAAGCGTTCAAAAGTTTACAGTGAGGGGTGAAGGGGGGAGGCTATAAAAAGCCGCACTTCCAATTGTGATACCGTAGGACAACCATAGTTGAAAGAAAAATTTAATTACCTTTTCAACGATGTGCAAATTGACCTCTATGCCTTTCGAAATTTTTAAGTTGATGTGCCCGGTAGGCATAGAACAATTTTTGTATTGTTTAATGCTTATGAGTCACCTGGCTAGGCAATATTCATAAACGTTAAAAAAATAAATGTGATCTTTCTTGTTATAAAAAATATATTGATAACAAATTGATATCCTCTTGAATCATTTGTTCATAGTGAATCATTTGTGACCACAATGTTTGTCAAGTAGCTTTATTTGTGTTTTCATTGTGAAAGTCAGCACCATGAATCACTCTTCATCAATTGTTTTAATTAAACATAAAACGTGTTTATGTACTTTTACTAGCATTGACAAAAAAGAAAGGTAATAATTGATAATGGTCAACCTACCCACACTCATTTTAATGATCACAATGATCTGAATAAATTTTTGAAGCGTATTCTATTTTGATTTTTATCGAACGATTAAAAATTCCTTATCTTTACCTTTCTACTTTCTAATCATATAGAATCCCTCCGAAAGATATACCGACAGTCAGTTAACCAACTTTCTTATTTGCGTTTAAAATTTCAGGAATTGCGGGATTTAAGTAGTATTATTGTATGCAAAAACGAACATAAATGTAAAAATTGTCTAGTAATTTTTTTGCTCCGACTGGTTTTTTAATAGAAGAAAATAAAATAAGGTTGGTTGCCCTTTCACCTAATTTCATCCCTTATCGTGTTATTCAATAAAATTAATGATATTTTCCATCTTGCTGAGAGATTCCTTGTTTTTATTATTATTACAAGCTTTTATTTAGTTCCACCTGTCCCAGTGTCTGTCTGTGTGTCGGTCAGCGTGTCTGTCTGCGTGTCTGTCTGTCTGTAATAAAATCTTTCAAGTTAAATTTGACCTACTTCTAATCGTCTGATTGATTTGAAATTTGGCAGGTGTACATAATTCCGGTGACAATGCATTATGTTATCTAGAGGTTTTCGGGGTCGCAGATTATGTTTTTTTTGTCAAAATTCAAAAATAAATTAGATAGAAATTACTAAACTAGTTATTTAACGTCATAAATACTAAAAAATAAAAACTAAATAAACGGTTTTTTTTAAAACAAGCTTTTATTAACTGTTAGAAAAAAAACAAAACTAAAAAGTGAAAACTAAAAATTATTAAAAAAAAATATTTAAAGACAAGGTTTTATTTATACAAATGCACTAAAAAGGAAAAAATAATTTCTTTCATTGTTTCATCTAGGTTATTCTGTGAGTAACAGATTCAAAAGCTTGCCGCGGATACAAAATAGGTATAGTTTTCCCAATATCAATTGCAGAAGCATAAAAAAGTCTTGCGGCGAAATCGTGTAAGCAGCAGTGGCGGAGATAACTAATTTTATTTAGATATTTTAAGATTTTAAAAATACCTCATAAATAATGAAAAATGAAAAAAAATTAAAGACAAGCTTTTATTTATACAAATACATTAACCCTGCAGTGGTAGCGCCCATATCCCATACAATTTTGGTAGCGCCGGGTCTAATAGACCCGACATTGATTTCATATGTAGATTCTCAAAATCCAATGCTATAGACTTGATTCTTTTATATAACTATATTTATGTTCATTCTTTATATGTCCCCATGATTTCGTTATTCAAATTGAGTTTTGTATTCATTTAGAAATAAAATTTGTCCACCTCTGATTTTCATGCTCACAAACGTCCTCTTTTTCTGTCGAAGATTTATTTGAAAAAAAAAACGGAATCAGGTCAAATTCTATTGAAGAAGTGTTTTGAATTATATTTGAATATACTGAGGAAAAATAAAAATGTATTCAATTGGAACACTTTTCACAGTAAATATTCACATGTTTGAGACATAGAAAAATGTGGCGCTTTTTACAATAGTACTTCGATTTATTATCATTTTTACATTCGACACATCTTTTTTTTGTATCTTGGGGTACTTCAGGTAATTCGTTTGTATTTGCTGTTTCCTTGCGTCTTTTTTTGACATCGTTGGACACGTTTTCAGCTCTTGCTCTCCTTTTCAGATGTTCATCTAATAAAGATAGGGCAATAGTTTTCAAAAACTTTCTGCGTTTTAAGTGTGAATCGGGATTATTACTACTATATATTACCTGGGCATTTATTACCCCTACATTTAGAATGGAATAGAATATCACCATCGGCCATCTTCTAGTATTACGTGCTACATTATATCTGGAACACAGTTGGTCGACTGTATCGACTTCACCTTTTGTTGAATTATAAAATGTAATAATTTCGGGTTTGTTCCCATTGCCAGTTGAATGGTCGATATTATCGTCGTGATGTAAACTAGAAGCAAGTAAAACATTTTTGTTTGCTTTGGTGTCCTCAAAGTCATGTTTTTCTGAAAACCAAACATACTTGAAGTTACAGGTCTGACCTTGGTATTTTTGAATTCCAAGGGGAGTCCACGTCTGTTTTTTCTTATCGTACCAACATATGTTAGATTATGATTTTTCAGAAGACTTTCTATTAGAGGAAATGTTGTGAACCAATTATCGCAGGTAAGATTTCTTGCCATTCCAGATATGGGAGATATCAGACGTTCGACTAAACTTTGTGCATCGGTCTTTACATTATATGGTCCAGCAGGTTGTTGACCAACATACACTTCTAGATTTTTGGTGTAAAACATCTTCGAATCCACTAAGCGAATATTTTCAATCCATATTTATTTGGCTTTTTTGGCAAGTATTGTCTGAATCCACATCCCCCTCTAAAGGCCTTTAATTTTTCATCAATTGTCACACAAGTTCCATCTGTATAATGTTTCTTACAATTATTGACAAATGTAACGAAAACATATCTTATTGGAGCCAGTTTATCTTGTAATTTTCTAACATCTCGGGTGTTCCAATCATCAAATCTCAGCATTCTAAGGAGAAAACGAAATCTACCCAGAGACATTGTCGACCAAAACATTTCTACCCCACAACCTTTTCTGTCCCACAATTCTTCAAGATTTAATCTGGCACCCTTCAAACATCCTGCTAGATATAAAAGTCCCAGAAGAGCTTTAATTCCAATTTTATCTGTGGGTCGTGATGATCTCTCTCGTTCATAGTTCGGGGCCATTTTTTCAATATACTTATTAGTACATTCAACTGTGGTCTCTAGAATGTCTTCGGAAAAAAACAATTCCCAACACTCTATAGGAGATTTTGACCATTTTGCAGCTTGTGTAACACCAGGTAAACGTAAAATTATATTTTCTTTACGAGTCTTCTCCCTTTTGGATTGTAATGAGTGTTTCCACCAAACTGTTCCATCTGGAGCTTTGAAACAGTGTAACCGATGTCTTGTGAATGCGAGAGTATTTTCTTCATCAGAATCAGAAGAAGATACATCTTGTTCTGTATCAGACGCTTCGGATTGTACTTCCACATTATCTTCTTCATCTGAATCTTGTGAATCCATTTCAATGTCATCATCAGATGAAACTTCTTCAAACAAACGCAGAAGTATTTTTTGTTCAGCCTCGTAATTCATCATCTATAATGGAGAACCAATGGTAAAACAAAAAGTACTACTCACATACCCTGAAAGTCCCAAAATAATAAAAGAACAGAAAAGTACTTACAATTGGAATTATCACACGTTTGGTAGCGCCGGGTTTCTTGGACCCGAATGTATCATTTACGAGAAATTCAAAAGCCGTATAACCTTCCACTGGCGACGATAAGTTACTATTACCCAAGTAAGGAAAATAGCTGGAACATAAAATTAAAATATTGTGGCACCTCCGAAGGTCACGTGGTTGAAGTGCTGTTCGGGTCTGAGAGACCCGCCGCTACCACTGCAGGGTTAAGAAAGAAAAATAATTTCTTTCATTGTTTGATGTAGGTTATTATTATATCCTAAAACGTATTTCGATCGGCACACACCAAGACCATAGACGCTACTGGTTTTTAATCTTTCAGAGCTATTAAAACACAAATATAACGCGTGATTTATGACCTGCCATCATAGAGACACACCTGCCAGCATTATGTCGAACTTGATTGGTCCAGACGAATCGGTTGTACAACTGACAGCCCTCACTCGAGTCCACGTTGACTATCGGCTCTTTTGATGTACCGTTTGCCGACGGAAAATGTTTACGAGTAGTACAGATTATTTTTCGTTCCGTTTCTTCGCATATACGCTCGTGTTAGCGAAGTGAGTTTTCATTTGCTCCCTATAGAAACAGCTTCTGCAATTGATATTGGATGGACTATACGTGCGCGGCAAGATTTTGAATCTGTTACTCACAGAATAACCTAGATCAAACAATGAAAGAAATTATTTTTTCCCTTTCAGTGCATTTGTATAAATAAAAGCTTGTCTTTAAAAAATAATTTTTTTATAATTTTTATTTTCAAGTACCTATTGCCATAGGAATGGAAGACAATACTAATTATATAGGTGACATTTTTTATATGCGCCACGTTTTTTAGAAAATGAGAAATGGAATTGAATCTCAACGCAATATTCCGTAAAAGTAATTTTTTTTCGAAACCATTACCTACTAAGTCCAACTTCCGGCTCAACCGCTAGAGATAACTATTTTTGTGAGTGAAAGTGTTTTTTAATTTTTTGGTGAAAATGTTGGATACGTCCTTGGTCCTTGACAATCATATAATGGATACATTATAGGTTTCGATTTTAGTTTTTTTCTTTGGAAATACTAATTTTTCAGAAAAATAACGTATGTCCTTCTTTGTAAAGTGTAAGAACAATCATAAAAACAAACGGAAGTGACGTATTTTCTAGTTAATCGGCTGGCCTGGACCAGGCAACTCACTGGCAATATGTTCGTCTTTATTCGTGATAACTGCTACTCCCTCAATAGAAATGTTTAGGGATCCCGATGACGAAGGATATTCATTCTACAATGACTGCTCAACCTATATGAAAATGTTACAATTTCATTTCGAGAGTTTTCTCTCAATCAATCATATTCGACATATCACTTGATTAGCTCTGCATCCAAAGTGATTCGTTTGCTTTTTATATTGTTCGTATGCAGACGGGGCCGTCGCTAGGATAGGTATTGGCAAATCTATGAACTAGTTGGCAGATACCAGATGATTGATATACTTTTTAAGGTAGTTCCGCCACGAGACAGTTAAATTAAGAAATTATTAAAATTGGCATACGTATTGTTTAACATGTGAACAACACTTCTATAAAATTTTAACAAGTTTCACCATCCCGAACCCGAGATATATATAATTGAAGTTGACTCAATTAACACGTAACATATGGACCATGCATAGGCAAACAGCACATTATTAATTCAACCGTTAGTACTATAAAAACTTTTTAACAAAAAATTAAACCGACGAAAATATCAACTGAAAAGCAATAAATAAAATAAACCTTCTTAGTCTAAATGATAATTGAGCTCCTAAACTAATGTAAGTAACTGATTTTGAGTCGGCGCCAGTTTGGTTTTTATAAAAGCGTATTTTTTAAACTATTATTTATTTCCTACTTTTTAGTTTGGTTTATTCATAAAAGCGTGTTTTTTAGTTTTTTTTAAACTATTATTTTTATTATTTTTTTGCAAATTAAAAAGTGGAATAATCTTATCAAATTAGTGTATTGTCATCGGTCCTCGATAAATAAAAATCAAATCAAAGTGATTGACCATCTAGTTTGACATATATATATACTCTCGTTATTCAATAGTCCACGGGGAAGCGCACAGCCTAAAGGGGGGGTCGTAGAGAAATGCGGATTGTGCCAGCGGACTTTTTAAAGAAGGACGGTGAACCATTTGAGGGTCTGAACGCGAAAAAAAAACTCCTTCTCCTAGTTGTCCCCATCGATTTTAACGATACCCCCCTCCCCCCAAAAATAAAAAGTTCAAAAAGAGTACTACAAAAAAGTCCATTGAAGTTTTATCGAAAAACGATAATTTTTTCCCATGACGTATGATTTCTAGTGAGGAGGGGGATCTGAAAAATATTTTTTTTGCTGCGCTTTTCGGGGACATCAATGTTTTGTGTCGCCGACTTTCTATAACGAATAAATTTTCCAGAGTCGATTGGGGGGAGGGGGGGGCAAGTGCCCCCATCCAAAAAAAAAAGAAAAAACGCGTTTTAAATCGAAAAGTCTTTTTCGATTCCGTCGAAAATAATTTCCTAATTCAACTGTCTCGTGGCGGAACTACTTTAAAACGAGCAAAGCGACAACTCACAAAATTTCTGAAAGGTCAGTTCGATTCTTGAACTTCAAGTTGGCATAGTCGTGGTTATGGCTTTTTTTCTAAAATATCGAATCGAAGTATAATAATGGAAGAAAGAAGGTTATCACATTGATATTGATTGAGTATTTATTCAAGGTCAATGCCAAAAAATAAAGCACAAAACAAAGTTCATAAAATCATCTGTGACTCAAAGATAAAGTTTAGTCATCTTCCATCGTAGAAGTTAGTGTAGCCAGCGAGTGGAAGAAACGATCAATATTTGTCATTTATATTTCACTTATAATCAATGAAAAGGAGCACAGACACAAGGTTAGTTGTAATTTCAATTAGTGTTTGAAAATTTTTATATTCAATGTTCAAAGTGGGAGAGAAAAGTGGTAATCCCATTGAAACTTCAATTCTTTGGGAAAAAGTGATATCAACTTGATTTTTTATTTCAGTCATATCGCATGCAATTGCCTAAAAAAATTGTTAGAAAGAATCATGAGTAGTTGGCATTTTTGAGCCAGGTCCCTACGCCCAATAAGAATATAGAGAATAATGGGGTGTTCAAATTCATAAAAGTTGATTATGCACCATTGCAGTAATTTGATTTTCGTTTATCTTTAGTTTTCAAACGAAGTCAGACGTACCATACCCGGTCACCCGGGAATGATAAATGCTCATTTTGTAAAAATGTGTTTAGGTTTCAAACTCACTAACATAATTAACACCAAAGGCATTTAACAGAGTTTGGAGACTTGATCTTCACCGATGAAGCGATAAGATAAATCATCGTATAAACAAAAGAGGAGCGATAAACATAGTGTGTGTTTATCGTTGGTAAATATTTAGAAAAAGGACGTGAACCAAATCAAATGAAATGCACAGATGGGCGAATTTCTTTTTTAATTATGTATATGTAGTCTTTGGACCTTCGGAAGTTTATTTGATAGTATCCGGAAAATATTTGTTAAACTAAGTTTGATATTTAATGCACAAAAAAGCACAACAGAAAAATTAGACCGTACAATGTCTCTTTGGTGATTTGAGATATATTATTTTTCTTGTTGCATCTTATATAACCTGACCCATCGAGAACAATGAGTTTAGATGGTGTTCCAAGAAAACTCTTAGTCATAATACCCCACAATGTTTATTACCCTCTTAAATAGAGGTGGTACATGTTTCGGACCCATAAAGGTCCATCATCAGCCAAAAACGAAGATAAGTATAATGGGGTTTGGAAGAACATAGTGAAAATAATTAATAAAAAACTTTTTAAAGACAAGCTTTTATTCAAATGCACTAAAAAGTAAAAAAAAATCGCTTTGGATGTGTGACGTAGGTTATTCCGTGAGTTATAGCTTCAATTATTTTATTTGTTCTTTTTTATAACTTAAGTACGCCTTAATCTATGCATTTTTGTTAAAGCATCGTTATTATGAGGCCTTTTTTTCCTGTAAGTTCTGAGCTATCTAGTCCTTCAATGAGGAGACCATCTAAAGATAAACTGATCCGCCATCTTGGAGTTGCCTTCTTCAATTTATGAATTTTTACTAAAAATCAATAATCTTCGACTAAATTCATAATATCCGACTCCAAAAACCCCGACATACCAATTTTGAATCGCATCGAGGGCCATAATTACAAAACTCGTCCGCCATCTTGAATTTGTGAATTTTAATAAAAAAATCATAATCTCCGATACCGAATACTCCCACATACCAATTTTGAATCGAATCGAATCTTGGAGCGCAAAAATTCCAGAAGACGCCATTTCAATTTCAAAACTTTTGACAAAAAATTCACACACAAATTTTGATTCGAATCGGACCATAATCACAAAACTTGTCCAACATCTTGAATTTTTTAATTTTGACAAAAAAAAATTATTCACAATCTCCGTTTTCGAAAACCCCTACATACATAATAACAAAACTCGTCCGCCATCTTAGAGCCGCCATTTTGTTTTTTTCTCTAACAAATATTGCATAATGCATTGTCACTGGAATTATGAACACCTGCCAAATTTCAGCTCAATCGGATGTCGGAAAGTGCTCCCAAAATGGATTAAAAATTTTGAACAGGAAGGAATGACAGAACGAATGACATACGAACGAAGCAAGTTAAATAAAAGCTTGTAAAAAGGTTAAAAATGTTTGAGGAACGGATTTTAACGTTCCTTAAACATTTTTAACCTTTTTTACTATGTTCTTCCAAACCCCATAATACTACTCTTCGTTTTTGGCTGATGATGGACCTCAATGGGTCCGAAACATGTACCACCCCTATTTAAGAGGGTATGACTAAGAGTTTTTTCTTGGAACATTTACAAGAAATAAAAAACGTACAAACTTTTGAAATGTTTTATTTAACAATATACATTATTTTTCTGTACATACATTCCAACATCATGAAAATAATACACAACTTCCATTAAATCAAAACAAAATTCAATATATTTGGGAAGATTATAGGAACATTTGTTGTTGCACAGGTATAATCAATTTGAAATGAGTTATGAACTTCTCAATGTATTGACCAAATAAATCAAATTGAGTAATTTTCTGTTGCATTACTATATTGGACTGTGTTTGAACATACTTTCATCACACCATTGTTTAGAACAAGTGCCCTATTCCCAGTAATATGAAAATTGTATCTGAACCAAAACGAGTAATTTTTTTTTTTTCAGTTGTGGTATTTTGTCGTGATCAATTTTGTGTAGCGTATATTCTCGCCCAGAAGTCTCGTACATTAAAAAAGTGATTCGCTTCCAATGCACATATTACTTGAAGAGGAAGGTAAACAAGAAAATATAGCTGCCTGACCTTCTACCGCGAAGGCTCACCTAGTTATTGAAAGTGTTATCATCGATGATGCATTCTTTTGCTTCTGAATACAAATTTTTGCACTGTGAAATAAAAACCGAATGCTTCTCCGTTAATAAGGCCACACTAATTAAGTTTGGTTGTGAAGTATTTTTTCGGTAATTCAATATTTCAATAGTTTTTTAGTTCCAAACGAGGCAATGGTGAATGCAAATTCTCATTGTCTCTTGTTTCGATAATTCACATAGGTACATGATCATATCATCATTTTATAAAAACATCTTGTGAATGTTCTCATCCGAAAATCATCAGATGGAGTAGTGTAGTAACAATAAATTAATTTAAAATTTGAATTTACTCCCGCATTATAAAATTATCATTAATGAAACTCTCTTTCGGAAAAATGGGTATAGGACTTAACTATATAGCTTCATTGAAGAAAACTTCACAGGGTTTGAATAAATAAAAGCTCCCAACAAGTAAAAAAATGTGACAATTCATTTTTGAGCCATCTCCACCCGTCTTGAATAAAGTTTTTTTTTGAATAAAGTTTGTTATCTTTGCGTCCTCATTTTTATATTTTCTCTCCCGTAGAAGGGAAAATGTTTATTATAATAATTTTATCCGTTCAGTGAGTAATACATCGGCAGGAATTGACAATTCACAAAATAAAAAAAGGAAAATACCGTATGTGTAATGATTTACCTAGTTGAAATTTTCAGCAAACAAATATTCAAATAGAGAATTAGATTTCCTCGGTTAACACATCTAATCCATTTTTCAAAATATGTGTAGAAACTCATTAAAATGAGGAAGTAATGATACTTTACTTCGTTGGGATCGTTTTTGTATATTATCAGTTACTGGATTTCCAAATCTAGTAGGTATTATATTATATTTTTATAAGGAGCAGAACATTTTGATAGGATGGATTGCCCCCATAAATTTTGGTTTGCAACCTCATCAATTCTAATGTTACATGGCTCAAAAACGGAAGGATTATTGGAACAGTTGCCGTTGTGCAACAATGATGAATCATCTCGTTGCTGCTTAATACTTATTTGATGGAAATTAATACTGCAAGCTTTCACCAATTCAATTGTAGAACATGATCAATCCGAGTTTCTTTCCCCGATTAATGAATTAGTTCCGAAACATCAATAAAATCAATTAATTTCGCTGTTAATTGAAAGTATTCATTTGAAGTTGGTTGGTAAAGTTTGGAATATAATAAAAATAAATCTTTCATTAATAGCAGCATATTAATTGTCAATGTACACTGGAAATATAATTTTATAAACAACTAGCTGACCCGACAGACGTTGTCCTGTCCAAATTTCTATGTTCCCTAAAATGTTTTTCCCGAAAACTCTCGTCCGAGTAGAATTTCTTTTTTTCTATGTTTTCCTTTATGTTGTTCCACCTAGACTATGCTTTTGACTCCTTCCGCTTCCTGTTGTCCCGTTATCCCGTTTTCCTGTTATCCCGTTTTTTCTTTATCCCGTTATCCCCTTTTCCCGTTATCCCCTTATCCTGTTTGTTATCCCGTTATTCCCGTTATCCCATTTTCCTGTTATCCCGTTTTTTCTTCATCCCGTTTTCCCCTTATCCTGACATCCCGTTTTCCCGTTTTTTCGTTATTCGCGTTAGCCCGTTTTCCTGTTATCCTGTTTTTTATTTATCCCGTTATTCCCTCATCCTGTTATCCCGTTTTCCCGTTTTTTCGTTATCCCGTTATTCCCGTTATCCCGTTTTCCTGTTATACCGTTTTTTCTTTATCCCGTTCTCAATTTATCGTACTACAATTATTATATTCAATTGCCATCTTGCAACCCTATTGCGGATCTGTGGATAAAATGAAATAAAATAAAAATCCAGATGGAAAAATAGGGGTTGATCGTAGAAGGGTGAAACTTTAGGGTGGTATGTATTTTTGAATGCTGTATCATAAAAAATAAAAACAACAAATTTTATCTAAAAAATAAATAAAAAAATTAAGGGGTGGACCACCCTTAACATTTAGGGGGATGAAAAATAGATGTTGTCCGATTCGCAGACCTAACCGATATGCACACAAAATTTCATGAGAATCGGTCGAGCCATTTCGGAGGAGTTTAATTACAAACACCGTTTCACGAGAATTTTATATATTAGATAGAAATGATATCAGACCTGCTCTTACAAAACTACAAATTATACACGTGTTACCAAGAAAATAGCTTATTCTTTAATTTCAGGAAATGTTATCATATAACTTCTAATTGAAACAGGCATATTTTTATTATTACATCATCCTAAGAAACTTTTACAATTTATGATAGGGATATACAAACATTGAAAAAATATGTTCAACATTTTTTTAAATGGTTAAATTTGAAAAAAAACTACACGTGATATTATGTATTCCAGTAGGTATATATTTTTTCAAATGATTTTAAATGTATAAGTATAGGGTACTCTTGCCTGTTTATCGTAAGCCAGGCGGGTGTAACTGTCGGGAATTTCCGATGACAAACATGGAATCATCTAAATGTTTCCACGAACTGCTCGAATATTCTGGAAGCCAAAAAAGAGGATATATGAGGTCGGGAGACATTCATTCATGTAGAGTAGTAATTCATATTGGCGAGTTCAAGGTGCGCGGTACACTTTAGTTGTAAACTGTGATTGAATATGTTATTGTCATAGTACATTATTGTATTATGTTTTTAAAGTGCAATAAATGGACATTAATTTATTTGAGTTTTTTTTTTAAACGTACTTAGTTTTGTAACAGTATATTGGTTTTTAACGTTTGTTAGAGTTTGCGAGAGGGAATTATGTATGTTTAAACCAGAGTAAAGTCTAGATTGAGATGATGCAACATATATATATATATATATATATATATATATATATATATATATATATATTTACAGGAAATGTCATCTCTAATTTCAAATGATATGCCAACTAATCGGGCAAATTTATGTCTAATATGTTTAATCAATGATAATTTTTTATTTAAGTAATCCCAAAACTCTTGTTAAAGGTTTGTAATAAATTAGTTTGCGAAATTTAAGGGATATTATTACAATAAATAACATTATGTTTGGAAATATACATTTGTATAATCTGCAAAGACTTTTTAATTACCGGTTTATTTTAATTTGGTTATATATATATATATATATATATATATATATATATATATATATATATATATATATATATATATATATATATTAATATGATGATACTAATATTATTATTGTTATTGGCCCGCGTTGGGCGCCAATTTATATGCTGATTATTATTGCTAGTATCTTGATTTCTATTATTTTTAATTGTTATTATTTAATTATTTTAATAACTAGTCATCATATTAAAATATTTGCCATTTGTTATGATAAGTTTGATTAATAATTTTTTATTTTTTTTTAAGAAATACCTATCATAACAGTAATAAAATATCCGGCTATGTTGCTTACTCTTTTTCAAATACTCTTTTCCTGTATTCCTTATCCCAACTCAGTCGGTACGCCTATGGAAACATGATATTACTCCTTCTCAAAACAGGATTCAGTGGTGCCATCTAGTTGCTCTGCTTGAAGTCAATCTTCAATGTACTGTTTTATGGAAATATTTGTGGTAATGTGATCAACAGATAAATAATGAATCCAGAAAATAGTCAAATAGTTATTCTTTTATTGAATCGAATGCTTAACCTACCCTGCGAAATCTATCTTATCTGTAATACTCTTATCAAACAGTGAAATGTGAAATAACTGAAGGTTATATTAAATTATGAAAGCAAACAAGAAATACAGTTAAAAAAAACAGTGAAAAAGTGTCATAAAATGAACTCAAATAAGTGTGTTTTTTCTCACAAGTTTTTGGTTTTTACTCACTTTCTATGACACTTTTCCTTATTCTAAACTATGCTATGGATCTTATATACAATTTCTATATCTTACATAATATATACAGAGCTAAAATTCATATCTGACAATTTTCTGTACTCAAAATTTTATATTTTTTCATTTTCCGTCAAAATGTTTTGACATGTCGCTGTCATGTTTCCTTCTGATTTGATTTTAGCATACAGGATGTTCCAACTTGAATATTATTTTTGTCTACTTGAGATCTAAATTTTATTCATGAATTTTGAATTTTATAGGTTGTGCAAATTAAATGAATTATTGGCAACATACTTATAACAATAGAAAAGCTCCACTGCTAAACTCTTGAGACATTGCGTCGACTAGAAAATGGTACAAGGTTTCAGAAAAGCAAAATGTACAGAAAAATTGCAAAACAAACATAGCAGGTATTTATGTGATATATAAGTATCATTATATCACGTTTCATTCCATATATATATATATATATATATATATATAAATAAAACAGGGCCAAGAATGAAACCTTGTGGAACTCCTCAAGATTTTTCTATAAAAGAACTTTTATAACAAACTGTTTTTGATTACCCAAATGATATGGAAACCAATTGGAAAGTTTTTCTCTTATCCCAATAATATATAGTTTACCTAGAAATATTTCGAGAGTTACAGTATTAAAGGCATTATGCAGATCCAGAGATAACAGGGATTTTTTTCAATTGTAATCAATTTCAAATTGTATATCAATGTGTATCTATCATTGCTGCTTCTGTACCTCTCCACCTGCGAAAACCATTGGCCCGTTATATAAGAAGTTATCTTCACTTAGCCACCTTTCATATATAACCATAACATTTGCTTGTACGTTACTCATAATCTGTACTTCATTCATTTTATTCGTGATAGATATAGGTATTATATTTTTTAGATATTTCCTATTTTCGCATGAATATTCAGATAATAATGATAGTTCATGTGTTATTATTATCAATACTATCATGCATCTTAGTCATTGGTAGGTAGGTATGATACTTGATTCTGATTTAGAAAACAAACTTTGGGATTTATCTTCCGAGAATGTCAATTAGTTACGAAACTGGGGTTTGTTTATTGAAAAACTCGAATGAATTCAGTGTCCGTTTATTACACCTTGAAACCACAACACAATAATGCACTCTGACAATAAAATACTCAATCCAAATTTATTCTCCAAAATATACCGCTATATATAACTTGCTATGACTGAATTACTGAATGACTAATCTTCCGCGGCCCGCTCGACCTATTATCCTCGTTCTTGGCTTCCAGAATCTTCCGGTACCTTTTTGTCGTTTCGTGGAACATCGAGATCATTCGATAAAAAATGCTCAGCGCGATGTCGACCAGTCAGTCGTCGATTCCTGGAACTCCTCGACTGTTACCTCGTCTGGCGTGTACGAGATGAACAACGCAGGGATGTACTGTACTTATTTTCGTAACAATACTTTTGAGATGTTTCAATTCTAAGTCGTTTTTTGTGCATGGCTTATGTGAATAGTGTACTGAGCTACGGATCGATTTTCTGAAATCCCCATTATGGAGTTATACACCAACAAATTTATGAAGTAATCAAAGTGAATTTATTATTCACTTTAAAATAATTGCATCTAATAAATGACAGGGAGCAACTGAATTTATTAATTTACGGAAAACCGTTGATAGAAACCTATTCTATTATCAGTTGTAATATCACAAGAGAGTGAGAATAAAGTGAAAATAATTCGACAGATTTTCAAAAACTTGTTGCCAGGCAATAGACACGGGCTCGAGTGGCTATTGCCAAATAGCAACAAGTTTGAGACAGAAATCTGGAGAATTATTTTCTACTTTATCGAACTCTCGTGTGGAATTCTATAAATTATTTTTTTATGTTACGACCACAAACGCATTTCCTCGCACAATGATACAATGTACTAAACCGGTTTTGATTCATTTCTCACTTTTCATGCGAATTGATGACAGAAGTCAAATTAAAAATATAAGTTGTCAGACAATAGGTTTGTTTTGGTTCTAAAGAGTAGGACAGGCGTAGCGTGAAAGATTTTGTCCGGGTCCGTTTTCAATAAACGACTGTGTGACTATTTCGAACGGTTCTAGGACCGTCCCTACTGCGAACTAAAACAAGCCTAATAAAAACAAAATAGCTCAAATTATTCCCGCCGCCATTTTATAGGCAGAATATTCCCTCTCTAATAATGTTTTGATTGGCCAAAATGTACATGGATGATTTGAATTGAAAGTTCCCATTGGTTTCTAGAAATGTCAAAAAGTAATCCCAGCATTCCACTCCGACTTTGCTCAAGTAGTAGGCGATAATAGGAAAAACAAATGAACCAAACGGTACGTTTCTAAAAAAAAAATAACTACATTTTTCCTCCCCAAAATTCTTAATATTTATTACGAAAACAGTCAAAACGAATGTTTACAAAAATACCCATCCCTCGTTGACCGATGGAATTGGCCCCAAATTAAAAATTAAAAAAAACATTTTTCACATCTATCTACCATCAACTCGGCGCACGTTGTGACGCAAGTTTTCTTGATTAAAGCATAAAAACATATCTGGTATCTGTTTGGTAACCCCTTTGATATTCACTCCAACAATATGGTGTAAACAACATCTTTCTCTCATCTGCATAAAACGAGTAGTTATTTTGATGAACATCATTTTGTTAAGGAATAAAATTGTCAAATTCGACATGTATTTTTATAGATTGCTATCTACCTACTATATTTTTTTTTGTATGTATTTTGTCACCGTTAGTAAAAAATGCATAGAGACTTGATTGAAAAATATCGCTAATTTCGAAGAAACCCTACACTTTTTCGAAATAAACATAGTCGATGTCCGTTTGCATTAATGTATCTTTCTAACAGTGAACAAAATTGAGAAATCGATCCATTAGTTTCTGAGAGCAGTCGTTACATATAAACATATGTCACACTTCTTCATTATATTATTATAAAAAAGTCGCGCCCACGTTAGTAAAAAATAAGTTGTACGTATTTGGAAATAAATGCAAATGTGCCTAAACACAATGTAAATGTTTACTAATTTGATGCAACTATAGGTGCAGTGAAACTTGCCGCAAATGCTGCCCCGGTCAGAAAGTTTTCATTATTTTCATTTATTTATCTTTTTTTTATTACTTCATGTCCTTCTGAACAATAATGCACCAATTGAAGATTTGAGACTTCGAATTATGTGTTTGTCACAGAAAAAATAAATTGTATCATGTTGCTTAATGATTTTTCTTTGAAAGATAATTTATTTTCCGATCAACCATCATAATGATCAGTTTTGGCTTTCTATATCTGAAATGTCTCCCAACATAACAGTAACATCTCGCACAAACCGTGGAATTTTCAGGTTTTACAAATGTAAGAAATCATATATGTTCCACCCAAATGCAGCATCAACCGGTGCAACGAGAAGAAATAAAAATAATTCTCATGTATATTTTTATAAACCAATTTTCGATAACAATCCATATATTTTTTAATTTATATTAATACCTCACAAGCAACGGGTAAATTATGATAATTTAATCGACTGATATTCGAGAAATCTTGATATTATATCCGCATAATCCATCCTTGATGAGTGAAAGGATTTCCAATTTCCAATAACTCGAGTTCTTCTTCCTGACTGATAAAAATGCACAATACTTTCTCTATAAAAGTTGTTTTCAATGTAATTGTTACAGCGGCACTTACCGCGAAGTCTAACAACATGGTATAATGAAGAGTTTATTGTTTCTTTGCGACAGCCTTGTTTATGGAATTCCTAGTGTCAGTAGGAACTATCGATTAACGTTCGTCATTTATCACTTTCATTTTTGAGTCACACGCTTTTTTGGAACTTTCTTGGAGAGAACTTAAAGAGGTTATTTTATGAATTAATGAACACCTAAGAATAATTGGAATATCATTTAAATATTAGTAATTAAAAATTTCTTCGTCGATACTTTGTCAATCTTCATAGGGTTGGGACACGAATAACAAATTGAGGAAAAAAAACATTGCGGTGAAAATCAATAAAAAGATATAAACGATAATCGATTGTCTCAGCAGTGGGAGACCTATTTGAAACTCAAACTCCTGAATATGCTCCGATTGCCGACTTTAACAATCGATTATTTTTTGTCATAAAGAAACTGAAACGAGAAAAACACAAAATAATAGTTATTTATACAACAAGAATATAAAGGGACTCTTTTTTGCACGCGCGAGAAGTTTTCATTCCTTATTTCATTTCACTATCAACATTATGTACCTCTCGGACGATTATTTCTATCAATTTAGTTTCTACTCTTAACTGTGCATTAGATATATATCCATTGTAGGTTACGAGACGTTGATGTTTTTTTATTTGCTCCAGACTTTTTGATATACTGAATATTGCAAATCGCTCAGTATTCAATACGGTCTACATTTTTCAATAGACTCGACGATGGTGAGGTTCCAATAACGAGACCGAAATTCTATACCTCTTATGTTCTTAGAATTCGAGATAGCGGTACTTCGGATTATGCCTCCTTTCGGTGCAGATTTCCGGGAAACCGTCTTCCAACAGAAACCCGGAAAGCAAAATCAGAAAGAAGAACCTATCTTCAATCTTAATGCGTTTTCATTCTGGCTTCGTTGTAGATGTGGAAATGGTTTGAGCATAATTATTCAAAGTGATAAAATTATGTTATAATGTTCAAAAACGTATATAAAATATATTGTGTATTTCTCAAATGATTCCATGACTAATAAAAATTCATATAAAACGTGAAAATGCAGCCATCAAATTTCCAAAACTGCCTAAACCGTATACCAGAGGAGTAAAATAAATGTATCCTAGTAGTAAAGTGCCTTTATTTTCAAAAACATATTGAAAAAAGTTGTTTAGAATTGAATAATGGGCGTAGATATGTAATCACATTGAGTGAGCTATGTCAAAAACATGCTATTAATTTTTTGAACCTTCTCATTTAAGTTGAAAAAAGAAACATTTTCAATTTACGATATGTTTTTAACTTCGAAAAAATCTTTCTCTTCAATATTCAATTGAGAATGTTCCCTATTCAACATGAATACGTTTCGAGAGGATATTTTGAATGATGGAAGATAGTGACTAAAGTTTATATTTCTCCCACTGACTAATAATTTTCCGAAATGTTTCCAAATGCTTAATGAAAGGTAGGAATATCGAGAAGATGTTAAAAATAAAATGGAAGAAATTTAATGGAAATAGCAAACAAACAAAAAGTGTTAACCGTAGACATGTGTTTCGGGCTTTCCGCCCTCATCAGTACGGTGATTAATTTTCTTCCATTTTGTTTTTAAAAGTCCCCTCGATATTCCTACCTTTCATCTCTATAATCCTGGACTCGGATGTCACGCAGGTAGCTATAGAGACGTTGGTTGTTGCCCTGGAATGCAGGGTCTGCTAACCGAAACCACAAATGTGCGGCTGGCTTCTGTTTGTTGACTCCGTTGATTTGTCGTTTTCATCCTTGCACTTCTTCACCGTACAGATGAGGCTGAAAGCCCGAAACACGTGTCTACGGTTAACACTTTTTTTTAGGGCTATGTCCATTAAATTTCTTCCAAAGGCCGTATGTTAATTTCAGTTATATGTGTGAAGCACCAGCTATGCACTTCAAGCAAAATTTAATACATTTGTCACGATTTTTTTTTTCGGCGGCATAGATAATTTCCAATTCTTAACAATGTAATGTTTCTACTCTATATGACTTTTAACGAAATACCTCTCGAATACTTATAGAGAAGGAGGTATAGTTGCGGGACGAAATAATCCTCATATAATTTGGAATATCTCCGAAACCCGTTGTCTTATCAATATTAAATTGGTATATCTAACAATGAAGTTTTCCTTTGAACCCACTAGTATAGGGAGCAATGCAAAAAACAGAAAAGTGAAAATTTAGCCGAATTTCAGAAAATATCAAATTCTGGCTTCTCTCTGTTGTAGGAAGTATTTTTTTAAGTTTTCAATTCGAAAATTGTAAATAGCCTAATATGTTAGATAGCCTAATTTGGTTTGTTCCTAGAAAAAATTCCGATGACGTTTTTCCTCAATACAATTAGCACAGAAAATAATGAGAACAATATTAAAATTTGATCGCACAAGAAATCCAATAGAAGAAAAAAGCCTGTTTTATCTTTCAATAAGATCACAAACTCGCTTCATATTTGCTTGAAGATGAAATATAGTGATGAAATATTATATATGCATAGTTTTTCCTAGAAGATATTGTGTAATATTCGAATAAACGCTGCTCTGAAACCCTCAAATTCAGTGAGACATTCAAACACTGCGTTATTGCCACTTCTTTTGACGTCACAAGTCCATTGATTTGACATTTTCTAGAATTGCCAGTGTCACTATTTTGCAGAACTCCTAAGGAAACGTTATTCTCTTTCATCCTATGAATGAATCAGAACTTATGACAGCATGTGTTATATTGTAATGAAGACTTCGTCTTTGATAGCTGTCTTTGATTTAGTTATTCTTGAATAATATGTATGTATACCGAGTGCTGTTATTATTTTTTCGGCCTGCTCACTTTTGAAATATTATGAATAACACTTGGTAACTCTGTAATTATCTTGGGCTGGCGATAGATCTAAACTTGTTACGTCACATCCTGGCGCGGTTTTCGCAGTGTTCAAACAGGAAGATTTATTTCGTTTTTTTTTGAAAAACTACATCGAAAAAAAAATTGAAAAAATCCAACCACTTTTCTTACTGTGGTATTTTTTTCAGAAATTAGTAATCTCGCCTATTTCTAGAAATCCGAAATACCGAAAAATGTCATGATCATTTTTAATTTTTTTCTACAAAAACCTCCATGGAGTTTTTTCCCATTGAGGAAAACATCTCGAAGAAATCTAATTAAAGTGAAACCCACCCTCCACCCTATCCAAGTTTTTGGAACATTTTGTTTCTTATTTATCGCAAACTACATATGTGAAAATTGGATTACTACTTTTGAAATCTTCTCAACAAAATTTAAATGGAATTCATCTTCATTTCATCAAGAAAAAATATTAAGAGTGGGGGTCTTCACTTCCCTTTCAAGAAAAAATAAATTTTCATTTCAACTCATAATTAAATTCTAAAGCATTGATCCTTCCTGTACTATGCTGCTCGTAAGGTTTTATAAAGACTTAGTAATGAAGCCTACAATGAACACGGAGTGGAAAATAAAGATATTGATATTATAGGAACGAAAAAATACTTTTATTAAAAACTATTTTAACTGCTATTTTAGTTAGCATGTTCTGCTAGAAAGTTGAATGACTTTACCCATTGAGTGGGCTCCAAAACCAATTTTATTAAAAATAAACAATATTTTTACTTGTGATATTCGAAATTTCAGATTACAAATATGCATACTGTATAACTAGATAAAAAAATTATTTTTAATTCCCAAAAAATGCAGAGGAATGCAAATACGCACCTACATAAACGGTCACTATTACATCATTTGGTTATGGTCAGACTCATTTGTATTTTATTATTTTTCCTACTGACCACAATTGCGCGATTGAACGATTCTACTTTTTACGCAATACCAAAAGTACTATTTTACTTAACTTAGGTAAGAGGATAATTATTTGAACGTGGATTATTTATAATATAATAGAATATGGTTTTATTTCCAGTAAAGAAACGATATTTCAGCAGACTGAATAAAATAGCAGTTACATACATTAAAACGATAAGTATTCCTTCAGAAAATTCAATTTACCATCTCCTCTATGGAATTAAAGCTAATTTGAACCAATTGAAATATTTTCACAAGTTTTTTTCGGGCCATGAATTTTCGAACACTTTATCAGCGTACATTGTGGAAGACTGGCACTTGGAGTTTTTCAAGTCGTTGATATTTTTTTTTTTGGTGGACACCTTACGATAGTGCTGGAGTCCCTGAGTTCTGGGGTCTATGTACCCTCTTTACCTCCGATTTACTCACTAAATACTCCACCTAGTTGTCTGGTCATGACCTAGGATGACACTTGGGCCTGCTGGCTCATTGTATCTTGCCTGTTATTCTCATTTACAGCACCCATTCCAGTAATTTCGTGTCTAGCGCAAGTTTTTACAAGTCCTTTACTGGGAGTGTGTGCTGTACCGTTTCGGTTCAC
Source organism: Gonioctena quinquepunctata (assembly GCA_018342105.1). Lineage (NCBI taxonomy): Eukaryota > Metazoa > Arthropoda > Insecta > Coleoptera > Chrysomelidae > Gonioctena > Gonioctena quinquepunctata. Next base: position 681,196 of record JAFIRS010000216.1, read on the forward strand.
CAATTGGTTGCCTGAAAATTGACTGTCTTCTGATCCAAGGCTCTGCAAGTTGTACATGTTAAATTCAGTCATGTGCCCCGTAATGATTTTCAGTTGTTTCCTGTTCAAAGTTAAGTAACAGGTCTGCTGCTTTTTCCGGCACGGGCTTTGATGTATTCTTTCTCGTGTTTGTTCCTGGAATGTTATTCAGTATTGTTTGTGTTTTTCCTGGATCCAGTCTTCTACAGACGCTCGTGCCATGCGCTCCGGTATCCCGACGGTCTGTCCTGGACCTGGTTCATTTTCCGATCCTCTTCTGGCGAGTTTGTCAGCTCTTTCATTCCCCGCAAATCCCTGATGTCCTGGTACCCAAATCAGCTTGACGCGGTATTGTCCAGTTCCTCTTTACACGTCCATACCAGTTGAGGTGTCACTTTCTGGCTGCTCAGAGCCTTCCGTGCCGCCTGGGTGTCTGAGAGAATGTGGATCTGCTTTTCTACTATTGTTCTCCTGTTGTTTTCCTTCGCACATTGAAGGATTTCGTAGACCTCTGCCTGAAATACAGAAGTGTGATTACCCAGTGAATAGCTGAACTCGTTCCTTGGGTTATAGTCTACTGGACAAGTTAAAAATGGTCCAAAATAGAGATACTGCTCTTAAAATTATGTGTGATAGCTCATTGGATCCGGAATAACGCCTAGAAAAATGTGCCAGAAGCGTGTATTAACACATAAAAAATTGCAAAAGTTATAAACAATTGAAGATGAAAAAAAAAATGGCATTTCGTTTTTTGCCAATATTTCATAAACTATCAATATCTAAGAACTTTCGGAACTCTATCTCCATTATTTATAATTTTAATTTAACGCTGAAAATGGGTCTCCGAGCGACATTTTTAGGTTGCGCGCGCGGCGTCAAAAGCGAGTACGACACATTAATTAATTTATTTAAGGTATTAAATGTTTTTTTTGAATTTGAAAAAATTATGGTGTATTCGGTCAAATTGTTAACTAACAAAATTTTCTCGAACTTCTGTCTTAATTGTAAATGAAAAAAAAAAATTTAAATAATTGTCGTAAAAATGTTTCGCTTCGTAGAGCCTTTCTTATATACATATTCAACAAAATCACGCCATAAAAGTTAAAAAATATTCATACTTTGTTTATAATAATTTTTGTACTTGAACAAAAACTAAAAAATCCAAGTAATGTTGTTAAAAAAAATGTTTTTTTTCTTAATCATCATATTATCGTTTTTTTATCAATACAAGATATAAATTGATTTGCAAAAAAAATTTCCCGATTTGTTGATAATTTTTTATAAACAAATTGATTATTTCAATATTTTTGAAATTTTTTTTTACAACTTCATTATATTACAAATATTATGATTTTTAATTGTTTATAATAGTTTTTTTTTATATTTCTATTGTTTAAATAATTAGTTAAGATTTTTTTTTTCCAAAAATCATAATTGACGGTCCTCTATAAAGTAAAAAGATTTTTTTTATCAACAATTCCATTGTTTATTAACTTACCAATTTGTTATAAACACATTTTTAACTTTGTTAGATTTTTTTTCTAAACTTCTAAAATTTAAAAAAAACCATATATAAAAATATAAAAAAAAATCCCAATTTTTCCCAATTTCACTTCCCAAAGTACAATAAAATATTGGAATTTTTTTTTTCTATACTTTGTTATATATAGTTGTTTTTGTAAATTTTAGAAGTTTCAGAAAATAAATTAACAAAGTTAAAAAAATAAAAAGGAATTTAAAAAAATATTTTTTTTGTTACTTTTAAATTTTTTAAAAAAATTTTTTAAACAATAGAAATATAAAAAAAACGATTATAAACAATTAAAAATTGTTATTAGGGATTTTTTTTCAAAAATCATAATATTTATAATGAAGTTGTGAAAAAAAAAAAATTCAAAAATATTGAAATAATCAATTTGTTTATAAAAAATTTATCAACAAATGGCGGGAAAAATTTGTTTTGCAGATCAATTTATATCTTGTATCAATAAAAAAACGATAATATGAGATTAAGAAAAAAAAATTTAACAACATTACTTGGAGTTTTTAGTTTTTGTTCAAGTACAAAAATTATTATAAACAAAGTATGAATATTTTTTAACTTTTATGGCGTTTAAGCAAAACATTTTTACGACAATTATTTAAACATTTTTTTTATTTACAATTAAGACAGAAGTTCGAGAAAATGTTGTTAGTTAACAATCGTTTAACTTGTTGAAAAATTAACTTTAAGTAAAATTTCTAACGGGAATAAATTATTTATAGTGTTCCGAATACACCATAATTTTTTCAAATTAAAAAAATATATTTAATACCTTAAATAAATTAATTAATGTGTCGTACTCGCTTTTGACGCCGCGCGCGCAACCTAAAAATGTCGCTCAGAGACCCATTTTCAGCGTTAAATTAAAATTATAAATAATGGAGATAGAGTTCCGGGAGTATTGGCAAAAAACGAAATGCCATTTTTTTTTCATCTTCAATTGTTTATAACTTTGCAATTTTTATGTGCTAATACACGCTTTTGGCACATTTTTCTAGGCACATAATTTTAAGAGCAGTATCTCTATTTTAGACCATTTTCAACTTGTCGAGTAGACTATTACTAGAAAACACTGCTGCTCCCGCATCATTCTCTATTTTAGACCCGTATGTGTACCAGATCTTGCACTGTAGAACGGTGTTGAGTACTGTGTTATTCCATACAGTTCTGTCTGGTATATGATATATGATTTGTCAAATGAGAATCGTTTCGCAATGTGGTCTGATCTCAGGTTTAGGCCATCTCGGGTACAATACTTACGATGCTCATGTGTCCTGTCCCAACGTTTATGTTGTCCAGTATGATTCTCAGTCTGAAGGCACCTAGCCTTGCCTCTCCTTGTATCACCAAGTGAAGGGGAGGCAACCTTGCCTAGTTTAGTTTTAGCGCTCCTTTGCTGTGTTTTTGACTACCACACCAGGGAGGCGTACGCTATGGCCGGTTTTACCACCATGTTATACAGCCAGTGTACCATGTGTGGTTTTAGTCCTAGTCCCCATTTCATCCCAAAAGAGCGTCTTGCCACAATTAATGTGGTCTCTGCATTTCTGGTCACATTCATCAGATGTTGGTTCCAGGTCAGTTTCGAGTGCTGATCACCTCCAAGTCCGTCCATCTGCTTACCAAGTTTAGGGCATCTTGCATGTGATCCCTAACCATGGTGCTGAATTTCCCCTGTTCTAGGACAATTATGTCGTCCGCATACCTAAGGGTTTTATGACCCTTTTCTTTCAGAGACCCCAGTAGTCCGTCCATGACCAGATTCCACAAGAGGAAGAATTCCCCCCTGCGGGCATCCTCAGTCTCCTCCATTAGAGTTGTGTGTATCATCCTGTTCGAGTCTATCCAGGCCACGCAAGGTTCCTCGATTCCTCTCCGTCTAAGAGATCTGATGATTGAGTCTATAGAGGTGTTATAAAAAGCTCCTTCTACGTGTGGAAAGGCGCTATCAATACCTCTTTGTTTTCCAGCGTGTTTTCCACTCTCTCTACCAATTTGTGAAGTGCTGTTTCTGTTGAGCAGCCGGTCAGGTATGCATATATACTACTACTATATGCATATAAACTAGGATGTCGCTGGGTACACACGTGTGTACTCACTGCTCTGATAATGTTATTGTGAATTCTAAACATATTCAATGCGATCTGTGTGAAAAACATTGTGTACGAGTCAAAGATCAGTTGGCAAAGTATATACAAGATGTTAATAATCTCAGGTGGTTCTGCGATGATTGTGTACCAGTTGTCAATAACAAGTTGAAAAACTTGCAGAAAAAGGACGGAGACAAAACGTTTGAGATCCTGGAGAAGACAATTAAACTGATTGAATTGTTTGAATCGCAGAATGCAGTGGAAAACAAGCCTCTTTGGTCCGAAGTTGTTTGATATAAAAATAAGGTCGAGCCACTAATTGTTAAACCAAAAAACGGTTCCCAAGATAGCAATGCAACAAAAAAGGAGTTAGCTGAAAAAGTATGCCCAGGTGATATTGCTGTATCAATAACAAAAATGAAATCGGCTGCTCAAGGATCACTAGTAATTCATTGCGACAGTAGACAATCACTAGAAAAACTGAAAACCAAAACAGAGGATGCATTAGGCAGAGGATGAAATAAAAGTGGGCAGTTCACTGAAACCAAGGATAAAAATAATTAATGTACGCGAAGAAGACATTGTGGATGACACACAGTTTATTTCTCAGTTAGCAAACCAAAACTTTCCTGAGGACTTGGAAAATGATATGAGTTTTGTTCATAAGTTTAAGTCAACAATAAAAAATAGATGGAATGTAATAATCGAAATGTCGAGTACACAGTATGGGTACTTGGCTAAAAATAAAGACAGAATATTTATAAGGTGGTCTAGCTATGAATTCTTTGAGTTTGTTAGTGTCTTAGGATGTTTTAAGTGCTGGAAATATGGACATCGTGCAGATAAATGTAGCTCAAATGCGGTTTGTCCTTATTGTAACAAAAATCATAATAAAGAAGAATGTAGAAGCACCGAATATGAATGTACAAGCTGTAAGTATGCTGTTGATACCCTAAAGCTAAAGATATTAATTACAAACACCATGTATTCGATCCAAATTGTGAAAGCTATTTAAGACAGGTTTCAAAAAATAAAGATAGAGTTAGTTACCAATAGCAATCACAGGCTACCTCAAATGGCCTAGTACTATGTGTAAATATACAGGGCTTAACAACAAATTTTTCTCAATTAAGACAATTATTAATGGATGTTAAACCAGTTGTTGTAGTAGTTACAGAAACCCATGTGACAGCTGATACTGCAGAATCTGAATATTTTATAAATGAGTATAACTGTTCAATAACCCTTTCCGATAGTAGGCACACTGGGGGAGTAATATGTTATATAAGAAGTCATATTAAATATGAAGAGCTAACAAAAATTAGTGTTTCAAAAGAGTATTGGTATATGTTGCTTAAGGTTACGGTGGGATATCAACACGTCATAATAGGTGGTGTGTACAGATCACCCAATGGCTGTAAATCTATTTTCCTAGATTGTTTTCGTGAACTTCTCGAAGATAAAATCTTGGGTACTAATGATGTTATAATAATGGGCGATTTTAATATTGACCTTTCATCTGTAAATTCAAACGGAATAAGGATCATGCACTCATCTGGATTCCGATAAATTGTTAAACAACCAACTAGAGTCGCTCGTGATTCCAGTACGTTATTAGATTTAATTATTACAAATAACAAATTTCAAGAGGTTTAACGTGAATTTCGACGATATTATAGGAATCGAAATTAATGTATGTCCAAAAAATAACATTAAAATTATCTACTCGAGATTTATCTCAAAGGAAAAAATGGACGGTATTAGTATGGACTAGATTAAAAAAAATTGGGATTATACTTCTACTGATGTCGACGTCTTATATAAAAACTTTATGATCAATATTGAATCAAGTTTAAATAAAATATCGCCAATAGAATTTAAAAAGTTCTCTAATTCATGTGGGTGGATTGACAATGAAGTCAGAACTTTACAGAAAGAATATGTGTTACAAAACGTTTCACTATACAAATAATCCGTTAGATTTCGAAAAATATAGAAGGAAAAGAAATCAAGTTGTATCCTTAATTAGAGCTAAAGAGAAAGAATTTTATGAAAAAACTATTGATTAATGTAAAAATGATAGTAAAAAAATGTGGCATACACTAAAACAAATAGTAAAAACAGTAACTTCAACTTTAACTCGTTGGACCTAGGTGCAGGAAGTGTTAAGGAAGAATTAAATAAGTATTATTTTAATAGTATACACGAAATTTCTGAAAGCATACCTAATGCTACAAATTTTGTGGAAATTAAAATTATTGTAAACTCTAGTATTAACACGTTTCCTATTATTTCTCTCAATAAATTGCAGAAAATATTAAACAATTTGAAAAATAAAGCAACGGGTGGTGATGTGCTTACAGTGTCATTATTAAAAAATGTATTCTCAGTGGTGGGGTATCCTTTATTGTATATCATAAATACGTGTTTGCAAACTGGTGTTCTGCCAGCAATCCTGAAGTGCAGCACAATAATACCTGTACCAAAGACAAACAAACCTAGTAAGCCCGAAGAGCTGAGACCCATAAATTTACTGCCAGTAATTGAAAAAATCATAGAAATTCTAGTGTAAAATTTGCTGTTTGCCAATCTGGGTTCCGGCATAATCATTCTACTGAGTCAGCTTGCCAATTAATGTGTAATAAGTGGAAAAAGGACATTGATGATGGAAAAATTGTCGTTAGTGCATTTGTAGATCTAAAAAGAGCGTTCGAAACAACAGTTATCAAAGTGTGAGGCATACGGTATAAGAGGCACAGTACTCAAATGGCTAACAAATTATCTAACAAATAGGCAACATAAAACAAAAATTGATGGTAGTTGTGCTGACGAAATAGATAGTATCAACGGGGTTCCTCAGGGGAGTGTGCTTGGGCCATCATTGTTTATACTTTATATAAATAATTTACATCTTTACCTACAAAACTCATTTATTAATCTATTCGCAGATGACACATTGATTTCCATATCTAGGGAAAACTATAACAACTTGGTTGAATCCATGAATAATGAGTTAGATATTTTGAATAGTTGGCTCAGGGCCAATAAACTAAGTGTATGATATTAGGTAGCGAAATCAATTGTACTAGGTTCAATCAAGGAAATTTTGTGTTAAAAATTGATGATTCTGTAATTATATTTGTTAATGAGATAAAGTACCTCGGCATTCTATTCGACCCTCAACTCAATTTTTCTAGGCATATTGATTTTTTATGTAAAAAAATAGGCAAAAAAGTTGGCCACTTTTATAGAATTTGTATAAACCTTTCCCCATGGTGTAGAAAAATTGTATATAACACAATCATATACCCACATTTTAATTACTGCATGTCCATATTTCTCTGCTGTTCATCTGCGCAAATACATCGTTTGCAGCTACTTCAGAATAAAGCAATGCGTATTTTATTACGTTGCAGCAGGTTAACAGCGATAAATGGTATGTTGATGAAGCTGAAATTTTTAAATATTTCCCAACTGATTATAGAGTCTGCATTAGTACTAATTTTTAAAAAATTTAATAAGCAAGCTCCTTCTTACTTATATATTATCAAAAGGGCAGATATGATACATTATAATTTAAGGTTCAATGACCAGTTCCACATACAAGGCTTCAATACAAATGCTGTGGAAAAAACCCTCTTCATTGAAGATTTGAGAATATATAATGATCTACATCTGTTGGTTAAGACATCAGCAAATGTAAAAAAAATTAAAACAAGGTTAAGAAAAATGTATAGGTTGTATTCTTTATGTGTAATGATATCAGTTGTAACATTTATGTACTGTTATATGATAGCTATTGATGCTAAATAAAGTTATATTCTATTCTATATTGCTTTCGATGCAGTGGTCTTTCTACCAGAGCACCGTCCCCTATATGCCTATCAACCATGAGACTTAAGGTCTTAGGGACTGTCCAGTTTTCCAGGTTTTGGTATGAAGGTTTTGGGTATGAAGATTACAGGATGCCTCTGAGTATTTCAAATAGCCTACTTTGCAGTTGTTCCGTTCCCTTCTGCATTAGTTCTGGATAAATCGTCTTTGATATTCGTTATGAATAGGATATGGCCAAATACTGACCCCTGAGGGACTGCAATATAATTTTTCAGGTACTCCAATGTGTTGTTATTTAGACATATTACTTTCTGCCACAAAAGTATGACCCTATGTATTCAAGTGGTGTACCTCTTAACACATAGTTGAAAGCCCTGCGATCACAAAAAAATCCTGACAACATTCGCCAGCATATTTTTGTATTCGATTTCTTACATTGAAATTTATGTTGGTTGTTAAATATTGAATTATTTTTCTCGATGTCTGAAAATTCCTGGAAAAAATATATGGCGATTCGGTCAATCAGAAACCAGGCGCGCCGCGATCACGATATTTACCTCTGGCCTGTTGTGTTTGGAACGAGTATAGAAACGCGTATTTAATCTTTTACTCTTAAGATTCTTTGTGTAAAAATATTTCTCAAAGTAACATGTTTCTCAAAGTAATGAGAAAATATACAGCAAAAGTTTCTGAACGCTTCATTCATATCGGACATTTTGTAAAAAAATCGGTACTTAATATTCTTTTTCTTTATACCTCGGTCGAAAGTACGTATTTTCTCCATCGATTTTAAAGTAGAAAGCCTTGCATTTATGCATCGGTGACATTGACAGACCACGCCCTCTGTAAAGCGGGAGAAAATATTTTTCATGTACACCGAGATAGATGGGATTATACGCAAGAAAGTGAGAAAGAGAGAGAGAGAGGCGAAGGGCGGGAGCAAATATTTTAGTTGTGTGAGTATCCGAAAGAGGCGCTGAAGCGAGGAGCAAAAGTTAAACATGACAGCGCAACTAGCTGTCAGCTGGAATGTGCATTGTTTGTAATAAATAATTAAAAATTTAAGAGTAACGTACTTTCGACTAGCTTCCTGCCCTTGTAGTTTAATATACTATTATATTCACGCGAATTAAGACTGCATTTGGTAGACAACTTCAAATCAAATGATTGTTAATTGTAATCTGACAACTCAGTATCGACGATACATTTTTCATCAAAATTCGTGAAAAGTTGATCATTTGTTGTAGCACTAGCAATACTTACCCTAGTTGGTTTTACTAAAGGTTTCAGGTTGAAACATTTCGAAAGATCGAAGATCTCCAGAATATATCTATTGAGCTTCCCATAACAAATGGCATTGAAGTCGCCATCTGGGAAAATGTGTATATCTAGTTTGAAAACTTTAAATAATGCATCATAAAGTCTATCCAACTTATAGGAGCCCGTTCCACAAAGTTCATTTTCGCAAGTATGGCAACACTTCACATATTTTTGTTTTAATACTAAGTTGTTGAAATGAATTTCAATAAAATGATTAAAAGGCATTTCATAATCAATAAACATCATCATAATTTCTATACCGGAAATGACGGTACATTAAATTATCAGATATTATTTTTTGTCTTTTCACATCAGATTGGGTTTGGAATTATTCAAATCTCTAATTACACCGTCTTGCTTTTTCTCGAATGTGATTCAAATATCAACCTTCCATATTCAACAGACTTTTAGCATGGATATGTTTTTACTTTGAGAATGGGAGAGATGTTTTTTTTTCGACGACTTTGCTTAATATAATGCACCAAACGCAAAATGCTTCTGCACAAAATAGTTCGCTCGCTTAAAAGGCGTGAATAGCACAAAAAACGGTAAACAAATCTGAAGAACTTCATCATTAATATTTTATCATTGACGCCATTTACTCAGGGCCAAATTATTGCGCTATCTCGATTTTCAGCAAGGGCAATTCTGAACATTTTGAAAACTACAATTTCAGTGATGTAACGTATTTATTAATACATTTATTTTCATTTCATTCTATTACAATATTCAAACAACAATATAACTAAGAACAAGCTTTGAATGTTAAATGGGCTATGGAATGTACCTTCGTATAATCAAAGAGAAAAATATATTTCAATTAAATGTTGATTGAATTCTTTGAATTTCTTTCTTTAAATCCATTTCAGATGTCAGCAACAGTTTTATTCGTTACCTCCCTTGGAATCCAGTTGAAACTATTTGTTTGAGTTCAATATTCAGTATCAATATTTGTTTGAGTTCAATATTGGTTACTTGGTGGATGAATGTTGAAATGTTATTCCTCAGCCTTTAATCATAGTTTATCCTTATGCAATAAACAATATTCAACCTGATACTTAGTTGTTCTGGAAATTTGAACCACAAAATTAAACCACATGTATATTATTATTAGTAGATAGAATGAACATAATATTCTTACCTAACTATGGTGTGTGGTTCTAACAAAGTTTTTTAAAATAATCGAATCTCTCGATTGAACTAACTGAATTTTAGTTCTGGAATATTTTCAATTTGCGTTGTTGATATTTATCTCTTAATTTTGTTTTCCTCGCCAAGAGAACCTCCATGGTTGCAAACACAACAATTCAATAATATAGTTGATATAACTATCAGTTATATAAGGAGATCCACCTATTTGATAAGGATTGACAATATTTGAAAGTGTCATGATGACAAATTGAATATCATAAAGACAGAAACAAAATCATCATACAGTATGATAAATTCAAAACCCATAAATGCCTTGCAGTGATTTCTTACTATCTTCGCTTGATAATATAATCATGCTCTAAATATATTGCATCTAATTTGAAAGGCATTGTTGCCCAGAATTTTTTAGTAATCTGCCCTGCGGCTACCCTCATCATGATCTACTTTTGTCGTATCGCAAGGCCTCTTTGTGACGTAAGTACTTGAACTCAGTTATGCTATATATTAGGCCTTATCGAACACGAATATCGAAAATGCTTAAGCGAGAGGTACTTATTGCCCTCAAATGCAAAAAATACCACCCCTTATGTTAAAAGGACGATTGCGATTTTTGTTTTTGATTTTATGTTCTGATGTGTGGACATAATATTATTCACAATTATACTCTTGATATTGGAGCAAGTGAAAATGTATCAAATTAAATACCCGTATGTATTGTGTAATCCTTTTTATGCAATGCATATTTCGTTACTTCGACAATTTCATAGGTGCGTTCGACAGTTTGGTTTAATCATTAATTCATAGGTGGGTTTATAATTTATTGCATATACCGGACGGTTGGAGTTCAAGGGATATTCAGTTCAAAAGTAGGTCTTCTATATGCTTTACATTTTCTTTTTGGAACGGGGTAAAGCAACGTGTGTTTTTTTATTATGACAAGAATATCTGAGTAGTCAAAACTTTTTGATAGTAGACTACCATGACATCCCCTCGTTACCCTACTCCAGAATTGGTTCACCCCTTCTCACGCCCTTTCCCCCTGGGCTTCTATGAATTTGAAATTAATGGATTTTTCTAAGTTTTACTTCTTTGGGCGCGTTTAGTTGAGGATAAAATTAGGAGCTGTTCGCGCACACCGTTACGAAAATCCGACAGTATGAAGTTGGCCATGCACGAATCAATCATCTAGGTATACACAAACGAAAGGTACGCAATATAACATGTGGTTATATGTAAATTTAAAATCGACAGAAAATCAGTTCATGCAATAACCAAATTGAATGTACGTTGAATGTTGGGAGTTGAATGTTATTACAATAGAAAAAATGTACCGTTGAGTAACAGATGAAGCGCATCCTGTTCAATCATATCGATGAGTCGAGTATTATTTTAACTTTATTAATCTCAAGAAAACTACAATGTCTTTTTTTTACTAGTCTTAATACACTTCCCCCAACCGGAATTTTTGCCGAATCCTCTGTTGTGTCAGAGGTAGGGTTCTTTAACGAGCTCAACATCTATGAACTCGGGACCGACATCTTAACGTCCCCTCCGAAGGACGGCATATCTCTCGATATGCCGTGCTCATTGATATATCGCTTGCAGCTGCGAAGATGCTACATACTGCAGTTGTACGGGGCTTAACGTTCCTTGACATGCAGTGGTCACCCATCCGGTTCCCGTAAACTACAAGTCCTATCTGAGGATACATCTCTATATCAAATCTACTTTCTTTAGATTAACAATTAGTAATATTTTAATGTATATTACATAAAACACGTAGTATAAAAAATATAAAAAAAAATCTTGAAACTTTTTATAAAAAACAAAACACTCCGTAAACAGATTGGACATATAAAAAAGACCCTGCTAACGACATGCACAGCGTTGCTTCTTCTGAAGTGCCTAGAAAATAAATTTATTTTATTATTTTCTATTGCCCATTTTCTGAGCATCTGTATGTTATCTGTATATCTGCTTCCATTTATTCATATTATAATTTCAATCACTTGAATGATTTTTCTTAATATCTAACATACTAAATGAGGGACTCATACCATTATCCAATTTAACGGTCTTCCAATAGAGGGGTAAACAATTTAAGTTTTACGGTAGCTCTCACAGCGTCCTTAAATATAAATTACTGACAGCGATGATAAATGTGTTTTGCTGCAACAACACCCATAAAACTCTCATAAACTGCCTTAGACCCACTCCTGGATGGGTTCTCAGGTTTATTGTATGACTCCTAACAATATCTTCAAAACCATTATATGATTGTTATGTAGTTTTAGGTTATGAGTACCTTGGCGATTATATAATCGAATGGAATGCACAATGTATATACGTGCATTGGATCAATGGCATGAAATATCTCCTGCAAATGAAAAAATATTGGAAAAATGACATCCAATAGTGAAAAATACAACAATACGTTACAAAAATATTAAATATACAGGATGGGGCACCCCATACGACACGGCCATTAATTTTTTCGGGAATTTCTTCATTTCATTATATGTAAATTGATTAGGCTGCAAAAGGAAATTATTTTGGAGTCTACAGGGTGGCTAAAAAAAGTGTGACATATCAAAGTTGTGTTTTTTTTAATAGAACACCCGTTACACTTTTGAATAGGTCAGGAAAAAATAATATGATTTCATATAAGGTACTATGTACCTAACTATAACCGTTCTCGAGTTATTGATTTTTTTATGAAAATGCTAGGTACAATTGGAAACTAAATAACATCAAATGTATACAAATCATCCCTTCGTTCTAACCAAGCATTAAAGAGGTTTTGGGCTATTGATTTCGATAAAACCCGTTTCTCAATATTATACAGAATGTTCAAAAATCATTGTCACTTTTTTATAATTTCGGACAAAGACAACTTTGTTATTTCAAATAGAACACCCTGTATTTTTTTGGTCTGAACAATATAAAATTCAATTATCTCTCATTTCAATTGGGGTTCCCTATAACCTAACCTAAATAGTTTTTCAGATGTGGCTTTTTCAAATAGTAGTTATTATTTCAATGCATTCTTTGAAACGACATTTATTTAACTTGTTGAAAGAATTCTCATTGACAGTTATTGTGGTCTACGTTATTCAAAACATTCACTGAATTATTAGCGTCGAAAATAAAAACTTATCCCATTCAAGAGCGAATAGATATGATTTTAGCGATTGGTGAGTGTTTAGAGAATTGCCTTTTGGCGTCGAGGATGTATGCCCAAAAATATCCATATCGGAATCATCCAAACAAGTTGGTTTTCAAACGATTGCTACATCAATTTCGAAGGACTGGAAGTGTAGCTTATGAAAAGGCAAATAGACCAAAACCTTTCATTGGAAATGAGGAAAATGAATTTCTTATTATGGGATCAATCATAGAAAACCCTCATACGAGTCAACGTAATATCGAGAAAGATACAGGGATAAGCAGACGGAGCATTTCTAGGGTAATAAAAAAATACAAATTTCACCCGTACCGTATTCAGATGCACCAGGAATTATATGAAATAGACTTCCATCTACGAATCGAGTTTTGTCTATGGGTTCTGGACAAGTTTAGTAAGGATGAACATTTTTTTGATTCCATTTTATTTTCTGATGAATTACTTTTCATAACAATGGCTTGTGAACAGACACAACTTCCATTATTAAGTGATAATCCTAATTTTTTCCGCACTCTGGATCCCCAGAATAGATGGTATGTTAACGTCTGGGAAAGTACACAAGTTATAGGACCATACTTTTTTTATGAAAACTTGAATGGTCAATTTTTTTTACAATTTTTACGAGATGATCTGCCTGAGCTTCTGGAGAATGTGCCGCTAAATATCAGACAACGGATGTGGTTACAATTGGATGGAGCTCCGGCACATTTCAAATTCAGTGTCAGACAGTTTTTGAATATGTGCTTTCCGAATAAATGGATTGGTAGGGAAGGACCACAAAATTGGCCAGCGAGATCACCAGATTTGACTTGCCTCGATTTTTTCCTATGGGGATACTTGAAGAATGAGGTTTACGACACTCCTCCAACCACACTGGAAAATATGAAGGAGAGAATAAGGGCTGCTTTTCGAAGAGTGACGCCTCAAATGTTATTAAATGTTAAGAAGCCTTTCATAGAGAGAGTGGCTCTTTGTATTCAACAGGATGGTCGTCATTTCGAGCACCTAATTTGAATGAAATACATTTGTGTTTCATATTTTGTTGTTGTTTCAGTTGAAACACTTTTTTTGTATAGTCTGTTTAATGAACTACTGTCAGAATATGAATGTAAATGATAACTTCATTTTAGTGAACAGTAAATATTTTCGATGAAGTGAAGTATAACAACTGTCAATGAAAATTCGTAAAAAAATATTGTCGTATTGATAAAAAATAAAAACTATTTAGGTTGGTATAGGGAACCCCAATATGAAAGAAAAATTTTTTCAGGGTGTTCTATTTGAAATAACAAAGTTATCTTTGTCCGAAATTATAAAAATGTGACAATGATTTTTGAACATTCTGTATAATATTGAGAAACGGGTTTTATCGAAATCAATAGCCCAAAACTTCTTTTATGCTTGGTCAGAATTCGAAGGGATGATTTCTATACATTTCGATGTTATTTAGTTTCCAATTGTACCTAGCATTTTCATAAAAAAATCAATAACTCGAGAACGATTATAGTACATAGAACCTTATATGAAATCATATTATTTTTTCCCGACCTATTCAAAAGTGTAACGAAATACATGGTGTTCCATTTAAAAAAAACACAACTTTGATATGTCACACTTTTTTGAGCCACCCTGTAGACTCCAAAATAATTTTCTTTTGCGGCCTTAATCAATATACATATAATGAAATGGAGAAGTTCCCGAAAAAATTAATGGTTTGGTTTACAGAGACCGTGTCGTTTGGGGTGCCCCACCCTGTATAAAAGCAATATTTTTTTCTAGGTCAATTTCTTCCCGCAATTACTATAATTTGTTGAGAAGTATTCTTGGGTTAGGATAGCTCGAGTGCTTCCTCAATCAAAAAATTATACTAAACGTAAAATGTAATAATCGATATTCAACAGAGTGCTGTGGATAATAGGGTACAAAAATGTTCATGATATTTGGGCACATGTAAACCATTTGAAGATTAAATAAGTTCAACGTGGAATTTTAGGTTGCCAATAAAAAACTCTAATGAGAACAAATGTACCATGCTAATCGGTATAATCTTACATTCCTCAGGGGTGATTTGAGACCTATCCTCAAAACTACTTGCTCTGGAGATTATTCGGAATAAATAACCTCCATAAATCGAAATAGCCACCATCGAACCTCCTTAATACTTTCATAAAACTGAGATGAATCAAAGTGGCTATTAAGTGATTACTTGGGAAGCCTCGCTTTATACATGTATCTTTGGTGTTAACAGTCCGATTTTTTTTGTTGATATTTTGATCATATAGATATAGTGAAAAAACTACAGAGTATTACCGATCAAACGATGACATATGAAACAAAGGTTTTTTTAAATACAGGTATTTTTCTCAGTCATACTGTATGTTTTACGAATAATTATAACTGCAATAAAAATTGAGGTGAAGTCATCCGACACAGCTTTACCATTAACTTGATTGGCTTGGGTATATGTCTTGTTTTTTACTATTCTCACTATAATTTGCTCATTTGCGCACTTCTGTTGATACGGTTGGATTCAATTCTTGACAGAAAATTAATTCCAGCAAAATGTGCATTATTCATTACTCTCATAAGAAGTAACGGATACATTATTGAATTGAACGTTTATTATATACTCGAAGTTCACGGTGAAACTATTTTTCTACACTGCCTATCACAAGAAGCAGAGCAGAGATAACATAGATGCACTCTCAATTTTGGCTAGTGATGAGACCTTTTAAATATATATAAAACTAAACGTCGGAAATCACATCGATCTCCGACATTACTGTGTATAATTATTGGGAAATGAAATAATTATTCTAATATAATCAAAGGTAGTAGGTACCAGCTGTTTATCGAAAAAGAGAAGATTGTATTTTGTGTATAATTATTTTTATTGAAATTGCAGAGCGCTTTCGGCACAGCCATTCTCAGTGTTTTTCTGTCATATGTGGATGTATATATCAATTCAATCGGAAAGTTTTCTACACTATAAATAAAACTAATTGTACACGAATTCGTTGTGTGATCTACCACAACTTGCGGAAAATAAAATGCTGTTCTCGTCATGTGGGAAAGCCTGTAAAAAATGTTCCAACAATCCGTGGTAATTTGACATTTCTAAAATACGACAATGACAATGATTATTTTACATTCTGTTTGTCACACCAATCTTTAAACTCGCTGTAACATTTCACGTACTGCCGTTTAGAATTTTCAGGTATTAAGAGACAAAAATATTATTTTCGACGGAATCGAAAAATTTCAAAAGACTTTTCGATTTGAAACGCGAAAAAAAAAATGTTTTTCAGGGGGGCACTTGCCCCCCCAGTCGACTCTAGAAAATTTCTTCGTTATAGAAAGTCGGCGACTCAAAAAATTGAAGTTCCCGGAAAGCGCAGCAAAAAAAATATTTCCAGACCCGGGCTCCCTCCCCCCCTCACTAGAAATTATATGTCATGGGAAAAATTATCGTTGTTCGGTAAAACTTCAATGGACTTTTTTGTAGTACTCTTTTTGACTTTTTTGGGGGTGGGGGAGGAAGGGTATCGTTAAAATCGATGGGGAAGGAGTTTTTTTCGCGTTCAGACCCTCTAATGGTCCCCCGTCCTTCTTTAAAAAGTTCCCTGGTACAATCCGCATTTCTGCGAAGGCTGCAAAAGATGGTGAGAAAAATTCTCAAACGACTCCTAGGAGAGGGAGTTGAGTATGAGACCGCTTTGGCAACGGCACTACGGGACTCAGATATACCCGTAGCTACGCCAGAAGAGAGAGGGCCACTCACTTCCAAGGCATCATCCAAACGATTACGGTCAGACGACAGCTTCCCCGGAGCAGAAGCGATAAAACAACGGGGTGAGGAATCAGGTCACATGTCATTCAGCGCCATTGGGTATTAGGGTAGGAATAATCCTCTCTGAATGCCCAAACCAGCTGATTCACAATGAAGCATCTGGGACTGGGAAGTCGACAGACTAATCAGTTTCCTGGGTTGCACACCGACCCGGAGCTGGTTCTAACCTGCGCCGATCAGGATAGTCGCGACTGGCTCAAGAATCTTGGGAACGAGCGGCTCTCCAGGTCATCGAGGGGCTGGAAATGCCAAAGCCTCACGTCTGCGTGGTATTCATTCCTGATGATCTAAGAAGGAAGAGGCCGTCCCCGGAGAGCGTGCTAAACCGGCTGAGGAGGGTCAACCGGGCACTACTTACGCAAGAGTGGAAGAACCTTCGCTGCGAAGAGTTCGGATCAGGGCACACATGGACATTATCAATGGATGAAGGCTCTGGAAAAACTGGACTTTAAGCCGTACTTCAGTTTCGGGAGGGTGCAGTTTAGGCTGAAAGTCTCGAAAACTGGGGGCAGCGGGAAGTCAACTGATCGACGGAAACCCACCAATCCTTGGGACTAAACTGGCCCATCCACCAGTGGGGTCAAACCTGCCGTGGCGGAACCACAACGTCCGCGGACAAGGGAAGCGGGGGAGCTCCCAATCAGGGCGGAATGACCGCTCTGAAGGGAATCACTGCTACTTTCAGAAGGGAGGATCGACACCCGATAAGAAGAATCCAGGAGGGCAGGGTAACTCCAAGATCGAAGACGGTTGCGGGAGGTGGTCGAATCGCTTCAGGCTCCGGTTTTCGATTGGAGGGCGGAAATACCGCCCTCAGATCGAGAGGCAAAGAGCCTGACCAAGGAGAAAGGCGGAATGTCTGCTCTTGGGCAGTGAAAGAGGCCTTGGGCTCCCGGAGAGAGGGCGGAGGCAGTGGCTTGCGGCCTAGGAATAGAGATTTCCAATCACACCGACAAAGTGAGAAATCCAGATCTCGGACGAGAGATGGGGGCTCCGGTCTAGGGGCTAGGCGGTCAGGTTCTCGATCGGGGATTGGTCGGTCCGAAGAGCGCTCGGGAGGCGGAAGGTCTCACTCTCCCCCGGAGAGAAGGCGTCAGCTTCCCGAGGGCACGGGTCGTCTGCTAACCGTATAGGGCTGCATTAAAGGACCGAACACGTGCATCGCGAACACTGATTCACCTGTCATCGTAGTGTTTACATGAAATTTATTGTCAAGTTGAAAAGTGTCTAATATTCGCGATGGAGCAATAAGTGCTTGCAACTGGGTTTTTACCCATTACAAGCCACATTGTTTTCGAGAACCAATCTGTTAAAAAGAGGATCCGCATTAGTGCGATCAGGTCAAGTGTGTCAGGTGTGGGAAGTTAAAAAAATGTATTAGTCCAGCATACCTGCGACATTGATTAGCCAAGCAGCAGTATTTTGTCGAAGAAGTGAGTAAATACTTTCATAAACAATTAATACAATTAAATAAAAACTTGCATGTCTAATGTTGCAGTAAATTACACGAATAAAAAAAAGATAAAAGAAAAATGAATAAATATGAAAAATATAAATAAATATATTGAAAATATTGTTTTCTTTTCTACATACATACAATTTCACATATTTTTTTCCATATTGTCAGAATTTTCAAAAAAAAAAATATGTATTACACGAATAAAAATATGTTGTTTTTCAGATCACTGTAATTATTAGTATCAAAAATTAAATTTTTATATCAATGTGAAAATTTATCAGAAATATTTAAATTTTTCAGTTCATTCACTAGTTTACAGTACATTTGTTGCCGGAAAATGTTGTGCTGTTGCCGACTACATATGATATGCTTATTTCAAATATATAAGAATTTTTTCATCAGCTCTAGTTTTTGAGTTTCAGATGTCTACGTTCAAAACACAAAAAAGTCATTTTAGTGCATTTATCTCCAATAATAACGAAGTTAGCTCCTGCACTTCTGGTTTATGGGTTTTTGGTAGATTTGGGTATAATTCCATATCGTGATAACGAATTAATATGTGGTTTTGTTATTTCATGTAATTTAAAGTATTTAAATTGCGATTTATCATTCTAGGCTGAAGTTGGAGGGCGGAGCTTGATGAATTTATAATCCCTGGGTGATCTCCTTCCATTTGACACCTCATTTACTAAGCTAGGAGAGAAAGCATTTTTTTTCTATTAGTCTTGATGTCAACAATTGTGAAGCTTGTTGAGAAAGATTCAAATCTCTTACAAGATCATCTAACTCGTTTTGAGAATAGCATATTGGTTCATTTGATACATCTTCAAAATTAGTATCATTGGCTTGGTCCTTTATTATCTTGTACTAATTAATGGTTCAAATATATTTTCAGGCAGTGAAGAGTCAGGGGAATGTTGCACTGGACGCTGAACACAAGTAGTACTTAGGTACTGCCATTTAGCTCGATTTTTAGCGTTTAAGCTTTTTATGTTGACACTATAAAGTAACAGTCACTGAGATGATTTTGTGGTTCTCGCCAAATGGTTGGTGTTCCAAATTCAAAAGCACTTCCTTTGCCATTTTTCCATAATCTTAAATATTCAGCACACGATTTACAAACACAATCAGGAGCCCAAATCTTGTAATTTTTGTCCAAGAGCATCTCAAAATACAGAAAATATGTATTTTTAACGAACTCGGATATGAAGACTGGCTAAACGCTGTGGTGTCACAGAATAAAAAAATTACACGAAGAACCCCTTCACCACACTTACTCAATTCACGCCTATATGCGCATTTCGATAACTAAGTTATCATCATCAGGGCCGTTTGCACAGGTTCACCTCAAAAATTATCCTTAGCTAAGTATGCGAGGAACTTAAGGTGTACCTTAAATTTAATCCGGTTTGCAACAGTCGTTCTTTGAAGAAACTTAGCTAAGCCTAACTATGAGCTGGCAACACCGCTGAAAACTAGTAATTTTTGGATTTTTTTCATATTTCATTCAAGTTTGACACCGACACCTGGCAGTGACATGGCTGACAAAATTCAAATTTCTCATTAATTTTATTTTTCAATTTGAAATGAGTGGCGACGTTATTAGAAAAAGGGCCCCCAATTTTTCTACTTCAGAAAAAACTGTTCTTTTGAACATCATTAACACTAATAAATCTATTATTGATAGTAAGAAAATGGATGGGACGACTTGGAGGCAGAAAGACGAGGCGTGGAATAAAATATGTGCAGTGTTCAATTCTAATGGTCTTTTCGTTATGCGTGAAACGGTTGACAAATGGACACCTCCGAAGTCCCTAATACAAGATAGGTGGCTTTCTGTAGCACACAACCGCAAAAATATCAAAAGTTGGTTCATTGGTGCCACACTGTTGTTGCTGTAATTATTGCCACAAATGATATTGCCACAAATAATCTCTATTTCATTAATGATATATAAATACTACTTACAAATCGTAAGGACTTCAATTTTGTTCAGTATTAAAATTGCTGTGGGCTTTGTAACTCGAAAACTTTTTATTTTACCTCGTGGATAAATGAGATTTGGTCGAAGCTATTCACAATGTCGCAAATAACAGAAAAACTTATTTTTTTCTGAAAAATTGTTTTTTGTGTCACTTACTGGTTAATCAATTCAGTCACTTCACATTTTGATCAACAATTAATTTTTTTCAAATGAAACCCCTATGGGCCACCTACCTGTCTCTCTAGAACATTCATTACGGAAAAAAATGACATATCATTTTTGTATTTCGGTGCAGTAACAAATTGTATAAACTCAAAAATCTACAACTAGTTCATGAGTTTTCTGGCAGTTCGAATAATTTTTCAACTTAGTAAGCTGTGGAAAACAACATTTCTGAATCTTGTCAACTAATTGTGTAAGTTATACTTATAAGCTCGACAATGGTGTTTTTTTTTATTCTTCTAGCGTTTTCTCGACTGACATTGCATTGGTATTCCAATTCCCGCGTCGAAGCGGTTAGATCAAAATCAACATAAGCAAAACATTCATTTCTGCCTCCTCACTTACGATCATCTTCTCCATTGTTGGGTTCTTTTGGAACCTTCTCTCCACATTTTTGAAAAAGGTTCTTTGTGGGTATCGTTCAGCGTATAACTGACAAGCGGCGACAATGTTTTCAAGACATACTCCGTAAATTAATAACATATCAACCTGTTCACTTCTTGTGAACCTATAATTTTGATTTTACATTTCTACTAAACTAGTTCCCGAAAGTTAACTAATTTTCGAGAGTTGAGATGAAAGATGACAGCGAAACACAATTAGTTGACAAGATTCAGAAATGTGTTTTCCACAGCTTACTAAGTTGAAAAATTATTCGAACTGCAAGGAAACTCATGAACTAGTTATAGATTTTTGAATGTATACAATTTGTTACTGCACCGAAATACAAAAATGATTTGTAATTTTTTTCCTTAATGAATGTTCTAGAGACAGGTAGGTGGCCCATAGGGGGTTTCATTTGAAAAAAAAATAATTTTTGGTCAAAATGTGATGTGACTGAATTAATTAATCAATAAATGACACAAAAAATTAATTTTTCAGAAAAAAATATGTTTCTCTGTTATGTGCGACTCATTGTGAATAGCCTTGACCAAATCTCATTTATCCACGAGGTAAAATAAAAAAACCATTTTAATTTCAATTGTTTCAAAAAAATGACATTTGACATAAGGTTTGGACTTGTTTTGACCTGTTGAACTTGAATATGTAAAAATATACAGGGTGTTCTATTTGAAAAAACAAAGTTGCTGGCATTTGCAGAAAAATCGGAAGTCCGCCATATTGGATTGTAATGTGATCAAATCCGAAATAGTTGCTTATATAACTGTACCGAATTTCAGAAATATCCGTTCACGATTGCAGAAGTTACAGGGGTGGTCCGATATCCTGTGTCACCCGGTATGTAGCAAAAATGATTTGGGTTGTTTAAACGACGTCTTCTTGAACTAACTACTCATGTCCCAAAAATCAACGAATAAATACGCATAAATTATAAAAATGGAAAAATAAATACCTTGAGCTGCACAAAAACTTTTGCGGATAGATTTGAAAAAAGCATGTCATTATTGAACTTTATCAACCACAAAATTCACGGCAACAGACAAAAAGTTCAATTTTGTAAACTAGTGAATTATAATTCGCGCTTGAATGAGAGTTTGATCATCCTTTATCCATTATCAATGTCGGCTCGGATATTATTTGATATTTTATTTGAGGATGAGTATATAACGAATTATCGAAATGAATTCTCCATGGTCTGTAACGAGTCTAGTTATTCATTTCGCACGCTCCGTAATTTTTGTCGTGCTATATGGTATCCGTTTTCCTTCTTCGCTTTTATTCAGTATATGGTTTAACGGAAATCCTCCCATATCAGTGCCGCTGGTATCACTGAACTTTCGTGATGGAAATTTGAAAACAACTATCAGTATTTATTTTTAGGCGACAGATTATCACCAGACTAATTATGACTAATATGGGGCAAATAAAGATAACTATATTTTTGACGTTATTCACTTATCAACAATAATTTTCAACATTGGAAAGTCCTTGTCTGGAGGACGACCCCTTTAATTGTAGTTCATCTCAAATTGAAGGCAGTCCAACTTTTCCTCCCGCACGATTCTAGACAATCATGGCGCTATTAAATCTTTTCAAATTACGAGGGTGGGCTGAAAAAATACAAGACATTTGTTCTTCAAATTTATTTTTATTCTTCTACATAGTCTCCTTGTGAGTCTTCACACTTCTCCCAGCGATGCTCCCATCTCTTTAACCCGTCCAAGTAGTACCCGGCGTCTTTCTCTGCAACATACTTGTTTACGAAGGTGATGGCCTCCTCATTTGACGAAAACCTCTGTCCTTCTAGCGCAACTTTAGCTTAGGGAACAGAAAAAAGTCGCTTGGGGCTAGATCTGGTGAGTAAGGAGGGTGGCCAAACTGTTCAAACTGCAACCGCTGAGGTCTGAGACGGAGCATTGTCTTGGCGAAACAAAATATTTTTTTCTGCAAATGTGTCTGTTTTTTCGCAATTTCTGCCTTCAGCTTGTCAAGTAATGATGCGTAGTATGCTCTTGTAAAGGTTTTTCCTTTTTGATTATAATCGATTAAGATAACTCCATGACTATCTCAAAAGACAGTCGCCATGACTTTCTCAGCCGAAAAAACAGTGTTTTTTTTTGGAGCCGATTGCCCTTTCGAAGTCCACTGTTTTGACTGTATTTTTGTTTTTGGGGTATAATGGTGTATCCAAGTTTCATCTGTAACTTTATTGGCCTGAACTGCCACAACAGACGTTGGAAATGTTCATTCTAACACGTTTTTTAGCCTACCCAACTCGCGGGTAGCTTTCTCATGCCTAATTCTTCATGCAATATGTGACACACACGTTCTTTGGACATATTCATAGCCTCTGCTATCTCTCTCACTTTAAATCGACGGTCGTCTAGCACCATTTGATGAACTTGAGCAATGTTAACATCAGTGGTTACAGTTTTTAGAAGTCCCAAACGTTCATCGCCCCCCAAGTTGATACGACCACGTTTGAACTCAGCTGCCCAAAATTTCACGGTGGTATATGATGGTGCAGAGTCCTCGCACACAGCTAACTACTCGTCTTTGATTTGCGTAGGCGTATTGCCTTTCAAAAACAAATATTTAATGACAGATCGATACTCGTTTTTTTTTCATTTTCACAAAAACACTAACATAGACTCACTCAAACCATTGTCAAACAACAACTGCGCGTCCAAAATGAGTGCAATTTTGGTGAGTACCTTTCAAAAGATGCGCACACATTCCCTAGCCATTGTTGACGAGTGCTGCCATCTTCATGTACATGTCGGAAACTTTTCAGACTACCCTCGTATTTGTGGTGAAATTGCATCATTTCTTTATGCAGATGGTTTGATGCCCTTCGCGAAGCGGACACAGAAAGCAACAAATATTTCTCCGAGAAGACATTAATAAATTTTTGCTAGAGGCATCCGATTAGTATTAGACCGAAGGCGAAAGTTCGGTTTTGGCTGGTTTCGGCGCAAAATTAGAGTTTTGGTAACAAACTGACCGAAACAGCGTTCGTGAGTTGTCGCGCCACCTTCGTTGACGATAGGCACATTGGATTGTATCCATCCGATCCGTCCTTTACTGTAGTAATAACTACTATATGTAATATTGAATAAATATGGTAGGAACTGAATTAATTTTTATGATAGTAGTACGCACCATGATTGTTTAGGATTTTAGGTAACGTACCATGATTGTTTAGGATATTACGTAACGTACATGATTGTTTAGGATCTTGGTGTTGTTTTTTATTTTCAATTTGTTAGATTGTTCTATTGACTATCTCATCTCTTGAATTTTTTGGAGTTGGGGAAATCAATTCAGCTCTGTCACGAAGAGTTTTGATTCCCACTTTTTACTGGATCTAAATCCAAGAGACCAGATGATGTTTATGTGATCACGCTTGCCTGATTTCTGATTGACCGAATCGCCATAAAATTAGAATATTATGACGATTCGGACAATCAGAAATCAGGCAAGCCGTCATCACGTAAACATCTCTTGGATTTATACATACATACATCTAGAAAAAAATACATTTGTTTTATTTCTTCGGTAAATTTGATCGTGATCATTTCATTTAAGTAACTAAAAAGTCTTGTCTGCCATGTGGCCAAATTATGTCATCCACAAACTCTACAAAAGCGGCACTCTGCACACTCCGCAAGTCCGATTTTTTTAAGATGCTTTCGCAGTCTACAGTGACCTGTCAGTAGTCCAGTTATAATCCTCAGGTTTTCCCTATTCAGTTCTAACAGGGCTGCTGTTCTTTTTTTCGGAAGGTTTGGTATAAATGCCTTCGAGTGAACTTGTCCCACTGTTTCATATCAGTACTCGCGTTTTTTCCGCTCGGTTCAGTCTGAAAACACTTCTTTGGTTATGCTCTTCGATATTCCGAGGAAGGGCTCTGGTCCTTGAACTCCTTCATAGTGCCTTATTTTGCCAGACGGTCGGCTTTCTCATTTCCTTCGAAGCCCTTATGTCCAGGGACCCTTAGCAGACTTATTCTGTTGCCCCTGCCTACGCTTTGAAGGGTGAGTTCCATACTAATCTGGATTCTATCCGACTTGATGCCAGCGCTTTCAGTGCTGCTTGGCTGTCCGACATGACTTTGTTCGATTGATTTTTACTATTTCGGTTCAGAATTTCTTGCAGGCAGAGTTTGCTTGCATGGATATTTTTGGTAGAATATTTATTTTTCCTCAAAGTTTCCCGTGAATATATTACATATGACAAACTGTGGCAATACGAAAATTCTCATGCGTAATGAAATGAAAGGAGCTTATTGTATTTTGTTGAAGAGAAATGAAATGCAACATTCAAAACAAATATTCACCTACCACCACCATCTTCTTGGCCCACGCTGTGACCCAATTTTCTGCCTCAAAAAGCTAAATATGTTATTTGGCACCTTTTCGCGAAACATACACTCCCGATTTTTAAATCGCGTCACTGCAGTTGAATTGTCATCTAGCGCGCTGAATTACAGCGATAATCCACATAGTAGGTAGATTGCCGCTGTAATTCAGCGATAATTCCACACCTCTGATGGACATTTTAACACATGAGTGAAATTTTCAAAATGTCCCGTTCTCCGAAAACGTCTAACCTCCGTCGACCGTGAGTGACCCTATATATTTAAAGGTACTTTTTTATACATTTCGGCAACTTGGTTGAAAAATCTCGCTATTTCCGTAGAATCTCTTGACTGAAATTGAAAATACCATATGTACATCTGCATTGTATTAGCTATTATATTAGTATAAATAGTCTTCTGTTATGTTTTCCTTTCTACAAGATTTTTTTGAGGTCAATGATTGACCAGTACAGTAATTGACATGGGACCAATTGACATTTAATCTGCTGCAAACATATTTTGAAATAAATAACACAACTTTATTAAATGAGTGATGCCAATTCTTTTAATTTTGATACTCTGGGTGCTCACTATCCATTTGAATTCTCTGCAGGATAATCTATTAGACGTTGTTATGAATCTTATCTCCTAACCATGATGAATGCTGATTTGTCAGCACTCCTCAACGTCATCACAGTAAGGCGTTTTAAATAGAATACATATAACTTGAAAATCATTGGAAGCTGGTAAACACCCATTTTCTCCGATGTAATAAACGCTCTATTAAAACTGAAAAAAACTGGGATTCATTGTATAAAAAATTTAAAAGGGCAAACGCTTTGTCAAACCCGAAATATTTTTAAAATAAACAAATTTAGTCCTAATCCTAAATAATCTCGACGAGCTGATTAATCTTGTCAATGACACTCTACTATTTCAGAAATTGATTTATCCAAATACCACTCGTCAATCTATTGTTACATAATACTTTCAATTGAATGAATTGTTAATGGAATACGGGGCAGCTGATCGATGTATTTGCCAAAATTAATATTTGTTCAATTGATTTCAATAAGTATTGCGATAGTGTGATGGCATTTTACTTGACCCTATAATTTATCAACTTTCATTAAAATATTCACTATTGACTAGGAATATTAGAACAAAGAATCGGTTCCTATTAGACACTTTGTTTACCCATCCAAATATATTAAAAGTGCCATATTAAAAACATGCGCTCGTTTTTTTTTATATGAGCAATAAAATTATTGCTGTTTAATTCATATGAAAACTTTGTTTGAACTAAACTGAAAGTTTTTTCTGACGCAATCCCGGAGGTCATAACTTTATATTATTTTGAGATCGAATTTCAGAAGACATGGTTTACTTCCAATTTAACGATAAAAATGTGGAGTGGAGTGGAATTGAGGCACCTAGAAATTTACATAGTTTCAATTATAGAACATAAAATAAGTAGCGTTATCGGGATTCATCATCGAAGTTGGGGCTGAACCACAACCTCAAGCTTATCACCGGAACATCATTTGTTTACTCCGATAAAACAATGAACCGGTAGGGCAATACCAATACACAATATCTCTAATAATATACGGCAGGAAGAATTAAGAGTAAATATACTAAAAATACACTTATTTTTTTCGTAATATACTGGAAATGATTTAAACGGAAACTGAACCTTCCCAAGTAGCATCATAGTGACGGAAACTGATCGACTCGGTGGTTATATCGTAAGAGTAACTTCATTTTATATTTGCATGGTTGTAGTCACGTAATTTCCATCTCTGGCATTCTATTCTATTCTATAACTTGTTAGTTACAATTAAGGTGTCTGGAACATTATGACCACTAATCAGAACCACCTTAACCCTTTGTTGCCATGTGCTCCCGCAGAGGTACCACAAATTCAGTTGCTTTCCAGATGTGCCTAGTCCACGTCATATGGAACCACATGTGCTAACAACACTCTACAATGAACCCCTCCACTCATGTTCTATGTGCTCAATATATTTTACGCATTTGATAGTGCGCGTTATTCGTTGTTTCGGCTGTTTGTGGCGTGCGCCTGAAAGTGTCGCTTATTTGTGAAAAATTAATTATATTTTGGGGAAGTTTCGTTCGTATTTCCTTTGAAAGATATACTCTTTCATTTCTATTGATTCACATTACTAATATAAAAGAAAATGAATAGCACATTTGTTTGGAAAGTTGTGCGGAACCACTAGGTCTAAAGCGTCATTTTGACAGAAACATTATTTTTTACACACCTTCATGGATTTGAGCAAATTAACTTCCGATGACGTCTACACCCTTATTGATTCGATACCATGTGATAGAGGTTCAATTACTTCAATTCATCCATCAACTGAATCTAAAATTAACAAAATGGTGGCACAATCTATTCTGGCATTTCTTAGATCTAAGCATTGTAGTATAAGCTTTCATAATTTTTGGAGACCGATCTTTAGATGCTAAAAACCCAAGATTGAAGAATTTCGTTTGACCGTAGCTACAGGATTGATCGGTGCTGATCCATGCACCTCTAGAAGAGGAACAAAAGTTCCAAACCATGCACAAAACATTCGAAGTTATGGTTCCTGACGAAATAAAAGTGTGCACATCTGCCAATTCATGGGCAAAAGTAAGGTGTGCACACTGTAGCACACGTGCAGAGCCCCATCGTACTCGATGGCATTAAAAAACATGACAAGTTAGTCGAATTGTATTTCATGAGATATAATTATATTTTCTATTTACATTTGTTCGTAATGGCCTGGTGGTCATAATACGGAACCACTAAATAAATAGTAAACTACAATAAAGAAATAAATGTTTTTGAATTAATTGTGAAGTATTTACCATATAATCCCCCATGTGTGAAGAAAGAATTATTTTCATTCAATAAAAAATAATTCCGGCTGCAAAGGATTAAAGGTCTTCAAACTTGAAAGCGGAAAATAACCGTTGCGGTAACCATCCTGTAAAATATTACTTAGAAGTCACAATCACTAGATAATATGATAGTGACGTTTTAGTAACTTCCATCAAACCTTCAATGTGGCAGGCAATTGATTGTGATATGTGGTAATGTTTGCCACGTTCTTGCTATCAATAAAATTCACTACAAAATTTTCGCCATCACGTTACTGTTACTCAGTAGTGACTTACTTGCTACATGTCCTTTTTATTATTTATAATGGACATGTACCCACCCGCAATTTTGAGATTGAAGTGGCAGGTTATAATAGCCGCGACGTGTTCGCCACTTTCAAGTGCATGAGACCCATTGCAGTTTCTGCCACTTTAAACACGCACTTTTAAGTTATATTCTCCAAAAGCCGACATATTAACGGAATATGCTGGGTCACCATTGTTTGAGAAATGAACGAACCATTCAATAAAATAGTTATTTATTTTACTAGGCAGAAAAGCACAAGATTTAATGCCGCGGTTGGTGTTTCATAACCGAGGCTAGGAAACCAGCAAGGCATTAAATCTGCTTTTCTGCCGTTTGAAACATAATTTTTTCTCCAAATTTGTTCTAATTTCTCCTGGCACAAAATGTGAAATTCAATCTATTACCTTATAAGTCAAGAACGGTATATGCACTCTCATACAGCAGATTCATGGAATATAGACAGAAGAAAAATGTAGGATCTTTCTCTGAAAATGTGCTGATTGCCAATTTCTTCGATCTTTCAAAGAAAATGAACCCTTCAACATTATGGTCTACCTATCCGATGTTGAAAGCTACCCTGAACATAAAAAATAACATTAATTTTGCAAAATATCTGAAGTTTCGAGCTTTTTTGAAACGACAGTCAGATGGTTTCCATGCAAGAAAATCCCGAGTTTTTCAAACGGAAGAAATCGAGAAATTTTTATTAGAGGCCCCAGATGAACTGTATTTGAGCACGAAGGTAGGAATATACTGTAAATGATCTATTATGGATTAAAGAATTATTTTTCAATTTATATTTTAGGTTGAAATTAGCTTTTGCAAATGAAAACGGATGATATAAATGATAAGGGCTACAAATTGCTAATTATGCTACCAAATACTAAAACAAAAGATCAAGATCTTTTGTAGTAACGGAATATTTAAGCGTTTACAGAAAATATGCAGCCTCCAGACCCTTGAATTTGAATAATCGGCGTTTCTTCTATAAGTATGCGAACAGTAAAGCACATATGTCAACAATTCATTGGCATTCACAAGTTCGGTACAATTCCAGATTAAATTGCTACTTTTCTGGAACTAGCCCATGCGAAAGAGTATACCGGGCAAAGGTTTCCCATAACTTCGGCCACGTTGCTGGTGCATTCTGATGGGGACATAACAATGTTGAAGCAACAAGGGGGCAATAAAATGTTTTCAGGCGTTTCCGGAGGATCAAGTAGTGTGGATAATAATTGATAATTTTACGAAAAAGGAGGGAAGTGGAGAGAGTTTAATTGTATTAAATAATTGTTCACAATTCACCATAAATATTTGTGATAAGTAGAAATTTCCTGTTGTAGTTTGTAGTTGTAATGTAACCAGTTTTGTGTAATTTTTTTTAATTCAAAACTACATCATTTTGTGTCAATTTTAATTACCAGTTTGATTTAAATTATTACCTGGAACGTTGCATAGCAACGAACTTTTTCTGCCTAGGCAGAAAAAGTCCATTTTTCTGACAGGCAGTAAAAATACACTTTTTAAGCCTGTCAAGTGTCATTAAAAAGCCGCTTTTAATGTCATTTGGAGAAAAATATATTTGTCGTCAGTACTGCATTAAAAGTGGTATTGGTTTCAAGTAACCAAGACTGATCAAAAAATGATTGAGGGATTTTAAGTACATAAATTCAGAGGCGCGTAATTTGCAAAATTATAATGTTTTCCTCAACAATAAACTTAATGAAGCAAAATCGATGCTCTGTATGAACGAATTGTAGAGAATCAAAATCCAAAAAAAATGAGCCCTAGCACGATTCGATCATGTTATTAGTAATGGAGAAAAACCGAACAAAAACGAAAAAATCAGCGTTTTTCAAAAATTCATAACACCCCCATTTTTCAAGATGTACCGCAGACTCTTTGCGACATAGTAGTGATTGATATGTACTTTAAGTGTTGAAAATTCAGGCGCTGTCGGATCATTAGTTGTAGCAAAATTGCCATTTAAATTTTTTAATGCACTTTATTGGAGCAAGCCTGAATGCGGCATAGCTAGTCCCATTTCAATTTTTCAAAAACATTTCAAGTAGAAGTATAGTATAGAGTTAAAATGCTGCAAAATAGGTGAGAAATACTAGCAAACATGACCGAAATGGGCGAGCGCGTGAAAGCGGCTGAGTAGTGGGGGTAGAGCAGAAGATTCATAATTTGTGCACAGCGCGCTTGTATTACTCTATATATATATATATATATATATATATATATATATATATATAATATATATATATATATATACGGTCCCCGCGTCTGCTGCCCCACCTCACTAGTCAGCCGCTTTCACGCGCTCGTCCGTTTTCGGTCATGTTTGCAAGTATTTCTCACCTATTTCGCAGCATTTTACCGCAAAATGTGAATAGACGTAGTACTATAATACTTCTACTTGCAAAATTTTCTACACATGAATTTTATATCAATCACTACTATGTCGCGGAGAGCCTGCGCTACAACTTAAAAAATGGCGGTGTTGGGCATTTTTGAAAAAATGCTGATTTTTCCGGTTTTTCTCCGTTGCTAATAATTCGATCAAGTCGTGCCAGAGCTCATTTTTTCACATTTTGATTCTCTACAATTCGTCCATTGAAAGCATCGATATTGCTTCTTTAGTTTTCATGTTCCAAGCGAAAAAATAAAAAAACTGGATTTTTTGCTCTTAAATGTTTATAACAAATTAAGCAATGATAGTTGCGAGTAGGAAATATAACAGGATATAACTACGCAACATCTCACTGGTACTATTTTCGTCACAGAATCAGCCATTTTCTGCTCTATTGATTGGTCTAAATGGGTTAAGACGAAATGTTTTCGAGCCAGTGGACCAGCACAAAATACAATAGATATACGCGATGAATAATCGAGTATTCAACTAGACCACCCCTTCTCACTGTTTTGTCTCTAGCGATGTCTCCGTCTCTCTTCACCTCGAACGACAGCACATTCACAATATTCAAAATTGCGAATGTAAAGTGAAGCCTATAACGGCTGAACGCGTAGGAAGAGGAAATATTCTACAGTGGTCTAGTTGCATAATTGATTATCCATCGAGTATATCTGTCATATTTTATGCTGGTCTACTGGTTCGAGTACATTTCGTTCTAACTCATTGTAAAACCTATACTCCGCGATTTTATTTCCAAATCTGTATATACTTGTAGTCGGAACGTTGCGGCCATCAAAAAAGTGTTCCCCATTTTGGTAGCCGCCGCGTGATAGAACCGTGTAAATTTCGTGGCAGTGGTTGTGGTCAAATACTTCAAAGTTTTCCAGGATCGTGACCGCTACGTCCCGTACACAAAATGCTATTTGGGTTTATTTCGTGACCAAGAATCTGTGGTCAAATAAAGTTTTGCTGTTGTATTTTCAGACATTGAGGTATGATAAGAAATCTTGAAACACTACATTTTTATGCAATGAAAACGTCGTTTGAAAAATGTCTAATTGATAACACAGCCATGAACATTTTGCAGGGCCGTGCGGTGATGCAGAGAGGCGGCACCGTAAGGGGGCGGCATAAAAAGCGAAATAAAAATATCAATTTGAACCATTCCAAAATTTTAAAAAAATGTTGACGTAACGCTTTTCTATAGTGATCTATTTTATTTCCATATTGCAATGTAGGCGATTTCGGTATAGTATATCCAAAGACAGTTGAATATGTTTATCTTAAACTCAAAATATAGGGATACGGTCGAATAATGAAGGAGAACGGAAAGTTAAATAAATATTATTCCCCGTGTAGAGTATATAATAGAACAAATTCAGTGGAAATCGTTCGCCGCATAAAAACCAATCAGTAACTTGTATAAATCACCATACATTATTTTTATTGCTATTCAGGCTTTTGGGTCAGCAGAACAGTGATGTGGTGTGTGGTGTCTGTATGAAGTGGTGCAACATGCATACTGGAGATCATGTAAGATCAAAGCGGCAAATCCTATTGTTTTTTCAGCTCATTCAACTGACTTTGGAAACACTATACTTCTTGACTTTGATTTCGGTTTCTGGTACAGATGCATCATTGGCGAGCGATCGCCGAAATATTGTTGATATTACAGATAAAATCTATCGGACAGTCCTGGACACCTTGTATGAAATTTCCTCGTTCTTATTGCATAGGCTTGGAACCCTATGCATGCACTCATTATGATATGAATTTGAATGCTTCTGCTACAAAACTGTTATCGTACGAGAGATAAATTAACCAGGAAGAGAGCATTGTAGATTTTTCCCCTGGTATAATATCAAATTTCTGTGTAATATGAATGTTAACCCGGGTAGTGGTAATACTAATTTACTTATATTTGCGCTTTGCGAATAGCTCTCAAAGTACTTCTTTTTTGAGAAAATAAGTTCTCTTTTGTTTCTACAAGAAAGGTTCCATGTGTGCCATTTGACAGAAAAAGGAGTACATCCAAAGTTATTGTTACGGAGTTCGTGGCTATTAATACACTGAACTAATTATTGGCCGATTATTTAAACTTCACAACACACAACAATAATGAATTCTCGCACTCAAATAACTCAATCACAATTCACTGTTAAAATACCGGGCACGTCACTGTAATTTTTCGTTTTACTCGAAGAATTCAACTCGAATGAATGAATTGTCTGATCTTCAGTTATTCGGGAATAACAAGTCGCCACATCCGCAGCCACTTATATACGGTCATTAGCACCCAGAAATTCTCGTCGACTGCTTCTCAATTCCTGGAAAACTGGATTGTTCTGTTGGAAAGCCCGGCGTGGCGTCAACCAGTTAGTCCCGCCACATTCTAAGAATTCCGCGTGCGCGAGACATAAACAACATGTGGGGACGCACTGTATTTGTTTTCGTAACAATATTAACAACAATTTAATCGTTTTGCTAAATTGTGCTGTGGAATTGGGTCTCAATGCATTATTGCAATAAAAAACCTATAATGTAAAACTCGGAAATACAAACTACACCTAATGTTCTCTCCCGAACAAATATTTCCTACTCCGCCAATCCAAACTACCCCTAATGTTCTCTCCCGAACAAATATTTCCTACTCCGCCAATCCATGAACATTATGAAGTAGGTTGAGTTTTTCTTCGCAAATTATAGATCTATAATTTGTGCATTTCACATTATGAAGAATATCTATTTCTTTCCTAACCCGCCTACATGATGTTCTTCAAGGGAACCTCATAGAGACCAACTTTTGTGTTCTCACAACACCACATGGCAACCTTCCTTGAAGCCAAAACAAAATGATAAAATAGTTGATTCCAAAAATATTTCTGGGATTTTAATGTGGAAAAATATGCTTTGATTTTCTCAACGTTCTTAATAGACCCAGAACCCACTGCGTGATTACTACCCCTATCTGTTAATGAAACCAAAAGTTATTTTTAGAAAGTGGAAATATTGTGTCCGAAAGAAATACATGAAAGAAGGGAATTTTGTGACATAGTGACAGGTAACGGATCTTGACGGCCATTGATAAGTACGTCTGATCTTCGATTCATTTCTAACATGAACATTAAATTGTGGAAGGAACAGATTCACAAGTGTGTGTCGATTCCTATGTCCTCGAATGGCTCAGTTGGTTAGAGCGTATGGCTAGAGATCATAAGGTCGTGGGTTCGACTCCCACTTGAAGATGCTTTTTTTCTTCAATTTAATAATTTGTCCACTATGCCACAAAATTCCCTTCTTTCACGTTATTTTTATGCCGGGTTGCCTATCAAATAATGGCCGCAAGTACTTTCAATTAAAATTTAATTACCTGACTTTTTTCGAACATCTACACCCATTAGGTAATAAGAAAAGTTATAGTTCATTTGAAAGAGAGATATAAAGAGAACTTGAAAAGTCGGCACCATATAGAAAACTTTTTTATTATTTGTTTTATGAAAAAAATATATTTTTGATAAAATGGCATAAAACCCAAAATAAAATAATCAAATATCTTTTTTTTTTGCATTTTTATACGAGGTTTTCGAAAAATGTAAATTTTGCTCAAGAGTAAAGTACCTTAATTTTTTACAATATCGACAATCTTTATTGAGAAAAGTTGATCTCAATTGAAAACTACGGTCAGATATCCAATATTATCCATCTACCATAAAAAACCGATCTTAAATAATTTTTTGGTATAAATAAATTATAATTTAATTTTGCAAATCATAAAACATTTATTGTATTGATAAACATTTGGTTTTTCAATGCATTCTAGATTAAAAGTCGACGTGTAGATAAATTGATTCTACACATAATTTGTCAGTGCATCCTAGATTGAATGTCGATCTGTAGACATTAATTATCAATGCTAATACAGAGAAGAGTTAGTAAAAATAACAAAATCTGTTTTTCATGGTAGATGTATAATATTGGATATATGTCCGTAGTTTTCAATTAGGATCAACTTTTCCCAATAAAGATTGTCGATATTGTAAAAAGTAAAGGTTCTTTACATTTTTCGACAAACCTCGTATACAACTGCAAAAAAAATTATACTTGACTATTTAATTTTGGGTTTTAGGCCATGCAAAACTTTTGATCAGGAATAACTTTTTTTTATAAAACAAATAATAAAAAAGTTTTCCATATGGTGCCGACTTAATTGGACACACTGTATATATAGTAATCCAGATCAATTAAAATGGAGACAATCCGAATTAGTGAAACATCCGGATTATTGAAAGCTTTTTAAAAGTCACAAAAATACGCTTTATATATATATATATATATATATATATATATATATATATATATATAGTGTCCGTCATAAAGTTGGCTACATATAGGAAAAAAAAATTGTTATTGAAATTTCTGAAAAACTCTAATGGCGGTTCGTTTCTGCATGTCTGACAACTAAAAAATCCGTTGCGACGTGACCTCAGATTTGGCGGGAATTAAAAAAAAGTTGTCTGCGGTGCCGAAAAATGGGTCAAATTGATAAGATATCGAAAATTTTTATTGAGAAAATATGTGTGGAATCCCACGAGGACCCCATGTACCAATTTTGAACCAGATAAAAAAAAAACATTTTATTCCTCCACCGTTACTAAGAAACATACATTCTTGTTTTATCTGGAAACAGCTTTAATAACCTAAATCTCATAAGTTTGGGTCAAAACCAATCAAATATTTGTGGAATAAACATTTTGCGGGAGATTAATTATGAAAACACGATTTAGTCTTGTCACCAAGTGTAGTCCTGCCCTGTATATTGATGCACATGAGCTTACTCAATATTCTCAACCCGTAAATAAAATTTAAACCAACTAATATTTGTAATTAAAACTTAATACATTATTTATCCTAATTGATTGTGATCACGATTGTCTTCTAACATTCCCAGGAACATTGCACAAAAATAAAATCGAGCGTCATTATCCCTGTCTCGCAGTACTTGCACAAATTTTGGTTTGTATGGGTGAAAGTGATTTTGCTTTAAAATTCGTCTAACAGAGGTTTGACATATTTCTGCCTTTTATGCCATAAATTTCGTCGGAACTCTTGGTGTTTCAGTGACTGTCAGTAAAACATTGTTTACATTATTTACAACAGGATTAACGTGAACACTTTTATATTTGTTTTCCACCGAACCAGTTTCCTTAAATTTTTGCAATATCTTTGCCACCGTATTTTTGCTTCAAATAATTCGTTTTAAGTACACATTCACGAAAATCGCCACGCCATAGAGTTTTAACGGGTATAAAAATGGTCGCCATACTGCCGAAAAGTAGTCGATTTTTTTAAATTTTTTCTTTCACCATTTTTCGAGGCATATTTTTATACCAACTTTCGAAAAATCAAAACGCCTTACTGTAGCAAATCATTTCAAATTATTTTTTTCCTACATCTTTACTAGAGTATGGCAGTCTTCAACATCATCGTCACAGTATGGTAAACTGAATACAATGATGCAATACTGTAGTAAATAATTTTACGTCTTGCCCAATCGTATTTTAAAAACGTTTCGAAAAAAAAGTTTTTCAAGTATGGCGGTACTTTTGCAGTTGGCCATTTATACCCGTCAAAACTGAATAGCGTGGCGATTTTCGTGAATGAATGAATTATTTGAAACAAAAAGGAGCCTGTAGGAAATCGTTTAGAAAAAACAAAACTTACCTGTTTCGATTGGTATTGCGGGCTGTAAGCGACACCGCATGAGTATGGCATTTCTTCCGTCGGATTATTTTTCATAAACTACCAAAAAATGCAAAAAAAATTGTGTACGAAATCGTTGAAAACCCTTAATTTATCCGACAAGTTCGCTACTTGGTCCTGCGATAACGTATCCTCTACCAGCGCTATGACCTTAATTTCCCTTTCATTAATTATGTTATTCGACTCTTCAAGGGTCATACTTGTAGCAAATGAGTTGGCCTTTTTGGGCATCAATGCTCCAGGTTTATAACTGCTCATGCCGTACGAATATGTGGATCAGACAGGTATTTGCTTGTTTTGAAAATACAGGGTGAGTCAACAGGATTCCCGAGGTTCATTGCTCCTTAATGTATCACTATTTCGATTTCTTTTTTGTCAAAGGGACCATCTAAGACCACCTTCCAAAATTATTCTCATTCATACAGGGTGCATTATTGATGCGTGGCTAACCAAAGTTGTTCTTTTTCAAATGAAACACCCGGTATATTTTCATATATTCCGATCGGCTGTTCCATTGGCTGCTCAACGATTTTTTCAATTTTGAATTCTGTTGCGGCGTTGCCGAGTTATTCAAAAGAAATCTATTTTGTAGACTTCTTTTCGGAAATTTACCTATGTCACATTTCGAAATATTCAGTAAAGATAATTGAGAAATCGTTGGTCGATATGATGATTTCATTGAGAATATCAAGAATTTTGAATAAATTGTACAGGATGTTCGATACAACAACACAAACTTATCCATTTTCAAACCTTGATATTTTGATTTTTTCAAATGGAACACCCTGTATATTTTCATTTAAATCAACTCCTTTCCAATAACTCTAAACTTTTCCTTCTCTATGTCATGTACCTAAAACAACTCGTTTCCGAGATATTCTGGTTTAAAGGAATTGGTCAATATCAAATCAACAATTCTATAGATTTTTTTATCTACATATTTGTTCATAGAAAATACTGATACTGAATGATGTTTCAATTATTTTTTTCCATCTTCAAAAGGATTCTTGGCAACTCATGAATAACTAGCATAGCAGAAGAAATTTTCAAATGTAACTATTTTTTCTAGTTTAGTTATCCATGACTACCGCTGGAAAAATGATTATCGGAATTTGTAAATAGAGGTAACTGTCAAACTACAATCCAGTTGTCTTAAAAATATTGTGTCATTATGAATTAAAATTTAGAGGACATGGTTAAAATGGTGTATGCTTTGAGGGGAAGTGATGGCAATTGCTTACTGGCATCTAGATTATACGAACAAAAGTTTCCTGAGAGAAGACATCCAGACCAGCGAGCATTTCGAGACCTCAAAACAAGATTTGAGGAAACCGAAAAGGATTTTACAAAAAGTTTGATCGTGCTTGTCCTGTAACGAATGATGAAAATACTCTTGATATTGCATTGCATATTACAGAGAATCCCCATGTGAGTACACGTATTTTCAGTAGGGAGTTGGGAATATCTCAATGTGGTGTTTCTCGGATGTTGAGAAAATGCAATTACCATCCATATCATATGCAGTTAATGTAGGAGCTGACTGAGAAAGAATTTCCAGAGCAAATGCGGTTTTGCCAATGGAGTGTAGATAAAATCAACCAAGTACCTGATTTTTTTTAGTATGTTCTATTTTCGGACGAAGCTTTAACATGGTGAATCGGCATAATATGCACCATTATGCAACTGAAAATCCTCATTTTGTTAGATATGTCAATCACCAACAACGTTGGTCACTGAATGTTTGGGGAGGTATCATTGGACGGCATGTAATTGGGCCCTTTTTTTGCAACGGTCATCTCAATGGAAGAAAATATCTAAGATTTCTGCGAAGTCAGTTATCAAATTTATTAGATGATATTGCATTGACAATAAGGCAGAGAATGTGGCTAGAATAAGATGGCGCGCCTGCACATTACCACACTGATAATGAATTCCGTGAAAAATGGATAGGTAGAGGAGGGCCAGTTCAGGGGCCTCCAAGGTCACCGGACCTAACAAAAATTGATTTTTTTCTATGAGGATACATTGAATGGGTTGTCTATCAAACTCCGCCTACAACTCCTGAAAATATAAAAGCAAGAATTCGTACTGCTTTCAGGGAAATTTCAGAGGAAAAGCTGGCATATGTGGATACTAATTTCCGAAACAGATTGAGAGTGTGTATTGCTGAAAATGTCAGGCACATTGAACATTTGCTGCATTAATTATTGTTATTTTCTGTTAGATTCGAATAAATATGATTTTTATGCAAAATTTATTTACCAAATATGATACCAAAGGCGAACATTGTCAATATTTTCTGTGGAAAAATATCCATATTTTGGATGTAGAATATCTCGGAAACGAGTTGTTTTAGGTACATGACATGAGGAATGAAAAGTGTAGAGTTATTGAAAAGGAGTTGATTAAAATAAAAATATACAGGGTGTTCCATTGGAAAAAATCAAAATACCGATGTTTGAAAATGGCTAAGTTTGTGTTGTTGTATCGAACATCCTGTACAATTTATTCCAAATTCTTGGTATTCTCAATGAACATCATCATATCGACCATCGATTCCCCAATTATCTTTGTAAATATTTCGAAATGTGAAGTAGGTAATTTTTCGAAAAGAAGTCTACAAAATAGATTTCTTTTGGATAACTCGGCAACGCCGCAACGGAATTCAAAATTGAAAAAATCGTTGAGCAGCCAATGGAATAGCCGATTGGATTATATGAAAATATACTGGGTGTTTCATTTGAAAAAGAACAACTTTGGTTAGCCACGCATCAATGATGCACCCTGTATGATTGAGAATAATTTTGGAAAGTGGTCTTAGATGGTCCCTTTGACACAAAATATATAAGAAATCGAAATAGTGATACATTAAGGAGCAATGAACCACGGGAATCCTGTTGACTCACCCTGTATTTGCGCCTTCGAGCGGGAAATCTTTATATTTGTCGAATATATCCTTTTTTGCAAACATACGTCTATGTGCCAAATATCCAAAGATTTGTGACAAATAACCGAACGTGCGGAGCCGGAATAATAAATTGAGTGGGATAGTTTCCATTCCATAGTTGGTCTGATGATGATTCTTATATTCGTGACCATACTCACTCTGTATATCATTACGCCGTTTATCAGTTTTGTGAACGAAAGTGTATTTTTCTGCGTCGGTAAACAAACATAAGGCGATGGCAGACAGTAATTTGTACTTGAAATATTTCTTAGCAGCACGTGTTCACCACACGCGGTTTTGCTATTTTAATTGGTTTAAAAATAATTTTTTCATGGAATATGAACTAGTAAACTACCTAGGCCCATTTTTTTCCAGAATATGATCTTTTATTTTATGCTTGTCGTAATTTGTTCTGATGTGATTTCTACGAAGAACTTTTATTACCCGTGTTCAGGACACAACACAGAGTTAGGCTTATCACAAATAATGTTATATTTAGAAACATTGTAATATCTAGTGTTTGCTCAAGTTCTGTACACTTTATTTTTTCACTTTTTCATTTATCTAGAATACTTTTTCTGACATGAGTTATTTTTCCATTGTTCCACATTTTTTTTATGAACACCACCGTATGTACTTTAATACACTCTTTATACAAGAAAATCTAACCGTCACCATCAAACACTGTATCTATAATATTCAAAATTAAATTTGAACCTAACCAAAAATGTATGAATTCAAGGTGTTTTTTAATTTCCATTGCCAAAGGAATACTTACTGAAGATTCTTCTGATACATAGTTCTGACCATTTCTTCGCGGCGTTGAATATTCAGTAATGTAGAAATGAAAAAAATTACTAATCGAAATTTCATCATCAATTTATTTAAAGATATAAACAAGATGTTCAAAAAATCATCTGCGACTGAAATATAATCCTCCGCTACCGTCTCCCACATATAGGAGTTATTTATGTTGAAAAAAGGCTATATCCAGAATTGGTAAAATCTACTAAAATAAAATTCCGAATAATTAGAGTACCTCAATGTCTTCGTATGCACGTTGAGGAACTTTCTGGACGTTCCTGCTGTATGAATATATGAAATGCAGATAAGACCTAATCTGTGTCGTTGTTCATTTCTCCACACCAACATGAATTGATTTGAAAGGGTCAAAGTATTATTACGGAAACGATTACCGTACGCCACTACATGCCGTTCCAATTATGTATAGCCAACGCGAGGTGACGTCATATCGCGGGCTCTCGAAACTTCGAGAATTTTCCAGGGATTTCTAGTACTAATGAGCTCTTTATATATAATGCATCGCGTGCGAGCGACAGTTAGTTGTTTTATCAGTTGGAGTTTACTATAATTTAAAGAGGAGTCGCGCGCGGTATTTTGGACAGTGAATTGTGATTGATTCATTTAATGGTCGTAGTGAATTATTGTGTTGTTTGGTAAAGTAAAACAATGGACAATAATTAGTTCAGTATTTTTAATAGATACGAACCCCAGATTCGTAAAAAAAATGCATTTTAAAAACCACCTCTACATAGATAATAGTTGCTAAAAGTCCATTTTGATACCTCTAAAATGACACCTTCGAGAAGTGTATAAAAAATCAAATAGAAACCCATTGATTTTAATTTCTCGACAAAAATAATTAATTTATAATTATAAAAAAAAATATTTTTAATTTCCATTTATTTTAGAAAATCTAGATATTCAGTACCTATCTGTTTATAGAATTTGCAACAGGACTGTGACCACTGACACACCACTCTCCAAATCCTACTTGGGAATTTCAAATGGCGCTGCCCCACACGAAGCACAAATAAAAGCTACCTAATAAGGTATTGAGAGAAGAAACACGCTTTTTTAAGGTTGACATTCCTTTTACATGACAACCCTTTAAGACTACAAAACATGTTTTCCAACTTCAACAGGATGCTTGAAAAATATAAATTCCCTATCTCCATCTTTCCGTATTAGTCTACTCGACAAGTTAAAAATGGTCTAAAATAGAGATCTTAAAATTATGTG
The DNA here is from genome assembly GCA_018342105.1 of Gonioctena quinquepunctata. Lineage (NCBI taxonomy): Eukaryota > Metazoa > Arthropoda > Insecta > Coleoptera > Chrysomelidae > Gonioctena > Gonioctena quinquepunctata. Next base: position 722,979 of record JAFIRS010000216.1, read on the forward strand.
TGATAGCTCATTGGATCCGGAATAACGCCTAGAAAAATGTGCCAAAAGCGTGTATTAGCACATAAAAAATTGCAAAAGTTATAAACTATTGAAGATGCCAATATTTCATAAACTATTAATATTTAAGAAATAAAAAAAAAAGATTCTGAAAGAGGAGGAAATTTCCAATAAAAAGCTCCCGGAACTCTATCTCCATTATTTATAATTTTAATTTAACGCTGAAAATGGGTCTCCGAGCGACATTTTTAGGTTGCGCGCGCGGCGTCAAAAGCGAGTACGACACATTAATTAATTTATTTAAAGTATTAAATATTATTTTTTAAATTTGAAAAAATTATGGTGTTTTTGGAACACTATAAATTATTTATTCCCGTTGGAAATTTTACTTAAAGGTAATTTTTCAACAAGTTAAACGATTGTTAACTAACAAAATTTTCTCGAACTTCTGTCTTAATTGTAAATGGAAAAAAAATGTTTAAATAATTGTCGTAAAATTTTTGCTTCGTAGAGCCTTTTTTATATACATACTCAACAAGATCACCCATAAAAGTTAAAAAATATTATCTTTGTTTAAAAAATAATTTTTGTACTTAAAAACAAAAAATCCAAGTAATGTTGTTGAAAATTTTTTTTTTCCTAATCATCATATTATCGTTTTTTTATTAATACAAGATATAAATTGATTTGCAAAAAAAAAATTTCCCGCCATTTGTTGATAATTTTTTTATAAACAAATTGATTATTTCAATATTTTTGAAATTTTTTTTTTCACAACTTCATTTTATTACAAATATTATGATTTTTGAAAAAAAAATTCCTCAATAACAATTTTTAATTGTTTATAATCGTTTTTTTTATATTTCTATTGTTTAAATAATTAGTTAAGAAATTATTTCTCTTCTAAAAATCATGAATGACAGTCCTCCGAAAAGTAACAAAAAAAATTTTTTTTATCAACAATTCCATTGTTTATTAACTTACCAATTTGTTATAATTTTTTTTTTAACTTTGTTAATTTTTTTTCTAAACAACAAAATTTAAAAAAAAACATATATAAAAAATGAAAAAATTTTTTTTTGTAAATATTAGAAGTTTCAGAAAAAAAATCTAAAAAGTTAAAAATTTGTTTATAAAAATTGGAATTAATAAACAATGGAATTGTTGATAAAAAAAAATTTTTTTTGTTACTTTATAGAGGACTGTCAATTATGATTTTTAGAAAAAATAAATTTCTTAAATAATTATTTAAACAATAGAAATATAAAAAAAACGATTATAAATAATTAAAAGGAAATTTTTTTTTTTCAAAAATCATATTTGTAATATAATGAAGTTGTGAAAAAATATTTTTCAAAAATATTGAAATAATCAATTTGTTTATAATATACACCATAATTTTTTCAAATAAAAAAAAAAAATATTCAATACCTTAGATAAATTAATTAATGTGTCGTACTCGCTTAAGACGCCGCGCGCGCAACCTTAAAATGTCGCTCGGAGACCCATTTTCAGTGTTAAATTAAAATTATAAATAATGGAGATAGAGTTCCGGAGCTGGGAGTTTTTTATTGAAAATTTCCTCCTCTTTCAGAATCTTTTTTTGAAATTTCTTAAATATTAATAGTTTATGAAATATTGGCAAAAAACGAAATGCCATTTTTTTTTCATCTTCAATTGTTTATAACTTTTGCAATTTTTTATGTGCTAATACACGCTTTTGGCACATTTTTCTAGGCGTTATTCCGGATCCAATGAGCTATCACACATAATTTTAAGAGCAGTATTCTATTTTAGACCATTTTCAACTTGTCGAGTAGACTATATATTCAATGCCGTTTTATGTTTCCCATTGAGATAAACCACTTCACTTCATAAATTATTATTACTTACTACCTGATTTTTTCATTTATTTCTTCCTCCATATAACTAATTTGTCAGTTCTGTGGGATTAAAATTTAAAATTAAGTTCTTTAAACTATAGAACGTTTTCTTGAAATTTGGTGAATCTGGGTCATTCAGCACCTTATCTATGGTAAAATTAATTTTAAAATAAAATTATAGTTTAAAAAAATAAAGCAATAAGTACAAAAAAGTTGAAAATAATAAGCATAAAGTCATTGACGAAAGAAATGTATGTAAAAAAACGTGAGGTGCTTGATATCAGTTATCTTAATATAATTATGAAAAGTAAGTAAGAGCACCCCACGCTTTTTTACATAAGAGAAATTGTAAAGAGAGTACCAGGTCTACAACTACTATGCAATTATTGTATTGTCATCGGTTCTTAATACATGTGCAAAATTTCAAATACTTCGAACATCTGGAAGTGGGTGAACATTAATTTCAAATATTCCCTTACGTACATGGTACAGGTGAAGCTAAAAAAAATGTGAAAAAAATCCTGCACCTTATGACATTTTTATCAAAGTCCCTCAGATTAAAAAAATAAAAATAACACCGGCACACAAAAAAAAAAGTTGTCTGTGCACCGGGCGCCACCTATCTACGGGCATGTTTTTCGACCCGCTGAACACGAATTTCAAGTCAGTTTAGGCCGTCCGGGCTTCAATTTCGAGTAAATTGCAAAAAACCCCAAAAATAGCGAAAATTCGATATTTTGACAAGATAAAAATTGGAAAAAAAAAACCAAAATAGCAAAAAATTGCTGCTGAAAAAATGGAATTTTTTTTTTAAACACAATTAAATAAATTTCTTGTATTTTTTATTTCTAAAATACAAGATTAAGATCCAAAAATGTACACAAATTGAATTTTTAACGGTTTTTCGAGGGTATTGTACTGTTTCATTCTCAAATGATCTACGATGTGGATACCTATTTTTCCACCTTTTCCTTTATTTAGTAAAAATTTGTCATCGTGTTGGAATTTCAACTTCTTCGAAGTGCAGACTTCATTTCATTGCATGATCGCTTGTACTTGCAACCAGGGCACCTCCTCGGGGTGACGGTGGGCAACAGAACCATCTGGCAGAGTCCCTGGGTTAACGGCGTGTGTGCCGTCATGGCAGGTAAAAGTGATGAGTACTTTACGATGCAGGGATTCGGAAACCCAGTATCGGCGTCTGGTCAGGGTGAGAAAGCAGGCCCGCAGGCGTCGTCATCCAGCGACTGCAGCTCTTCAGTAGTGGAAAACTCGGCTACTGGAGGTATACTATTACAAGAAGCAATTCCCATCTATGCAATAAGAGTCCTGATCAATTTAGATACGTTTTGTGGGAGTTTCAGCCGATAACAAACCGCAGAACGTTTTCAGAAAGATTAAAACAAAATCCCAATTTTCTTCGATTTTTGTAATTTTTGATGATTTTTTACAATTTTTTTAGATTTAAAACGGTTTATGATTGAAGTACGATCGAAATTAGTATTTAACACATCAAAATACATGAAAATTATGCTTGCATTAGATCTCAAAATTTTTTTTCTTGCCAAAACATCGAATTTTCGCTATTTTTTGGGGTTTTTTGCAATTTACTCGAAATTGAAGCCCGGACGGCCTAAACTGACTTTAAATTCGTGTTCAGCGGGTCGAAAAACATGCCCGTAGATAGGTGGCGCCCGGTGCACAGACAACTTTTTTTTTGTGTGCCGGTGTAATTTTTCGAATTGTGTACAGTAATGCACTACATTAACGACCTCAAAATCGTAGAGTAATGGGTCATTTTACAGCATAGCAACCATTACTGCATAAAAACGTCAGTATTATTTGAATGGTACAGAAAAAGGAGGTTTGTCAAACATTTTTTTTTAGGAATGATATTTTACCAACAAATGGCCTGATTATATCATTTTTAACCCAGGACTGACATACCTCCTTCTTTCCCTGTACCCTTCATTTAAAACACAATTTAATTATTTTAAAATTTGGTCTTCAAAGATGAGTTTATTTGGAAGCTGTCAACCGTTGTCAATAACAAAAAAACATCCTGTTTAGAGAAGTCAGACTACTACGTTTTTTTTTAGATTTTCTCAGTAACTATTATTAGCAGATTTCCTATGAAATGCAAAATAAAAAATTATTTACAAATTGCCAAAAAATAGTATACTCACCTTGTCATAAAAGTGATTTTAGTTGACTCGTATAGTATTTAAATAAAATTTACCCTACTCGTCAAGTAAAATTCCACTTTTTTTAACTTGATACGTATTACGAAAGCTACATATTAAAGGTACAATGCTCGTGCTCAGACAAGTAAGATATTCGTTGGAGATTTTATGGCCGAACGGACAATAGTGAACGCGCTATTCTAGTGGTCACAACCCACTGTGCAAAAACTCATACTATTAACGTTATTATATGGTAACCTAGATACTTTGTTACGTTATGATTATTGTGCCCATAATGTCTCAATGATCATTTTCAGTCGTTATATGTCCACCAACATAACAAAATCGCAGATACGTTATATAAAAATCGAATCTGATACGTTATCTGAAACTTTTCTGTCACAGCAAAAGTACATATATACGAGTATGCGTAATGAAATCGTTACATAATAAGTCCTTTTTTTTTCACATCATTTGAAACTACTTTATCACGGGAAAAGTACTTTCTCAAAGAGTAACAACAACTGAGCTGTTATGTCTCAAGTCTCTTCTTTTTAGGTTCTTTTGGATGTATTAAGTAAATCATAATATACCTAATTAAATTTATCTTTCCAATATATGCTATTTATGGATTATTTACAATTGAAATCAAGTCAATACATTAGAGCTTTCCTACGAAAATTAACAAAATATTTGAAAATAAACTATCGAGCATAAAGTTTGACACAAATGTGACTAAGCTTCATATGCTATCTGTCTTCGGTCGAGTTTATATTAGGTACTATAAATCATGGTCAGTTATAAATGACAAGAGATAGATTATTAGAATGTACGAATAAAAAATGAATTGAATGATTACGTCCAGTGAATAATAGTTTATATATATTCAGGTAATTATTGATAAATATTGTGTGATTCAGTTGAATCTATATTTTAAATAGGGATGATACAACAAAACTGTTCATATGTTGGCGGGATACATCATTTAAATAAATTCTAATTTCAAATAAAAAAATATATATCAAAACATGAAACATCAAACAAAAAATAAACAATGTTCATTTCTCTGTAAAAATAAAATATATAAATAATTATTTACTGAAATCTCGGAACTAAAACTTTTAAAATCCAAGAAGGGTACGTTGAACCTGAACTTTCAGTTTTTATTACGATGACAGCCTCAGTTTTTGGTTTCCCTTAATAATCATTGTTTTGCATGTCGTAGCCATTCCATGGGGATTTTATCGACAACTTTACGTAATGCACCTAAAAAATATGTATTGAAATATTTTATTAACAATGCTGTCAGAAGTATTTCTCATTAACTCGCATAAGTTCGATAATAATCCTTTTTTGTTGCTTTTTTGAGTATTGGCCATAGGGTTTTTCCAGGCGCTACAACAAAATACAGAAATACTTGAGTGTTTATAGTGTATTTGCTTGTGTCGATCCATATATCATGTTGAAGTTGAGAGTTGTGATACAATTGAAATGTATTACCTTATTGTCCATGGTGATATAGATACCTGGGGCCATAAATATATCGCCTTAAGGATATTTCCTGTTGATTCTTGGTATTAGGGTGCAAATTTTTTGGCAAAACTGATGCCACAAACAAATCAAAGCATCATATTGAGATTTTATTAATTACCCGCCTAGTAGAAAACAATAGGTATGATGATGTGGCACATAACTTTTTTTCGCATATTGATTTTCTTGTAGATATGTAATAAATACCATCAATAATTTGATCACTCCAAAAAACTCACCAAGTAGTGTGGAACCGGCACAAAAGATCGATAAATGAAATACCGGAATACCGCCACTTATTTGAGGTTAACCGCAGAGCAGACAAAGATAAAACACAAGAAAGACCAGATGAGAACGTTTTTGCAACGAATCAATTACGTAATATTTCTTAACCACCAAACGTATCTTTGACGTCCCCATGCTGTTGAAATGTTCTGAAACCAGAACATCCGAATGATATAAATAATAACACATTGCTATAAATAAATCACCAAGATGTTTTAAAGATGTCTCAAAGTTCGTTTGGTACGAAATGAAGCTGTGATGATTTTTCGGGCTGTATTAGTGACAATGCTTATAATAACATCGCAATATTATGTCTCCATAACTTATAAATTATGTTTTCTCAGAAACGTCGTCACGGGTACAAGAATTAAACCTTAATAAACCTCCCGGGTATGTTTCTTGCTCAGTGGGAAGTAATCCTACCTATTGTTTACATTTTGGGTATTCGAAGAATGAACAGGATATAGGAGTTTTTTGAGTCGGAGATTATGAATTTTGGATCATAATGCAAGATGTCGAGTTTGGGTGATTCATGGTACCATTCTATTCATAATTGATATGAATTTTTTGTCATAATTCAACAATTTGAGATGACGGACGAGTTATGTGATTTGTGGTCAGAATCTATTCAAAATTAGTAGTTAGTTTTGGGATCAGATATAATTTTTGTTTTATTCAAAATGCAAGGATGTCAGATTGGAATTTTCGCCATCAACTGTTATGAATTTCCTATTAGTAAATTACCTAAATGAAACACAAACATTGGAGAAAAAAAAATATTTAAAACAAGCTTTTATATGAAAACAATCCTTTTTTTATTGTCAGATGTGCGACATAAGTCGTTCTGTTTTTATACCAATGATTAACAGTTTCAAAAACTTTCTCCGCGATTATTTCAATTTGAACACGTACTTGGTATTCCTGCGCGACAAGCTTTTGAATCTAGTTATTAAAGTAGGAAAAAATATTTCCCATCTAAAATACTTATTTTAAAATAAAGTAATACTTATATCCAAAATGGTTTTGGGTCATAGAAAAATGTGACATACTCGAACAGACATATGCCGGGGATAGACCATTATGTGTTGCTTTTGGAAAATAATACTAAATATACCTTTGTTTATTTTGATCTGCATTTGCTGTTCTTGTGGGTACTGTTTCATAGATGGAATAGGTAACCTAATGTTGCCTCTTTATTATAGTAGCACAAAAATATAACTCCACTATCACGAGGTCGAAGCTCCACAGAGAGCAAGCAATTGGACCATATCACCAGTTAATTGTTTATATTATCCACCTCATTGTTAATAAAAAATACATTATTCATTATAGGTGACCTCAAATTTATATTTAGGAACAGATAATCAAACATGATCTTTTTTGTGTTCAATCTTTATGGTAAATACCGTCTAGTTTTTGAATTACAAGAATAAAAAATTATACCTAGACCAGGTGGTATAGTTTTTGAGGTGGACGAAGATTGGCGTAAGAGATTTTTGCAGAATCGCTTCCGAATTATTTGAACAAAGAAATGCAAGTGGTGCGTACCAGAGCAAAGGAGCGGAACAGGGAATAATTAAGGGGCTTAAAAAGTCCAAAATTTACAAAAATGCTTATTATTCACAATATTCTCCATATAATCAGTCCAAAATTGAATCCATAATTTGGTTGAAAATTATTGAAAACTAACAAAAAACAAGTTTCTTCATCCGAACCTAATGGAAGGAATTCCTTTTTATGCTAATTCAGAATTAAAATCTTTAAAACGTTTTAGATTGATCTATTAGTTTTTGCAAAATTAAGTTACATACTAATGGAAGCTGTATTTCAAAATGTTCGGCTTTTATTGGCCAAATACTTTTTAGAAGTTCAATAATATTTGGCCTACACGTATGAAAAAAAAACGCTCCTTTAGGTTATGTGGACCTGAAGATATTGGAGCTCAAAGGCGACCAAAGATTACTGGGAAAATATTAGACATTTCTGTATGAATGAAGCGGATATTAGAATGGAATCACAAGACTTTCCATGTAACAATTTGCAAGAATTTATATCGACACCTTTCATGAAAAAAGGAAATTTTAATACCGACCATGTATCTAAATATTTTCAGAAATATATTAAGAATATTTGAATTTTTAGGTTTTCATTAAAACTATATAGGTGAAGTGGCAACCGTACGATATCATTCGTCATCAGGTGCACTAAAATGATTTATTGGAAAAGTTAGCAGAAATATACACAAGCGTATAGTCATTATGTTGTTTTTGAGGTTTTTTGGGGATATCATGGAAAATATGGATTTTTTTAAATAAATTAACAGTCTCTATTCTTCAGAAAAATTAGTCTAGATGCCAATGACATTAAAATGCCCCATGTTTCCAGAAAATGTTAATGAAATTGACTCTCAAGTAAAGAGCACTCTCAGATGCTGTCAAAATAAATTCAAGATGGCTGCTGGAGTACATAAACACTTGATAGTTGATGGAGTTGTTATTTATTTTTCGGGAGTTATAAGTATTGGAAATTGTTTTTTGAAGTTCATATTGTTATCTGTTTTATGCTACTTGCATTGAAGAGGTGAGCTGACCAGGATTTTGGAATCCGATGAAGACTTGATTGCATTCCTTATTGCCTTATTGCCCGTGTAATTGATTTTATTTGCTCCACATATTTGTACAAATTCTGTCTAAAAAAAAAACAATCTATTTACACTTTTGCAGTCTCTCATTTGTTCTCCGATATATAGACTGAATAGATTGTAATATCAAATGAAGTAACTTTGGGAAATACTTCCACATTTGTTTTCAGATCATTAATTCCTAGAGAGTATGGGTCAACACAATTTATGGCTCTGATTTTGTCTCCACACTGCTTCATCACTGGAACTTTCTAATGTCAAAAATATTTGCTTTTCCTTGCAGAAGTCATAAGGCACTACAATCAAAACACGATACACAACAGAACTGCCTGATAATACTGTTATTTACATAATATTGGCTTTGCTTGTACTCCAGCGGCCATTTTAAAAAGGCGTAGTCACGTGTTCTGGATATCTCTATTAGGCAGTCCAAACCAAGTGACAGTTGTAGGGCAGGTGTCGGCACAGAAACTGGTAATCGCTAGTATGAGTGTATTTTTGCCTATTTTCGGAGCTTTTGTGCTATTAATAAACAGCATTATCAACATTATATTAGATAGAGAGTGATTACCTAAAGACACTGTTGTTGAACATCCCCACCCGATCTGCTGTTAACATTTTTATCAATGAATTTGTTACAGAAGGTATAAATCGAAGTTAAGATTAATCAGTGATTTAGATCCGTTCACGTTGAATATTTCTGAATTGATGGTGTTCCTCCTGTCATGAATATGGATATTGTTTCACATTTAATTTTATCTCAGAGCTTATGAAAGCCTATAAAGTTTGGAATCTTATAATTTTCATTACTATAGGGCTTTTCCCTTTCTGGATAAGTTATTCTTACTGGTACCCCAATGGGGAATAATAAAATAAAATAAACCTTCTTAGTCTCAATAACTAAGCTCCTAAACTAATTTAAGTAACTAATTTTGAGTCGGCGCCAAACAAACAAGCAAATTAATAAGGTAAGGCCTGAAATGATGGCATCGAGTTGCGCGGTGACATTCTGATATTTTTTTTGAAGTAATTTAATGATCTTCGTTGATTGTTTGTTTGGCGCCGACTCAAAATAGATTAGTTTAGACTTAGTTATGGACTAGAAGGTATTTATTTTACCTCAGTTCCGTATTTCGTCAATTTAATTTTTTGTTAAAAAGTTTTTATTTTTCAATTTTTTGTGACTGAAATCTATTAATTACTACTTACTTGTTTTTTGATTACTTCCAAAATACTTACTTACCCACCTTACTTCAGCTATTACCAGTTAAATAATATGATTATCTACTTTTACTATTTGTTGTAATATAAATTATTTTGGTTGTTCTGGTTAGTTTATTTCATTACTTTGTATACCATTCCATCCTCCCATAGAATATAATGATTGTCACGGATGTAGGAGAACAAAAATAATGACCATAGCGATCTGTCATTGTCAACTACATATGTGTGCCAATGTTCACAAGTGAAAAATCAATTATCCCCTATTTTTCTACCCTATCCAATAAAAAAAGAATCATCCAAATCGAAGAACCCAGTACAAAGTTATGCTTGATAGAATCGGTTAAGGACCAGAATTCAGAGGGTGAGTGATCAATATCCCTTCATTTTGCTACCCTAAGGGTTGGATTTCATCTTTTAAATTCAAATGGGAAATTATGCGTGGTCATACATAAAAAAAATATACGCGTCGACTAGAAAACCTCGTCCTTTTTGGTTTCGTCGGTTAATAAAAAAATATGTTGATGATATTATATTAGCATTACCGAATGATGGTGTGTATGAGATTCTCGATACCTTCAATAGCTACGATCCTCATATCCAGTTCACAATTGAAACAGAACAGCGAAAATTCCGTACCATTTCTTGATACCAAGCTTATATGGACAACAGAAAACAAGCTACTGGTAGATAGGTACAGAAAATCATGGAGCTCAGGTAGATACCTGAATTACCATTCATCACAAACAGTCTATGAAAGTGAACTTGGTAAAACGAATGAAATTAAGAACACTGAGAATCTCAGATCCAAAATTCCATAAACAGAATTTAAACATTCTCTTTAAACTTTTCTTAGAAAATTCATATCCTAAAGCATTCTATATGTTACTTCCTCTCACTTAGAAGTACTAGCCTTAAACAGTGATAAATCGAACATTGTCTCAAACAACAATGAAATTAACACTACCTCTACTCAACCTTTTTTCATTTCATTACCATATATAAGAGATATCACTCCTAAACTCTCCAGATTATTTCACAATCCTGAAAAATTTAAAATATATAAAACAGTTCTAACAATCAGATCAATTTATTCTAAAGTTAAAACTCCATTACTTTCAATGTCAAATGTAATTTATAGTATTCCTTGTCATGGTTGAAATAAACAATATATTGGTCAAACGCAAAGATCAGTATCAGACAGAATAATTTCTGATAAAAGTGACTGCAGATTGCATCCTGAAAGATGTGCTCTGGCAGAACATGTGAATAAATTTGACCACCAGATGAATTACGATTCAGTGAAAGTGCTAGCGACAGAGTCACATACATCTAAGAGAACATTCTTAGAAATAGCTTTCATTTCCCAAAAAAACAATTGTATAAATAAAAAAACAGATATTAACCATTTCATTTGTTCTCTTTAGATATCAATCAAAATTGACAACAATGTAATATCAAATAATAGTTCTGTTTAACACTACCGCCACCTGGAAATGTTCGTACTAATCTAACAGTTGGCACCACTATAACAATTTCAAAAGTGACACCCGTCAGGTGTTGTTGGCTTAAATATAATTGCCGGATTTACACCTGTCAGTTTAACTTGTCACACCACATAGAGTACACATTTATATTTATATAATTTTAAACAATGCTAATGTGGTTGTATTAACTTTAAACTTCGTTTTATTCCTTGATCTACGTTTTTTCTTTTGTATCACTATGTTAGATGAATATGTTCAACATCATTGAAACCAACCTCAACAAAGTTGTAAGTAACCAACCTCAACAAAGTTGTAAGAAGCATAATGTTTCGCACTTGAATATGTATTACTATTGGTTTTTTCATCTATTGTACTCTCCCTGATGATGGAAATAAACCTTAAAGAGTTTACTTTTTCATTGCTACTTACCCCAATATCCCTAGTTTTGTATATATATATATATATATATATATATATATATATATATATATATATATATTTATTACATTTAATATTTACCAAAGTCTAGTCACTATACAGGGATCTTGGTTTTTGAGTGACTTCGGAATATTAACTTTTCCAGTCTGATTTTCCTGAACTCTGATCTCCATCATCTTCTTCAAAGGGCTTTTCATCATTGATTTTTTTAGCAGACTCCTTGATCAATTCGTAGAAAGCTAGTCTATTTAATCTCTTTTCTATCTTCAGAAGTTGAAAAACGAAAAACCTGTAATGTGCCAGTAAAAATATGGTGCTGTAACGTAATCAAATAGCACGCCCACTCACAAAGAAACCTGGTCTTTAACTGAGGCTAGGAGCTCCTGGATGTTACTTATGCTTCTGGAAATTATGTGATCCACGCACCAGTTAGTCAGTAACGATAAAATGCACTTTACAATTGTTGAGAAATTTTTAACTTTTACACTTTTGTTAGTTTAAGCCTCAAATACTTTATTGCGGCGTATGTCTCCGAATTTGTGAATTATTGAATAACTTGAGGAAATTGATTTGCTTTTCATTTCCGATAAACTTTTACGTATCCAAATGGGCGGGAACTCCAAGTCAATCTCCTCGAAAAAAATATCTATATAGTTCACTTCATTTCCAAGGTGTATGCATTTCGGAAGTTTATACTTCCATCATTAGCACGAATACAAAGAGTTTTGCAAAAGGGCACCATAAATAAAATAACAAACAAATGGACAAAGGACGAATTTCGTAATCTACACTTTACATATATGTTATTATCATATTATCTCTTAATTTGCGAATAACGATGAGTAAAAAGGTGAAAACAAAAGCCATTTTGTTATTTTATTTATGGTGACCATTTGTTAAACTCTTTGTATTCGTACAGATGATTAAAGTAAACTACAAATATATTATTTTCATGGATATTTACTACTTGGAGTCCGTCCCACTCCCCATTGTTTATATTTTTCTATCCACTCCTTTGAGTAATATGGACTACTACCATATTTTTATGTCTCCATTTACGCGCGATACTGTAATCATTTGCCTGGCTGGAGACCCCCCCCCCCCCGACAAAAAATCTGGGTACATGCTTGTTATGGCTAGAATTAAAAAAAAATTAAATATTTATTTCTTTATTTTAATAAAGATCCCAAATACCAATATTTATAATCCTAACTTCAGAACTAGCGGTACTCCTATACAACATTTAAACCCCCATTTTACCCTCTTTGGGGTTTAACACGTTGACTGCCACGGTATTTTTAGGATGCCGGTCTGACAAGCCAATTCAATTTAATCATATTATATAATTAAAAACCCTCATTAAAAAAGTACATAGTATTCATCAAAAACGTATACCATGCTCTATTCCTTTCTAGTCTAAAATATGGTATCATTTTTTGGGGATCCTCCCACAATGCTGAGAAAATATTCACAATACAAAAAATAATTAATAAAAAAAAAACCTTTTCAAAAACAAGCTTTTATTCAAATACCCTAAAAAGTACAAAATAATTGCTTTGGATGTATGACATAGGTTATTCCGTGAGTTATAGATTCAAGAGCTTGTCGCGCAAAGTTTTCATTTGGAATACAGATGCGACAAGCTTTTGAATCTATAACTCACAGAATAACCTACGTCACACATCCAAAGCAATTATTTTGTACTTTTTAGGGTATTTGAATAAAAACTTGATTTTAAAAAGGTTTTTTTTATTAATTATTTTATTTTGTGCTTTTTAGTAAGTACCCCTAACATACCAATTTTGAATCGAATCGGACCACAATTACAAAACTCGTTCGCCATCTTGGAGCCGCCATCTTGAATTTGTGAATTTTGACAAAAAATGTATAATCTCCGACCCCGAAAACCCCCCACATACCAATTTTGAATAGAATCGGACCATAATCACAGAAATCGTCGGACATCTTGAAGCCGCCATTTTGATACTATGAATTTTGTCAGAAAATTCATAATCTTCGACCCTGAAAACCCCCACATACCAATTTTGAATCGAATCGGACCATAAACACAAATCTCGTCCGCCATCTTGGAGCCGCCATTTTGTTTTTTTTCTCTAAGAAATGCATAATGCATTGTGACGGGAACTATGAACACCTGCCAAATTTCACGTTAATCGAACAACTAGAAGTGGGTCAAATTTAACTTGCAAGATTTGATGACAAACATCGGGACAGGTGAAACTAAATAAAAGCTTGTAAAAAAAAAGCTGTCCGCATAATTTTCAAAATGGGCTTTAGGGAGTCATGCAGAGGAGTTTTTCATCAAAATAATCTTCAGACCCTATATGGAATTTACATCTATGAAAGCATAACTTATCTGAAAAATCATCCAAACAGCTATTCCACTAACACTAGCCAACACACTTATAATATCAGAAGAAAGAACGATCTAAATTATCCAATCCATCTTTTATCGACCACTGAAAAAGGTTGTCACTACGCTTCTATACATTTCTTTAACTACCACATATAAAAGATATTCAAAACCTAAAGAATTTCAAAGACAATTTATATGATTACTTATGTAAAATGGAACCTTATTCACTGAACGACTTCTTGATAATAACTCTAGTCATTTCCATTGATGTAATGCCATGCTGGGCCTACTGAATCCAACTTTCATAATATATACTCACAATAATGTCTAAACTATATATTATGTGAAAAGCATCAAATTATAGATAGTGACACTTATAATCTGTGCGGTGAAGCTTACTTAGACCTGTTATCGTGGAATTTTAATGACACGAAATTTCGTGCACATTAATAGGTCATCAACAGATATCAGCATAGGCCAATCCACGACACCAATAGTCGTACTCCTAGTGCGTTCTGAGTAACGCAAAACAAATAACGAGAATAAGAAAAATCTGTTACGATGGCGGATGGTGGGCTCTCTTGGATTCGTAACAGATTTCTCTTATTCTCGTTATTTGTTTGTTACTCAGAACACTAAATACATATTGGTGTGATTGGCCTATGCTGACATCTTTGGACCTATTAATGTACAATTCGTCATTAAAATTCCACGATAACAGTTCTAACCTTCACCGCACATATTATAGGTGTCACTATGTATAATTTGATGTTTTTCACACTTTTGTATTTGCCGATAGGTATTAGCACTACGAGATATCTGATACGAATTTGAAAGAGACCACAAGCTGTCCTGATGATTGGGAAACCATGAAACAGGCTGTAGGCGGATGGTGGGCTCTCTTGGATTCGTAACAGATTTCTCTTATTCTCACTATATATTATCTTAAACTAAACTACTCTTACCTTCATCTTCACAATGTAAAACATTTAACTTGTTTCAAACAAATTGTATATAGTACGTAGTAGTAGTATAGAATGTTTTTTTTGAAAAAAAACGTCTTACAAATTATCTCGTAGTTGGCTTATGTAACAGACATCTCTTCATGGAAGCCAAACTACAAGTTTATTTGCACACACACACACACACACACACACACACACACACTTGGACCTGTCGCTTTGCTACAGAGATATGCGTCTAAATTCGTTAGTAATTTATCAGATAAAGAGCAGAGTGCATTACATTTACATATTTCTCCAGTGGGTTGTTTTATAATCAATTTATAAGTTTCTGTAAAAAAAAAACCTGAAATATGTGTTTCTTTATTTGAAATGAAAGCTGGAAATGTAGCACCGTTACCAGTATTTTCACGTATATCCAATCATTTTGGTAGCACATACCGCTAAAGCAGAGCTCTTCCAACTTAATTTACAAATAACAAGATTTCGAGCTAAAAACTTGTTTTCAACCAAATAAATTACAGCTTATATTACTCAAGGATATAGTGTACCTATCTATTGGTGATTTTTTTTTTATCGGTTCACTAGTTCGAAAGATTGCCCCCTACTTACCAACAAAACAAAAAATGTTTACCTCTTTATAATATTAGTATAGACAATGAGCATTTTTCACTCATATGCATTGGGGCACCCGACTTATACTGCGAATTTCATACTTGTGAGAAATGAGTATTATACCATGCCCATTGTACATATTGCTGTATCTTTGATTGTTAAGCATTAACACCTATTATCAATAAATGAAACAAAAGTTAATGTTTTATTGACTTTGTCCAACAGAAGTTTAACAAACTCATTGAGCAGCATAAAAAGGCCTCAGACCTAAATGGCCTGGAAATATCAAATGTATATCTAAGCAAATAATTGTATATTGATATGGAACACTCATTGTGAAAGGATTACACTTGATCGCTTTATTAAACATATAGTGCAGACGTTTTCGGATAGTGAAGTTGGCAATAAATCATTGGTGAGACCTGATAAAGGTCTAAGCCCTGTCCACTTGTTTGAGATATACTTAAAGTATGCCCACTCTGGGCTGGCCGGACAGCTGTCACTCACTTTCATTAACGGACGAAACCAAAAAGGAGGAGGTTCTCTAGTCGACGCGTATTTTTTCTTTATGTATGATCACGCATAACTTTTTACTGAGATGTCCGATTCCGATAATTCTTTTTTCAG
Organism: Gonioctena quinquepunctata; assembly: GCA_018342105.1. NCBI lineage: Eukaryota > Metazoa > Arthropoda > Insecta > Coleoptera > Chrysomelidae > Gonioctena > Gonioctena quinquepunctata. Next base: position 739,225 of record JAFIRS010000216.1, read on the forward strand.
TGGATAGGGTGTACTTCGAAGTTGGTCCCATTTGAATTTAGAAGATGAAATCCACCCCTAAGGGTAGCAAAATGAAGGATATTGATCACTCACCCTCTGAATTCTGGTCCGTTAGGGTTCTGGTCCAGATAGGGTATACCTAATAGTTGATCATATTTGGATTTCAAATGGAATTATCCACCCTTACGGGTAGAAAAATAGGGGATAATTGATTTTTCACTTGTGAAATTGGCACACATATGTAGTTGACAATGACAGATCGCTAGTGTCATTATCACAATAAATATATTCTATGAGAGGATGGAATGATATACAAAGTAATGAAATAAACTAACCAGAACAACAAAAATAATTTATATTACAACAAATAGTAAAAGTAGATAATCATATTATTAAACTGGTAATAGTTGAAGTAAGGTGGGTAAGTAAGTATTTTGGAAGTAATAAAAAAACAAGCAGTTAGTAATTAGTAGATTTCAGCCACAAAAAATTGAAAAATAAAAACTTTTTAACAAAAAATTAAACCAACGAAATACGGAACTAAAAAGTAAAAAATAAAATAAACCTTCTTAGTCTCAATAACTAAGCTCCTAAACTAATGTAAGTAACTAATTTTGAGTCGGTGCCAAACAAACAATCAACGAAAATCATTAAATGACTTCAAAAAAATTATCAGAATGTCACCGCGCAAATCGATGCCATCATTTTAAGCCTTAACCTAATTTATTTGCTTGTTTGTTTGGCGCCGACTCAAAATTAGTTACTCACATTAGTTTAGGAACTTAGTTATTGAGACTAAGAAGAGCTATTTTATTTTACTGTTCAGTTCGAGTGTGGGTTTAATTTTTGTAATTACATAAAGCAGTATAAAGTTGAATTCGAAATAGAAATATAAATTTTAACAAAATTAAACCGAGAATATGGAACTGAAAGTAAAAATAAAATAGCCTTCTTAGTCTCAATAACTGTCCTAAACTAATGTAGTAACTAATTTTGAGTCGAGCCAAACAAACAAGCAAATAAATTAGGTTAAGGCTTAAAATGATGGCATCGATTTGCGCGGTGACATTCTGATAATTTTTTTGAAGTCATTTAATGATTTTCGTTGATTGTTTGTTTGGCACCGACTCAAAATTAGTTACTCACATTAGTTTAGGAACTTAGTTATTGAGACTAAGAAGGCTTATTTTATTTTTTACTTTTCAGTTCCGTATTTCGTCGGTTTAATTTTTTGTTAATTACTATAAGCAGATAAAGTTGAAATGAAATAGAAATATACATTTATTGCCAACTTTGCAATCTGAAAACGTCTGCACTTTAGATGTGATTATGGTTGGAATAAATTAGGCTTTTCTTAATAACTAGAGTGTCAGTGCATCTAGGGGAAATAATGAATGACTCATGTAATTTAATTTCATATTTAACCTGTTTTTTTTTTCATTGAAAGATCATGCTTTTATAACGTAGTTTATTAAGCCACATACAAAAATGGTTTTAAGAAAATAAAGTATTTTCTACTAGTTTCCATGAAACTATAATTTATAATAAATAATCTGTATTAAAATATTCTAATAAATTAAATCGTGAATATGTACATCCAAAACCATGAACTACAATTATAATAATATTCTGTTTTAAATGAATGCCTTCATAAATATTTCGGTTACTGCATACTCACTTGGTATTAAAAAATAAATGTAATGTGAAATTTCCGCACCTTTCAAGATCTGATTGAATATTATCATATAAGATTTGAAATATAATTGAATATAATATAAATATTCAGTTGATTTTTTGAAATAGTGTATTTTACATACCAAAATTGAGACGGGTTTCAAACCAAGAAAACAACAACTATTCACTATTGTTCAATTTTATAAGTAAATTTCAGTTAGGAAATATTCATGAAGAAATTTTCATTTGTGTTTTAATCTTGGAAATATAAAATCAACACTTTTATGATGCTCCAGAGGCTCTACTGGGAGCACTGAACTGTGAAGGCTGAAAATAGAGTATTTCACTTATTTTTACAGTTTGATGAAAATTAGAAGTGAATTTTATTGATGAAAAACTTTCCATAACAACAGTAAACTATTCCAAAATTAATTGAATTTCCATATACTAATACTAGACATATATTCAGTTCCTGACACACATAAAATTATCACAAGACAAAGGTACTTGAAAAATAGAGGCATTAGTCATGTTATCTCATCATTTGCCTAAAATCGTCCAGCTTATAGACACTATTAGACAATCTACCAAAAGCATTCAGCAGTGAAACTATCTCATTCCTCCCTAACTGAAACTCTTTTTTGTTGTGAGAATCCAGTGATCTGTCATAATCAAATTTGTCAAATTTCCCACTGAAGAGGATTTTTAGAGCAGTTCCTAATCCTTGTGTCTGTAATTTACCCCAAAGGCGACATTTATCGCAACCGACACAATCCATGATTCTGGTTATATTCCGAAAATGCTGTTTGAATTCATATTTGAGCCTCTCAGCTTGTTGCCTGTTTCTGAACATGGTGGTTTCATCAAAGTGATCCGGAAATGACTTCACCACTTTTAGTAGGTCCTTCATGGCCATTTGGGTGTCCCAGTCTGAAGAGTCACTACCTAGAGGTAAAATTCATATTGAATAGCAATACTATTACTAATAGGGAAATGATTTATACAAGTACACACGATATTAACATGTTAAACCCTGCTATGAGCGAGAAACAATCGTACTGTTGGTACCGGAGTTTTTTTTTCTTAAAAGCCCTGATTTTGTCAATAGAAATAACAATACCATTGAATTTGTGCAAAAAACAATTTGGACAGCTGATTTAACCATGCAGGACTTAACGTGTTAATCTAACAGTTCCAGGGATCTACAATTTTCAAATCAAACTATTTGATTATGGATAAACAACTGGTAGAGTTCTCATTTTACAAATACCAAGTATTTTTGTTAGAAAACATAGAATCAAAGAAAAATACTGAATATATCTCATATCCGGCCATAATAAAAATAATATTTCGAAAAGTTTTTTGAGAAATGGCATTTCAATTATATAATTTTAAAAATATGTGTTACAATAAACGATATTGATAGTATTAGATAGTAATAAATGGAAAAAAGTGAAAAAAAAAATCCAACTTACCAGTGTAATATTCTTCACCCTCCAAATAAGGTGCCACCTTAGCAAGTGCCCTCAACTCAATCAGATACACGAAATACAGATTTCTCAACCAATTTGGCCCTTCTCCATTCGTCATTTCTGGTGAAAATCTCTTTTGGAACTCCATCAAATTAGGCCCCCATTTTCCCTTAGGATCTGTGAGACTCAATCCATTTCCATTCGACAGCAGATAGTCTGCACACAGATGAGTGTTTATGCTCGCATGCAGGCCTGATATCACCCTGTAGAAGACCCTCTCTTCCAAGCAGAGTTCATTCAACTTGCCACTCTGGATGTAAGGATTAAAACTGAAAGAATTTTTTGGTCTAAAACAGTTCTCGAGGTAGATACTCTTCCAAATCCTTTGTGCTGATGCCCCGGCATATCTGGAATCAAAACTTCATTCAGAATCATTTTTATTCTCATTTCTATGAAAATGAGGAAATATTTCATCATATATATATATATAAAACCCTTTATTAGCAGAAGCTCTTCACATTTCACTAATACTAATTCTCATACTATTCTAATACTAACACAAGAAAAAAATTATATACATATCTAAAACTACTTATAAAAAACACATCCTAGTTTTCAACCATGAACTATAGTTCTAACATATTTAGAGCATTCATTTTTGAATACATTTTCTGATGATATTTTTTTCAATTCACTTAGTAGATTATTAAACAGTATCAATCCTTTGCTGAATAATATTTCAGGTTTTATGTTTGGGTTAATGTAAAAATCATTAATGTATTATATTCATGTATATTTCTTATGTATGTTAATTAATCTGAAAGATAGTTTGGTAACATATTATTTTTTAGTTTGAAGATGAACACTAACATATTATAGTTTATTCTTTGACTAATTGACATAAGTGACAGGGTATCTAACATTTCCTTAATAGGTGTTCGCTCACTACAATTTAATATTGCTCTCATGGCCCTATTTTGTAGTTTTTGAAAGGTATTCAGTTGTTCATTATTAAGGAAAAATAAGATGGTACTACAATAATCAAAATGAGGTGCAATGACAGATTTATATATGGTGAATTTGGAGAATTCAGAGACTGTATTATTCAGCCTATTGAGGTAATATATTTTTTTGGCTCCTTTCTTTTTAATATAGTTTACATTTGCATTCATTTTCAACTCCTGATCCAATATAACTCCTAGATATTTGTATTCTTTAACATGTTCATTTTTTTCCTTATTCATATGTATACACAAGTTGAAATTTTGATTTAGCTGCTTGACTTGCATTACCTTATAACATGAACTTACTTTTTTTTAAATTGATTTTCAGACTGTTGTCACATAACCAAGTATCCAATCTTAAGAGATCAGAGTTTATGTTATGCTCTATATCTTCAGGTGTTCCCGAGTAATATAGTATAGTGTCATCAGCAAAAAGTTTTATGTTGCACTTCTTTACATGTGCTGCTACGTCATTTATAAATAGGACAAACAATATTGGACCAAGAATTGTGCCCTGTGGAACCCCATAATATTATATATTAGCCTTATTGGGTAAAGATTACAGACGAATTACAAAAATGAGTCATACAAAAATACACAGAATATAAAGAGATTTCTTCAACTGTAGATTGAATGTTTGTTAACTGTACCATATTATATAGTGCGGCTTTTAATAGCCCCCCCCCCTGTTAACTTTTGAACGGTTTGACGTAAAACAATGAAGAAAAAAAAACTTAATGAATGATATTACCGATACTACTTTTTGAAAAGATAATTCAATTCTCTTTTCAACCATCCTATTTGTTTTTAATTTCGTTCAAACGTTTTTTCACAATAGGCATTTGAAATGTCAAATATAAGTGTGGATCTGAATGGTACTGTTACCTCAATAACTTTTGAACGGTTTGATGTGAAACAATGAGACATGAAAGTTATTGAATGGTATTACCGGTCCTACTTTTTGAGAGAAGATACATTACAATTACTCGACTGAAGGCTCTGGGGGCACATCAACTTGAAAATTTGGAAAGGCATAGAGGTTGATTTGCACATCGTTGAAAAGGTAATTAATTTTTTTTTTCAACTATGGTAGCTTCCCCCCCTCCTTCACCCCTCTCTGTTAACTTTTGAACGCTTCAACATAGAATAACAAGACAAAAACTATTTTGAATGATATCACCGATACTACTCTTTGAAATAAAAGACATTGTGATTCCTCGATAGATGGCGATATTTAATATCCATTACCACAACTTCTTGAGGAACGATTATACTCTGCAATGATATGTTTGAAAGATTTATCTGTTTCTACAAAGAATATGTTTTCCTTTGGACAAGGCTACATGATTTTTGGAAATGAACATTCACCTCACTTTCTATTTCAAAATAAAAAATGAATAAAGGTTCTAAAAAAATGTATACTAATATGACTACAGCACTTGAGCCCCATATTCTTCGAAGCTTCGCCACTCAAGATTTAATCTTTACGATTGAGCCATTTGTAGAAAACAGTGGAAAATTAATATACTATTCATAGTTGATTTTGTACCAGTTGTTTACACAAAACATTTTAAAAGCATAGGTATGCTTTTGTCATCATTATGTTAATGTTAAAATAAAATTCCATGTGCCTTCATTAGTTACTGTGTTATCATTTATCTGCCATCATTACTTCATATGTGTTGTTTTGCTTTTACTCATTTTATTTAAGACTGAACTGATCGAACAAATAGTTGTTTTTGAGTTATTAAAACTGGGAGAGCACTCAAAATTAACATACCCAGTAAATCTCTCTGGATTCAGCAATAAATCGACATACTCAGCCTCATCATCATTTTCATCTATATCACAAAAGTTATCAAGGGCGTCATCATATGCTGCCCATAGTTCCATGTCTTTTTGGGTTTTTTCGGAAAGTGTCTTATTCAGATAATCTAACTCATTGTGATGTGATGCACAGTCTTCATTTTGCAGTTGTGAATATTTATCACTGGGCTTACTTTCTGAATAGCCATTTGGGGAGCCATTCATTTTTTCATTTTCTTTCATTCCTTCTGGTATTTCATCTGCAGAACATGCTTCTACATGGCAAAAGCGCATAGCACATTTGCTGTCATCTTCCCAGAAAGGACATGGCCTCTTGAGATTTACCTGAAAATAGATGTTTAATGTTTTACAAAGCATAAAAGTCTGTATATTTGTTTTCAATGTAATGCAGAATGTTTAGGAAGTGTGAAATTTGTCTGGAATTTTATCCTGAAATGAGTAGGTATATTATGACATGAAAAGAAATAACTACACAAAAAAATTATATTTAAAAAAAATGAAATCAGGAAAGTTGAAATATACACTAATTATGTTTGCAAAATTAGCGATGATGAGTAATTGAACATTTTGAGACAATAGTACTATAGAGCCATGAAAATTTCATGGTCTCTATGAATATCAGATGTATTCTGGATGAAATCACCTCGACTACCTGATTTTAATAATTCGGTACTCGAATTGCGGACTTGGCTTAATTTTAGACAACTAGGGTAAGGGTAATATAAATTAGGGAATAATAAATCATTGTCATTTTACAATTTTTTATTTTAAATAATAAAATTAGAAGTTTTTAAAGAAATTAATTTTGAATATATTTATTAAACAACTAAACTATAATATTATATACAATATATGGGGTAGGAAATATATATAAAAGTATTGATAATGTACTAAAACTAAAATTTATTTATTGTTTATTTTATACATATAAGACAAACATTTCACGTAATTATATCAGTAATTTCTTTATGTTGATATTGACAAATTTTAGTGGTTGAAAAATCTTGTCGCTTTCTCACTTTTGCATATTCTAGGTTTCTCGGAGACAGATCGAGTTTAATAATCGTATCTGTTTGAAACTGTCTTAATATGTTTAAAAAGTTAAATATTGTTGGATGAGAAGAATGAAAATTTTCGTTACATTTTGAATGGAAACTTTTGCAAGCATTCGTTGTTCTCTGTATGCTGTCTGTCATTTTAGCCCACATTTCTGGAGGAAACCTTGCATCTTCGCTAATATAAAAATCTACCAAGTAATCAGCGAATACGCTAACACATTCTTCGTTCAGCATATCTTCCATCAAATCAAACGAGAAGCAATTTCCTACTTCACTTGGATTCAAGAAAGGCAATCCAAAAATATATTGTTACCATTTTCCTATTACTCTAGTTTCATCTTTGTATTCCTTCGTTAAACCATTGCTTTGCAGTTTTCTAAACGAGGTTTGTCCCAAGTGAAATCGGCATCCAATTATATTTTATTCATTCCACGTTGCAATCACTGCGCTATGTATAGCTTGTTCAAAGTCTGCTGTCACTAGTTTAGGCTTAAGTTGCAAATTAATTTTATTGCACCTTTCGCAGAGAAGAGCAAACAGATATTTATACATGCATTCTTTTTTATCTGGAAGCAAGCAAAAGCTAAATGACCATTTTGATCTATATGAATTGGGAATAAATTGCAGCAAATATTTGACACAGTAGGAAAACGTGCCATCCAAATATATAATTGTTCACGTATAAAAACTGCTCACCTTCCATACTCCTTATGTCGGCTTCATCCAAAACGGCTATTGTTTCACTTACTTAATCGTTGTTGGTTTTTGCGCTTATGGCAGTAAATATTATTTCTTATTTAGTTAACATCTTTTGCTGTGATGGTCGACATATTCCCTGTATTTTGTCTGAAAGCTGAATGTAAAATCTTTTAAGGTTTTTCTGACAAATCTTCTGCTACTTTATTAACCGACGAAACCAAAAAGGAGGAGGTTCTCTAGTCGACGCGTATTTTTTTTTTATGTATGACCAAGCATCTTTTTACCGAGACGTCCGATTCCGATAATTCTTTTTCCAGTGGATAGGGTGTACTTCGAAGGTGGTCCCATTTGAATTTAAAAGATGAAATCCACCCCTAAGGGTAGCAAAATGAAGGATATTGATCTCACTCACCCTGTGAATTCTGGTCCATTAACCGATTCTATCAGGCATAACTTTGTACTGGGTTCTTCGATTTAGATGATTCTTTTTTTATTAGATAGGGTATACCTCATAGTTGATCATATTTGGATTTCGAATGGAATTATCCACCCTTACAGGTAGAAAAATAGGAGATAATTGATTTTTTACTTGTGAACATTGGTACACATATGTAGTTGACATGACAGATCGCTATTGTCATTATTTTTGTTCTCCTACATCCGTCACAATCATAATATTCTACGAGAGGATGGAATGATATACAAAGTAATGAAATAAACTAACCAGAACAATAAAAATAATTTATATTACAACAAATAGTAAAAGTAGATAATCATATTATTTAACTGGTAATAGTTGAAGTAAGGTGGGTAAGTATTTTGGAAGTAATCAAAAAACAAGTAGGTAGTAATTAGTAGATTTCAGCAACAAAATTTAAAAATAAAAACTTTTTAACAAAAAATTAAAATGACGAAATACGGAACTGAAAAGTAAAAAATAAAATAAACCTTCGTAGTCTCAATAACTGAGCTCCTAAACTAATGTAAGTAACTAATTTTGAGTCGGCGCCAAACAAACAATCAACGAAGATCATTAAATTACTTCAAAAAAATTATCAGAATGTCACCTTGCAACTCGATGCCATCATTTTACGCCTTACCTAATTCATTTGCTTGTTTGTTTGGCGCCGACTCAAAATTAGTTACTTACATTAGTTTAGGAGCTTAGTTATTGAGACTAAGAAGGTTTATTTTATTTATTACTTTTCTGTTCCGTATTTCGTGGTTTAATTTTTTGTTATGTTTAATACAATTCGAAATCACTTGTCGATTGTTTTTTTTTAATATCTACTGTATGTTTGTGATTCAGTACACTCCTTGAAATAATGTTCTCTTCTCGAACCGTGAAAATTTTAGTAGTACAGTTTTTGAAGGTACATGTCCAAAACTTCTCACCACTTTTCAATGTTTTCTTGAAAGACAATTTTGCGTTTTCGAACAATAATAAAGGTTTCCCTTGTTCTCAAACACTGTCATACCGACATATTTACTTGATGCTGGCACAAGGACATTCAGTAAAATAATAACATATTATTCCAATTGTATTACATTTGAATATTCATTCAAGTAGATATTCATTCATATACTCTATTAGTACTTAGTTAATAATAATCCTAATAATAATTTGACATAATATTAAGTAATAGTACTCTGACACAAACAAATAAAGAGAAAGAACACAAAGCTTTCGCTGTCCGTGTCATATCCCATTCATTCATTCATGCGACACTAAAACATAACAAAGTATTATAATTTTTAATAAGACACATACATATAATGAATGCACACATACATATACATAGATACATTCCACACATACATACATATATATTTACATAGATATACATGTAATACAATATTGAAGCAGGAAAAAAAATAGCTTAAACGAAGAGAACTGATGGACATATAATGCAGTATATACCAATTATCGGTTAGGTAGATTTCAGATGGCTCTTTTGTCTTTGATCCGCAATTCATGGGTCATTAAAAACACATTGCAAAATCTGAAAATTGTTTTTGGTCCGCAATTCATAAAAGCCCGAAATCACATATTATAGACGCCCGTCACAGAACAAATGCCAGAGCTTTCCCACATATCAAATCACAAATTGATGTGGCCACTTCGTTTCTAAGTTGACACCAAAGAGAAGTGCTTGTTCTCACGGCAAACTCTAGTGCAGTTTTATATCGTTTACATTTTGTGAATTATAAATAAAACATATTGGTTATGGACATAAAACAAAGAAAAAACGAACAAACCCATATTGAACGCACCTAGGCAATCTGAACACCTTTCTAATACTATTATGAGACACATAATTTGGGAAGCTTTCCAAGTGTTCATGAACAAAAATACAATCATACTTAACAATTTTGCCGAAAAAAATTGACAAATGTTAATTTCATAGAATATTTCAAAAATATAAAAAAACAATTATCAAAACCATAACATGTTTGATTTAGTATGTTCCAATCTTATTAACTCCCAAGATGTTCATTACCTGTTATGATTCTACTAAATGAAATCGGCAAACAGGAATATTGAATTAGTATTGTTTTCTTAGTAACAGTAATGTTCCGTAATTACCTTTTTTGGTCTTCTCAGGATAGAGAAGAGTACTTTTATGAATTCTGATTATCTGATAAATGAAATATTAATGAATTGTAATTATAATTTTAACGATAGTATTGATAATTGCGAATTCTCTCACTTGGAACAAAATTATAATGATACCGGTAATGATAAAACACCTGATTCCTTTTAATCAGAATTCCAATCAAATTTCCAGAAACTCTCTGAAATGATCAGGATACATTTATTACTATTTGTAACTGAGTGTTATGTATGCTACTGGTTGATTTGTTTGAATATATGAACAGGTTGTTTATAAAATCAGATGTCGAATTATTTCTCAAAGATAAACTTTAGTAACTATCTTCCATCGTTCAAGATGACCTGATGATCGTGGAAGCGTTTAAATATATTTTCGTCAACAAAAATGTATTGAAGACCTACCCAGTGAATGCTTGTATCAATGTTACAAATGATTTCTGGTGAGTGCTCCTTCTTGAAAAACATTTTTCTTTGTCTCATTCATCTATATCAGTTCTCAATTACGACTAGAATAGAAAATCAAATTACAATGTGAAATAAAATGCAAATTTTCACTTTCACATTTTTTCTTTTTAGTAAGGTCCTTTCAAAATATCTATCAGTTGTCCAGATGGGAGCTGATTCTTAGGATGCCGGAGAATTCGTTTGTTGGTCGATTAGATATTTACAAAAAATAACTTCATTTTTATCGTAGAGTTTTCAATTCACAGAAAAATATTTCTTTACAATATTCAATTGAGAATGTTTCCCTTTTCAACATGCTACTGGTTGCATTGAATGTTTCATTTACGTTCACAATAAAGTTTTTTCCATAAAGACCTACCATTATTGCATTGCTAGTTGAAAAAAGGGTCATCCTAATTGTGTATATATATTATTAGAAGAGGAAACGTTAATAAATCTTAATGATTTGCTCCACCAGGAAGGATCGAGTTGGATTACTTCAATCACAAACACTACTGAAAATGAATACTAACAGTTTCATATGACTTCAGTTTCCATATTTTTCAAACCTATGTATAAAACATGACAAGTGTGAGGGAGGGATATAAATTGAATTTTATAAACTCCGGTTGTATCTGAAAGTAATTAACTACGCTGATAATTGACACTAGAAAGTTTCACTTGAAAAGCCATTATTATCCAACATCAATTGATTAACTAACTGTACGTACCTTGAAGAACCTGAAATAATCTTTCAGTAATAAACTTCTGAGCCTCGGGTATAATTTCACATTATTAAAGTGATCAACTGTATCAATATTGCATGTACATTCGTCAATTTTGCCTGATAATTGACAAAAACAATCATCCTGTTTGTCTACCTTGAAATAGGCCAAACACTGGTTGATCACGAAAACACTAACAATCACTTTAAGTATACTTTGCGGGAACATTATTGGAACTTATTATGATCATCGCGATAACACAGGTTGTGAAGTGTTTGTAAACCGACCGGCAAATATGGTTTTCATCTCATTCCTCCAGATTTAACTAGCGAACAGAATATGCACACGTGTGATCAGCTGTGGAACTGTCAGGTCAGAATCTCACTATTAGGTTAGAAAGTTTGTTGGGGTAGATACGTCACGCTACGTTGGATGCAATGTTGCCAAGTTTATAATCGGTAAGCAGAAAGCGGGAGGTCAACTCATGAGGCTATCTTTAGGACAATAAAAACATAACAGTTGTAAACATCTTCTTAGAGACAGACGAAGGCAATTGAAATTTTGCATGTTAATATGTTTCAACTCGAAATATAATCATCCTAAAATTTGAAAGGGAAGAAAAACTTTAATACACGATTTTTTCTCTCTGTAGTTGGTTATGTGCGCTATCATTTGAAAATATTTTCAACTTCTTTTGGCGCGTTTAGTTGATATATTGGGAGTTGAATGTTGAAAGTTGAATGTTGAAAGTTGAATGTTGAATGTTGAATGTGGAAGGTTGAATGTTGAGTGTTGAATGTTGAATGTTGAATGTTGAAAGTTGAATGAAGTATTAGTTCTAACACAAAAGTGGATGCGAGTCCACTTTTTTTAGAATTCTGACATCGCTAGTTTCAATGAATTTACTCTACATGTAGGTCAAAAACATGTTTTCCCCATCTCAGAAACTACAGAATTTTTAAATATGAAAAAAAAACTTTCTGCATTGAGTTCATACATGATATCTTGAATTGGATTCATATGCAAGCTTTCCGCATTTCCGCTTATCGCGTATTGTTGTCTGATTGGCTGTTGAAATGGAAAGCGCTTTTCAAGGTCAGTAATCCGATCCAATTCAAAGTCGAAACACTTTCAACTTTTATTGAAGAAAAGCGCCGATTCTGTCGAGTTTTATGTTTCGTGACCACCCTTTTCTGTTTTTGTGTTTTATACGGTTCTAATCAGTAATCATAAACATAACCTAAAATAATGAAAATAAAATAGTTATTAAGTTATTGTCTTGTACCCACCTCAAAGTGAGAGCTAGTCTCGTTGAAGGTGGTATGTGGTATTGGCTCTTGTACCACATCTTTCTAGTGAGGGGTTTATCAACTGCATGAGATACTCAAATTGACCTCTATTTAGCCTAAGAAAATGTTTGTAACTATGGGTATCATACATTTCCACCATCAGGTTTGCTGCCATACCTGGCTTCTTGGTCATTAATTCTCAGGCATAAACTTCTATGTTTCCTATTAGTCATTATTTTATGGTAATAATATAAAACTACTAATTGAATTATATGTCGCTTTCGAAAGTATAAGCCATAAGTGAACTTCTTTTGAAAAAAAAATTAATCAAATTAAAAAGTTGCTTTTGACAGCTTTTATATGATCAGGACGCGCTTAATATTCAAGCTTCCCGCGGAAAGCGAAAGCTTGCATATGAATTCACCTTTAGTCGTTATTTTACCAGTTCGTACTTGACTGATCTTTTTATTGATTTTTCAATTTCACTTTACTGTCATGAAAGTGTCTTTGAAATATTGCGAACGTGTTGTACCGGCCCCAAAAACTCCGACATACCAACGGTTCATTATCACAAATCTTGTCCACCATCTTGTAGCCGCCATCTTGAATTTATGAATTTTGACAATAAATTCATAATCTCCGACCCCGATAACCTCCATATATACCAATTTTGAATAGAATCGGACCATAATCACAGATATCGTCCGCCATCTTGGAGCCGCCATTTTGATTTTATGAATTTTGACAAAAATCATAATTTTCAACCCCGAAAACCCCCACATACCGATTCTGAATAGAATCTGACCATATTCACAGAGATCGTCCGCCATCTTGGAGCCGCCATTTTTATTTTATGAATTTGGACAAAAAATCATAATCATCGGCCTCGAAAACCCCTACATACCAATTTTGAGTCGAATCGGATCATAAACACAAATCTCGCCCGCCATCTTAGAGCCGCCATTTTGTTTTTTTACTCTAACAAAAATTCCATTTAATCCAAATCTAGTTCACCCTCCCCAATATAAAATCAGGTATCAATAATAATTATAAAAATATAATATTTTTATATAATAAATATGAATAAAATGAAATTAGTTTTTTAAATATATATTGACAAGAAGCTTAAAAATGTGTGTTTCTGACACAGACATGTGATAATGATTGATTAATATTTTTTAAATAGCGAATTACTATACGCTATTATTACAGGGGAAAAAAGATAAGCTCCAAAATGTGTCTTAAATATCTAATGATGGGAACATTGTGTTAATCTGGCAACATTGCAATGCAATTGGACTAGTTATGGTGTAAGGTTCCTCGATTTGAAATTATGGGAAACCACCATACGGATTACCATATGACATATGAGTCAATGCCAATCTTCAAACGTGAAATTGATCACGTTCGGATGTTGGGAGATGTGGCACAAATTAGGTGGGCGTAATTCTTAGGACCAGGTTTCTACAGCAGATAAGGGATATCATACTGTTATTAGAACGATAATAGTGATTCACTTGATCATTTTATATGAAAGGCGGACTAAAACAATTGGTCATACACTTTGAATGTGTTTTAAAAACATTGTAGGTATCAATACCTATTAACAGATGTACAGGCAAACCCTCGAGCTGCGCTCTCGTGTTGCTATTAAGGCACTCGTACAATAAATAACTATAATCGGATTTTGAGAGATTGATGCATACCGCATACCTACATTTAGGCACGTTATTACAATTTACTTATAATGTTTGGCTACGGAATAGAGAATTTTTCAGAAATTCGGGATCATATTTAATTAATGAAAAACTAGCAGAAATTTTGGTTCAGTTTGCTCTTTCAACATATTTAGAGTTTTGGAAAATTGAAATTTAGATGTCCTTAAGAGGAGTAAAAACAATATTTTAATATTATTCTTGAAAATCTAAAGAAGACAGATAATTTGGAAGTTTATTATATCAGTATAGAACTCTTGTCTATGTTTATTATAAAGATTAAGATCAAGCGTATTATTTCGTTATTTTTTCAACCTAAATTGTTGACTCCTGAAAAGGTTCACAGGTCTCTTTGGGTAGCCATGATAATCTGAAATTTTTGTCTACGAACCTATGAATGACTTTTGAAGTGGATTTCTAACAGGGAGTTGTAAATGAAAGAACATAGAACTGACATATTTCCCAATAATAATTTGGACTGATGAGACTCTCATGCACCTGCCAGGATTCTGATGGCTTTTTTCTGAAGCAATAAAATGAAATATTTGTATGAATTATAGAAAAATAAGCTAATTATTGGTTTCAATCTCCTGAGCATAAAAATTAAACTGGATAATTTTGTAAATTTTGAGTTGATGCGGCCGATACTTGATGAAAATCCATATTAAAGTAAACAAGACACTCACTTCGCTAAATGATTATTATATCTCCATTTGAAAAAGCTATTGTAAATCTTGAAATAGTGTGTTTTATACTGATTCAGGCTAGTTTTTTTATTCATAACTTTTTTTGGCTTTCCTTTAGTAAATCTTTGTTGAAATTTTTTATTGTGGTTCATCCGCAAACATTTTGAAGATCATTCACATAATTTATAAAAACAATGGGAACTGAGATGGAATCTTGAGGCACACCATTATTAATTTGCCCTGTAACAGATATGTTTTTGTTAATATACATACTATTTGTTTTCTTAGAGATAAGTATATGAGTGTAAGTTTAAAGGCATAGTAACTTGGTGGCTTAAGATTGCGCATATTTTCCAATAGAACTAAAAAAATTGTAGGGCCAAAGTTTTTTCCGGTTTGTATTAGGTGTATATGACGGTATTATTTGAAATTTTAGAAAAAAGGAAATTATAGTGATTATTCTAGATCAAATGATATTTGAGACATTCGTAATCTTTTTTTTGTCAAAATCAATTTGCGGACAACTAGCGGAAAGTAGCTAAATTGAAGTAACCTCAATTTTCGCGATTTTTGGAGGTATAATCGAATAACTGCGTCACCATTGTGCCAGGTAATGAGATAGGCATTAACCCTACAGCGCCGCGTTATGCTGGTAGACCGACCAAATAATTAAACCGGTATTTTATGATCATGCGAAGATCCAGCACCTCCATCACTGGTCTACCTTCATGCATCGGCAAACTACGTGTCAGTGCCGATCATAGAAATATAATAAACATTATTATTTTTATTATGGTGTCGATCCATCCGTTTGAGCGGCTGGTTGTTCCCATTTTAATTCGGCCTGAGAGAAGGATGCGCCTACTGACGTACACTTTTTGCCAGTGCAATTTTGATAATATACATGAAGGCAAAGGTATAGTTAGTTATAAGTTTAATCATTTTCAATTGCAGAAGCATAAAAATCAATTTCGCAGTCTTGAAGTGGCATCCTTTGAGCAGCAGAGAACTAATTTTATTTAGATATTTAAATATTTTATAAATACGTTGAAATAAAGAAATATGCCATAAGCGGGGAAGAAGTATGTATTAATAAGCAAACATATAATCATAATTTCATTTTGATAAAAAATTCATAATTTTCGTCCCCGAAAACCCCCAGTTACCAATTTTGAATAGAATCGGACCATAATCACAGAGATCGTCGGCCATCTTAGAGCCGCCATTTTTATTTTATGAATTTTGACAAAAAATTGATAATCTTCGACCCCGAAAGCTCTCACATACCAATTTTGAGTCGAAACGGACCATAAACACAAATCTCGTCCGCCATCTTAGAGCCGCCATTTTGTTTCTTTTCTCTAACAAAAATTACAGGATGTATTGTCACGGGAACTATGAACACCTGCCATAATTCAAGTTAATCGGGCAACTAGAAGTGGGTCAAATTTAACTTGCAAGATTTGATTACAGACAGACAGACACCAGGACAGATGAAACTAAATAAAAGCTTGTAAAAAGATAACATTGGAAACCATGACGCCTTCAATAGACACTATTTGTTTTTTTTTTTCTGTACGTAAGTCGAGATACAAATAAAAATATGTAAAATGAATCCAACATCACATTAAAATGATATCATGAATCATCGTATTTAGCAAAAAAATAATATAAGTATTTATTCTGTGGTAGATAGTAAATAAGCGTTTGTTTATATTGCCAACCATACACTTCCTCAGTTTCCTCTTTTATGAAGCGGTTAAATAGTATAAAAAAAAGTGTTACAATAAAGAATAGGAAGTTTTCATCCTATTCTATTCACGATAGTTTCAGCTACAATCCATTGATTGGAATATGAATACAAATTCCAATCTGCTTATGATTTCGCTGTTTCTTCTAACCTCCCATTTCTGGGATTTCCAGAGAAGGTTATCAGATGAATTCCGGGAATACATTGATGATTGAGGTGGGATTTCTATGTGTGATGATGTCATTGCAGATATTACTTGTTGATACACAGTAGAGTATTTTATTGTTTGAAAGGTTTTTCATTAATCTATGTTAATATCCAGTAGACGATCAAATAATGTATTTCCATAACAATTCTAAACAATATTAAATCAGTCGCAGTATTTCCAAAGAACACTCTACATCATATTGTAAATATATCCATGCTAATTCATTGGCATTGTTGACTTCTGTGTGCATTTCTCGACACCAACCTTTACCTAATTAGATTTTTTCAAAATGAAAAAAAAATTTGTTTTAATACGCCAAAACATAAAAATAACAAATAACTCACATGATATGTTTAGAGTAGATAAATAAACGTTTTGAACCAGTTACAAAACTACATAAATCAGTATATACGAGTATTCAATATTAAGACCATCAACTTCAATACATGTATCAGTGCCCCTGCAAGCAGCTCCAATCTAAGGTTTTCTAGCTATATCTTGATACACTTTGTCTTTTAAGGGTATATGACATTAAAAGAAATCCAGGAGTTAGATCGATTGAGCTAGCAGACCAGGCAACTGGATACTCCTAACAATCCAGCGATCAATGTACCTGATCCAATGCTTCACAGGTGTATTTTGAATAATGGGCTGTATAGCCGTCATGTTGGTAGAATACATAATACCACATGTTTATCCTTTCCCTAATTGTCAGATATTCAAACAGGATTGGCAACTCTATCAAATCTCTTTATTTTGGGCCATCTAGACATATTAAATTTGACGCAACCAATGTGGATTTTCCATATTCCAATAAAAGGTATACAGGGTGTTAACAAATAAGTGCGAACATTTTTAGGGGGTGATTACTTGCCGAAAATTAAAGGGGGTCTTTCATGTAAACAAAAGCTCTTAGTTAGGCCTTTGCTTGAAAAGTTACACGCTTCCAAAAATGAGAAAAAAAATTTGTTTTTCTTGAAATTGCTGAAGAGTTGAAAAAATGGCATTTGGTGGCATGTTCTACCAATAAAAAGGCTACCTATGAATATTTTTTAAATTTTGTTGTGATCTTTTAAAGGGTTGAAACATGCAACCCCCATTCAATTTTTTACCAGAACTTTTTAACGAAACAAAATTTCTCAATTTAAAAATATTCGTTGAAAAGAACGATTCATTGCAAAACTTTTTCAAATACAACATTGTGCATGAACGGATCTTCTGTAAATGGAATCGAAAAAATCTAGTAGGTGGCTGTCACGTTTTGTTTGCACAACTTGTGACTTCAATCGTAGGATTTTAAAATCGAAAAAATCTAGTAGGTGGCTGTCAAATCGCTTTGATTTCTATGTAGTAGTTGAAAGTTGAATTTTGTCTGAATCTTCAATATGAATAATTACACTAATGCTGAAATGGCATTTTATGTATGGTCGTGCTAATGGAAATTATTTGGAAGCTAGACAGCTCTATGTAGAGATATATCCCCAGCGCGTGATACCTCATCACACAATTTTTGCACATCTTCACCAACGTCTCTGTGAAAGAGGGACTTTTCCAAAACAAACAACTGATTGTGGACGTCCACGAGTAATAAGAACGGTGGTACTGGAAGAAGAGGTTCTCAATATGATTGAAGATTGTCCGGAATTAAGTACAAGACAAATTGCTAACACACTTAATGTTAGCAATAAACTAATCTGGAAAATTTTAAAGGATCACCAATTACCAAATTCAACTAGTCCAGGCACTTTTGCTGTGAGATTTTCCCCATCGAGACTTTTGTCAATGGAGTCTTGAAATGATTACCCAAAATGCTCAATTTTTAGAAAACGTAATATTCACTGACGAATCCAACTTTTCAAGGCAAGGGATTACAAATTTCCATAACAATCATCTATGGGCCGAAGATAACCCACATGCAATTCAAGAAGGTCGGTATCAATATGAATTTTCACTTAACGTGTGGGTCAGAATTATTGGCGAAAATATTATTGGACCGTATTTTCTACCGTTAAGGATAACTGGTGCAACCTATACAAATTTTCTCCAGGAGCAACTTCCCATTTTACTTGAAAATGTTCCACTAGCTATTTGTCCACGAATGTGGTTTATACAAGATGCTGCGCTGTCCATTTCAGCTTAACTGCTCGTCATTACTTGGACGACGTGTATCCAAATCGTTGGATAGGCAGAGCAGGACCTCAACCTTGGCCTCCCAGATCTCCAGACTCAAACCCCTTGGACTTCTGCATCTGGGGTCACCTGCAGTCCTTGGTTTATATGACCCCCATTGAATGTGTGAATGATTTAAGGAATCGCATCGTTGCAGCCTGCGAGACAATTCAAAACACACCAGGAATATTTCAACGTTTGCCCAAGTCTATGAGACGAAGACTTGATTCCTGTCTAATGGTTGGAGGTGGTCATTTCGAGCAGTTTTTATAACTCCGTTCCGTTTGATCTTGTTGCATTTTTCTTTACACTTTACACATAATTTTGTTTTGTTTGTATTTTTAATTTGATATTCTATTAAAGCAAAACATGGCACTGGTACATGCCTACATTAAAAGTTAAAACAAGCGGAATAATTTTAAAATACTACGATTTAAGTCACAAGTTGTGCTAACAAAACGTGACAGCTACTATTGTTTTTACGGACACAACACAGGAGTTGAAAAAGTTTTGCAATGAATCGTTCTTTTCAACACATATTTTTAAATTGAGAAAGTTTGTTTCGTTAAAAAGTTCTGGTAAAAAATGAAATAGGGGTTGCATGTTTCACTCCTTTAAAATATCACAACAAAGTTGAGAAATATTCATAGGTAGCCTTTTTATTGGTAGAACATACCCTCAAAATGCCATTTCTTCTACTCTTCAGCAATTTCAAGAAATTTTTATTTTTTTTTAAATTTTTGGAGGCGTGTAACTTTTCAAGGAAAGGCCTAAGAGCTTTTGTTAACATGAAAGACCCCCTTTAATTTTCTTCAAGGAATCACCCTCTGAAAAGTTCCACACTCATTTGGTAACACCCTATATAAAGTCGATTATCTGCCCATGACTGGTAAAAAACAGACCCGTCCGAAAAAAAAGTTTAGATTTTTTTGCATTTATTTGAGTTTTGTCACATACACGTAATACAACACAATTTTGAAAATCATCAGCATGAAGTTCTTGATGTAGGGGGGGACTAGTGGTAGGAATGGAATTTGTTTCGGTATTCTTAAAATACTGGTTCGAGATATTCCAGAATCGCGGCAAAGTCTTTACAACATACTACTGTAACCTTTTCTTCGGCTGTACACTTCCATTTTTTGTAAAAGCATTCACAAGGAAATAATACGTAACCCGACAAAACGGAATTTTCTGATGTGGCCGGCAATTTTTTGTCGGATGGAAAAAAGGTTCAGGAAAACATATTTCTTTGTATTATGATTCAGTAAGAACTAATTTAGGTTTTCAAATGACCCGCAACAACTTTTATTGGAAATATTTGTTTCTAAAATACATCGTTTTCAAAATATGTGGGCGTTTCAAATTAAATGAACCACCCTGTATAATAACTAGTTGATTTGATTGAACTGACGTACAAACGGATAAACCTTGCTTCATACAAAAAATTCTGCAACGACATTTAAAACTACGTGTTTTTATTTTCTGTTGTATGTGTCTTGAATAAAATTTAGAAAAATGTATGTCATTCTGCGGAAACCTAGATTAAAATAAATTATGAGAAATCACTTTGGCAAATTCCCTAAATATTTCTATTGAATTCAAAATACCTACATACTTCATTTACGATTTAAAAAAAACATATTGAATTCTGATTCCATGTCAAACCTCAGCAAATATCTAATGGTAAACATACTCAATTAGAGAAACTTATGTCATTTGCCTACTTTCTTCGATGTTTGACGATTAAAATATTTTTAAAATATGAAATGCTAAATAAGGCATCTTATTTGTTATTAATTCAAAACATTAATTCCTAAAGGTGTTCTGTCAAAAAATTCAATTTAAAAAACGAAAAAACTGAACACAATACTCAGTTAAATTTGACTAATTACTATTAAAAACAGAAACAAAGCACGAAAAGAGCTTATGCCTCTTTATGAACAAGTCCATATGTTGATACAATAAATTCCAACTTTTGAATATTCTAATGAATCAACTCTTTTACAGATTCAATACAAACAAAGATGGTTACCTGAGTATCGACGAGCTGAAACGCATGATGGAAGTATTAGGAGCTCCCCAAACTCACCTTGGGCTCAAGGCCATGATAAAAGAAGTTGATGAGGATGGAGACAACCGCTTGTCTTTCCACGAATTTATGCTGGTCTTCCGCAAAGCACGTGCTGGCGAATTGGACGAAAATTCGGGATTAGGACAACTAGCAAAATTGACTGAGATTGATGTCGATAAAGTTGGTGTGAACGGTGCCAAAGACTTTTTTGAAGCAAAGGTAATGTCACTTATTGAATCCGCATGAAATTGAATATTTTTCCAGACCATTCTTTGCTTTCAATGAAGAATTCACATCATTTTTATGAAAAATTATCCTCACATAGGTAGGAAATGCATAACAGTATTCCTAAACCTAGCAAAGCATTCTACCGTCATATAATTTGTAGCAGTTAAAATTGATAAATGCATAAGTTCTTTGTTAATAGTTGAAAATTTCAATGATGTATATTGTAATTAAGTTTCTTAAGTATACTTCTTATATTCAGTAGTTCCATGTGTAAATTTATAAAAACGAAGGTTTGATGTACAATTGATGGTTCATTTGGATATAACATTCTGAAAACCTGTAGTACTCGAAATAAAATTATGCAAATTCTGATCTATAGCCAGGCGTGAAAGTTTTGAATACAATCCATTGAATACACAGGATGTTGGATAATGTGGTTGCATTTTCAGTAATATTTTAAGCAATACTAAAAAACCTTTTCTATTGGACGGATTACGAGAAAGCACTACAGAAACTCCCTGTTTCAAATTCAAATGGCTTAATAATAAATTTCCAAATGTGTGCAAATTAACCTTTTTTAAATTTTGAATAGACGCGGCCGATACTTGATGAAAATCTATAATTATATAAAGTAAACTAAAACACTTGAATACGATTTTCACAAAAAATTAGTTTATAAAACCCACGGCACGTGTTTTGCAATACTATAGCTTTTTCAATTGGAGAAGTAGAGTTTATCTCCACTTGAAAAAGCTATAGTGTAGCAAAACACGTGTCGTGGGTTTTGTAAACCAATTTTTTGTGAAAATCGTAGTTAAGTGGTTTTAGTTTACTTTAAGTTTTTTCTTTCATCTGAATTATGTCTTTGACTCATTGATGGTATCTCCATGATTTTTTCAGAAGTTTGTATGAAATGCACAGGGAATTTCTTCCACGAAAAAAATTATTATATTTTCATAATTTGTGAGGCTATCATAGGATAGACTAAAAAAAGTAATATATATATAACTTACAGCGATGGATGCTCACACCTGGGTGCGTATATTTATCACGCCTGATTGTACTTCTGCTCACCTTGCTTCGTGGATAGTCTGAGAACTCGTTGATAGATCCGTTGTTGCCTTACCTTCGTTCTGATTAGGTTGGTGTATTGTGGTCCTTTTCATTCGTCGGTGGGCCAAGATAGATTTCCAGGTTGTTGATAGTTTCTGGGTGTCATCCCCTTTACTTAGATTAGTGGTCGTTTCTGAGTTTTGATGCTTTCACTGGTTGTTCTTGAATAGACGTTCTTATCACTCATTAATATCGTGTATGTCCAAAATTAATGCTATGTCCTGTCATTAGTAGACTTATAGATAATTTGTGTTCTTTGCGAATGTTGATTCTTCTATTTGTTTGGCCGATGTACAGTTTCTTGGACTCTCCTCATGGTATTTTGTAGATCTTGGCACTCCAGTGCTATATAGCCTTTGAGATTTCGCAGAGTATACTTTATTGTCAGGTCTGCTGTAAACTTTATTCGAATATTATACTGGCGTAGAATTCCGCTAATCCTGTCTGTGATCCCCGTTATATATGGTGAGAATGTTATTTCAATCGGTGGTTTTTGAACTCATTACTCGCTCTATCTGATTTGGGATGCTGCTCTCATATTTTTTTTGGAGAGTTGTTTCGATGGTGTTTAACTGCTCCTGTATGTGTTTGTCGTCTACCAATATTCTTGATCGTGTTATTAGTTTGCATTATTGGATGTATTTGTTGCGGTTAGTGATGTGAGTCTGCATTTAACTTCTGATTGATGTGGGTTTTTTGCGATATACTAGGTGCGTTCTGTTTCGGAAAATCAGAGCCGGACAAGCAGATGCAGATTTGGTATCATGTGATCACCTAGCTAACCAAGCAAAAGGCATTTAATAAACGCCCATTCTTAGAGATCTGTCAGGTTTCTGTCAAATTACAAAATAATAACAATTAAGTCAATTTTACTTTTTTATTTTCATATTTTTTATAAATCAGTGTAATCGATGATATACCGGTGATTATCATGAGAAACAGCAATGTTTACTAGCAGAACAGAATCGAACACTCAAAGTTCTCATAGAGAGGTCAATAAATGTACTCCACACAATTCTCACCACTCAAATTATTCATTAAAATTTTATTTCGGTGGTTCTAACGGAATATTTTGTATTTTATTAAGATGATCAAAAAATTATGAGAGATTTTGATGTCCATGTGGCCAAATCACGAGAATATCATCAACATATCTCAGCCAGAGGTTTCTGCTCGGCTAGTTAGTGTATTGATATTTTCCTTGTATACTATTTGAGAACATAATCAGTAATGTAGAACCAGCCATAGAGAAGATTGATGACAGAGACACAAGAATCTATACAATAAGACATCACACACATATTAAGGAACACGAAATCACGAAACAGAAATATCTTTCACGATTAATACTTGACACTAAAGGCTTTCTGAGGAAATGGAGAAATCACAATCAGACAGGCAGACACAGGCAATAAATTCAACGTTATTTGTTAAGACCAAAGACTATAAAACTATGATGATGCAGCTACTAGATGATCCAGCCTTTAAAAAAATTACCAGAGCTAACTGGAGAAGATACTAAGAACAGGAATAACAATTCTCCTTTTCAAAAGGAAGTATATCCAAAAGAAAAATCTTCTACGCGTCCTTAAACCAGGAGCACCACTAAGACTAATAGTTCCTTCTATAGGATGACCTGTGTACATCAACTAGCGAGATATCTTGTCAAAACATTACAGCCACATGCAGAAAGAGTTGAATCCTATGTGAAACTTGCCGATCACTTGGAAGAAATCTTGAAGGTAAAAAACATTCATCAGGATTTAGTAAGCTTCAAAGTCACTTCTTTAATAACCCAAGAACTCACCTAGGAAGCTTTACAGATAATAAGGAACAAATTTAAGCTCGAAGAATACATCACCACTTTGGCAGAACATTGCATGAAGAACACTATTTCATTTATGACAACTAACAATACAGATGAATAGAGGGGGTACCAATGGGATCACCATATTATCACCAGTCATCGCAAATGGAGGAAGTCGAAATCAAAGCATTTGCAACATCATGCTTGAAAGCAAAACTCTGGCTGAGATATGTTGATGATATTCCCGTGATTTGGCCATATGAACATCAAAAACTCTCAACTTTGATAAAATCCATCCGCGATTAAAATTCACCATGGAATTAGAAGATGATAGTCAGCTGGCATTTCTGGACAATTTGATCAAGAAAAAACCTGACAGTACCCTTGGCCACACAGTGTATAGCAAGGAAACCCACCCCATTCGTTACTTGAATGTAAACTTAGATCACTACCTGCTATTTCATACACTAAATAGCGAAAACATAGCACCTATGAAATTATCCCAAATCAGACAGAAAGAACAATAGTTCAGGAATCACCGAATGGAAGAACATTCTTACCATATGCAGTATCGGAAAGAATATATCTTGGGTATAGATAGAAATCTAGAAGAGTAACAAGGAACGCAATTATATTATAATACCACATAATCAAAAGAGACGCAATGCTGCTCTCCCCTCCTGTTACCTCACTTGACTCTTCAACTGACTACGTCACTATGCCAGTTACAGCGCATCGTAGCAACGCTAGACAGCGACTCATTCTGTGCCGGGCCGTGGTTGCGAAAACAAAAGAAAGTTCAATTACCGTTTGAAACATGCTGACTATTTACACAACCGCAGAGAAAGTACAGATCGTTAAGTGGGACTTTGGGGGTAATTGACACTATAAATTTATTTATAGTAGCTTTTAAAGATAGACCTTTTTGAAGAATTATCATTTTATTTTGTTTATGTTTAAGAATTTTCTTTTATTTTCGCGGCCACAACGATTTGAACTACCTGTCGTCCGACAGATTAAATTGAATCAGTTTAATTTGTTCAAATATCTGATGTGAAATTATCGTGAAAATTTCATAAATTTATTTTCAACCGATTAGAAGGCTCCTTTTTGTTTACGTTGCTCATAGCAACGGGAGATTATCGCGATAATTTTGTTAGTTCCTATTAACTTATTGGAATTAATAAGTGATAATTTTTCTGTCAAAAAGTTACTCAGAATAAAATCAAAACTATAAATATCACGGGTACGACTAAAAAACTGATTGTTACTTGCTGGTCTGTCTCACCTGTCACTTTGAAATGACTTGACATTTGAATTAAAATTAAGTCGTAGTAGTATACGAAGTGTAAAATTTTACCCATACAAAATTTGACATCTACGCAGAATAGGGTTCATTTTCTCATCATATTAAAAGCAACTCCAATTTATGAAATTTTCTTACCGAATCTCCCACGCAGCAGAATTAATTCCCAATAATTTTTTTCTCGGTTTCACTCATGTTTTTGTTGATAGAAAATTTCCCTCGTCTTCGACTCGGGATAATTTTCTATCAACAAAAACATTCGTGACCTTGAAAAACATTATCGGTAATAATTCTGCTGCTAGGGAGATTATAAGTGAATATTTCTTATTAATTGCCGCAAGCACATTCTCCCTACGGCTGCTGGTATGATACTGAAGTGTTAGTTAACCTGTCTCTGTGTAGTGACATCCAAGGATAATTCGATATCCCCTCTTTGAGCTATTCGAGGAGAAATTGTAATGCTCTCTCAATATTTAGCAAGCTATTATTTACGCTCTCATTAAACCACAATACCAAAGATATATTATTTCCTATACTGTATGAAGGGGACCACAGACAGGATTAGCAGAGTTCTTTGCTGGCATAATATTCATACACATTTACAGCAGACCGAACAAAGGATCATAGACATACATTGACCAAATAAATGGAAGAATCAAAATTCGTAAAGAACAGACATTATCTATAAGAAATAAACAGTAATCTAATCTTCACTGTTCCAACATGTACTAATGACAGGACACCAGTGGCGGATTTACAGATTTGCCGCCCGTAGGCTATTCAATTTTTGTCGTCTCTAAATTTTGTTATCTTAGTCCACAATCATATCACTTGTGCTATCCATTCAGCCAGACACTCTTACCAAATGGTCATGTCGTTTGTTCTGGCGTTACAACACAAATACAACTACGCAATTGCATGCCTTAAGCGCGAAGCGCGTAAGTATGCTCTACTCTTGCCTAAAAATCTAAATCCGATGTTTTCTCACATTAAACCGTACCTAACAAATACGATGTACATGTATATTATTCCAAAAGCAACTCATCAGAAAGAAAAATGATCGCTGAGCTCATAAAAAATATTTTTTCCGTTATGATTAATTACTTTTTATATAAAAAAAAGTTATTTTAATGCCACATTGTATGGATTTTTGAAGATCGTGTTCACAGTAAACACGATAACTTTCGAAAAAATCATTTTTTCACATCAATTTTTTTTTAATATATCGTTGAATACAAAATTACTGCTTAGTAGGGTTTTATCTTATTATAATTAATTCATTCCGATTGGCATTTTCTGAAAAAGTTGGCTTTGTGAAAAAGTTAACAAATGTACTAATGTAAACATTTAATTTAAATAATTCGTGTACGACATGAGCGCTTAAGGCATGCTCATTTGTATTTTCCAAACTTTTTCTTACTACAAATAAAATAATTAACTGATGAAAGTATCTATTTTCTAATCAGCAAATTGTCTAACTTCTTATTTTGTGGAGGGAATTTTTTCATTGTCAAGTCGCAGTCGTTCAAATATCAGTTATTCGATTAATTTAAACCAAAAGACTATATCTCTATAAGATATTGAACTAGTTTTTTATTTAATAAAAATTAGTCAATTTTAGTCAGTATTTTTTACGCATAAAGAAATAACTTTCTGAAATTGAATTTGACAATTTGCAAACTTGCTGCAGCAATCATGATTAGACCATCGATATTATATCAAGATTGAATTGTGTAAGGAGATCTCATGATTATTAGGTACACGAAGAAAAAATTATAGCAGTTATCAGTGAAGAAAATATGTAAAAATAACTAAAATTTCGATTTTTGTTAAACATTTTAATTTCTCTCCAATTTTCGAAATTCGTATTTTGTGTGTATATTTTTTTTTTAATTTGTAAATCTAAATAAAAAATTTATGAACTAAGTTTGCCGCCCCTTAAAATTTGCCGCCCTAGGCTCCAGCCTACTCAGCCTGCTGGTAAATCTGCCACTGCAGGACACACTATTAATTTTGAAGATATATGATCACTTCTATTCAAGAACAACTGGAGATGCCATCGAAATAAAAATTGCAATACCTAGATTCACTTTCATCCAATATCTTCATATGACACACAATATTATGTCCAATTCGTGTATTGTAGGCATGAATGTTTGAATTTGTTTGGAATGTATGAATGTTTTTCCTAACATCTGTGAGATTTTCATAGACAATAGTAGAAAGTATAATGTATGTAAGTAAAAAGTGTGTTCATTATAACTAATCTTTAAACTGCTCCATGCCACTGCTTTTTGAAGAGTAAATAAATACTCTTTGTAAGTATGTAAACCTTGCCTTACCCTAGCCCACAGCTCATTAATGAATGGAACAAAACAACAATTTGTTTAGAGAAATCCAGGAAAGTAATTGACTCGAGAGTTTGTTAATAGAAAATGTCACAATTGTTTAGAATAGTATTTCACCACTTACATCACCCATCTGATGCAAACTCGAAGAGGAGGGTCTTTTTTCAATTTTCCTTAAGCACATTTGGGTAAATTGAATTATTTTATAAAACACCTCTCTCACTGTGTGATAAATATCTAACCAAGCTACTGTTCGTGGAAATTTGTGAAAATGTATTCAGAATTTCAGATTTATTCAACAGAGGTTTTCGCAAAGGATAATTGGAAGGGATCAATGTTCATAGAAATATATTATTCTGATATAACTCGACTGTTTATTTGATTGACTCATCACTTTACCATTCATGTCATTTTTGGTCTGAAATAATTGAATACTTTTCATTCTTCTTGAATGGAATATTTATGTCAGATTGTGAATAAAAATACCTCTAATTATTTTTCAGATTGTAGAATTACAGAAGGGAAGCAAATTCGAAAATGAAATCCGTGAAGAACAAGAAGAAAGAAAGCGCCAGGAGGAAGAAAAATCATTAAGACGACAAGACTTTTTACAGAAAGCAGCGATTTTCAAAGTTAACTGATCTGATCATTCTTCAACTTTTTAATTTTTCTAAAATACTTTTAGTAACGAGGACATAAGGAAAAAATATTCATCTATTAGTTCACTATTGAACTCTTATTGTTCTATCTGTAAGGTAATGCATATTTTCAACTTTTTCATTTTCATTCAAATATTCTTGTATATAAGGAAATAATTTTACTATTAGTTTATAAATTAAGGCTTACCATTTTACATATAATTGTGATAGCTATTTTTGTAAATGTGATGTAAAATACATACATTAAACTGACATAGTTCAATTTATATAATTCCTAGATGAACGAACTAACCTCCTGCCCGTATGATAGAGCACATTTTCAGAATATATTTTCACATCTGGGGTTCATTGAAAATACTCAACTGATTATGGTTATTTTCACTTCACAAAAACAACACAATACTGTACTCTGCTAAATCAATCACAGTTTACTGCTAAAATATCATGCGACACTGTATCCGAGTCACTTGTGACCTTCAATAAAAACAACTACCAACTTAATAACGTCATCCCGCAATCGGCTCGGCCTTATATATATATATATATTTATATATATTTATATATATATATATATATATATATATATATATATATATATAAAAGGCTCAGTAGAATCCAGAATCTTTTGGCACCTGTTTCTCGAAGATTCAGGATATTCCCATTCGAGAAGCCGTGGCATACGGTATCCGTCTTCGTAACAGTGTTTTTTGGGAATTTGCATTGAAGGTGCCTAGCAGAAGAGCCATTGAAAAAAATCCATATATTCCATTTTTTTATTGTATAAATATTTAGCTTTTCAGTAATATGACGGTTTTACGATTTGTTTTCCACTTGCTCAGTGAGTGCACGCAACAATACATTTATTGCTGATCTTTAACATTTTAACTGTCCTGTGAAGTATTTCGACCCACAACAGCCTGTCACCATGTGCAATACATGTTAACTTAATACCTACATTAACTCTTTTGGTCCTAGTGTACACAATTTGGTAAGCCTAAATACAAAATTTATCTGCATTTGACCATTTGATAGGATTTTACACTTCAGTGTAGCTCTTAAACTTAATTTAGACCTATAGTGCCGCCATCTATGTTGGAAAAACTGAAATTTCCAAAATCTTGTTTTGCATAGGTCTAAAAATTCCCAATTTTATGAATATGGGTTGTGTGAAACATTTTGATATTTTTCTTTTGTGGTCAAAGGTTTGTTATTGTCCTGAAAAATAATAGTTTAACTGCTTATTTGAATGTGACATTGTAATTCTACCGTTAGTACTAAAATTAATAATTTTATGAAAAACGAGGAGCTAGAGCAGGATATCACAGATATTGTGAAAAAAAAAACAAAGTGATTGACCATCTAGTTTGACAGATATAATCAAAACTACTCTCGTTATTCAAAATAGTCCATGGGGAAGCGCACAGCCTAAAGGGGGCATCGTAGAGAAATGCGGATTGTGCCAGGGGACTTTTTAAAGAAGGACGGGGGAGCATTTGAGGGTCTAAACACGAAAAAAAAACTCCTCCTAGTCGACCCCTTCGATTTTAACGAAACCCCCCGTTCCCCCCCAAAAAAAAAGTTCAAAAAGAGTACTACAAAAAAGTCCATTGAAGTTTTATCAAAAAAACGATAATTTTTTCTCATGACGTAT
This sequence comes from Gonioctena quinquepunctata, assembly GCA_018342105.1. Lineage (NCBI taxonomy): Eukaryota > Metazoa > Arthropoda > Insecta > Coleoptera > Chrysomelidae > Gonioctena > Gonioctena quinquepunctata. The sequence continues at coordinate 769,742 of JAFIRS010000216.1, forward strand.
GATTTCTAGTGAGGGGGGGGAGGGTGGTGCCGGGTCTGAAACTATTTTTTTGCTGCGCTTTTCGGGGACATCCATTTTTTGAGTCGCCGACTTTTTATAACGAAGATATTTTCTAGAGTCGATTGGGGGGGAAAAGTCCTTTGGAATTTTTCGATTTTGTCGAAAATAATTTCCTAATTCAACTGTCTCGTGGCGGAACTACCTTAAGAATGAGTAAAAAACACCCATTCCATGAAGATTTGGTGGACATGCTGAACAATGATCAATCAGATCTCGTGTTTCTTAGTGACCAAGAGGACTGAATGTGCCAGAAGTTGAAGAAATGACCGACGATTTTCAGCCCGAGCCAAATAAGACATTGATATGGTGGAAGAAATACAAAAAAAATGTGTCCAAATAGCAAAATTTTATAAAAATCGCGGTAGTTAAAGTGTTTCATCATAACATCATGCTCATGCTTATATAAATATATTTCCCCACTGCTCAGTTGAATCCTTGAACCACTCCCTGTTCATCTCGATTGAAAGTCATTAAAATGATGTTGTTTACTTATCTACAGACCCAATCTGCAATAAACATTTTTTGATTGAAAGTTATTTTTTATGAAAGTACAATGTTTCTAGATATATTGTCCAATATGTAACCTTCCACATTAAAAAAAAGACCAAGAAAAAATCTTTAAAAGTATAAAAATGCAAACTTTTGGATTCTGTATTCAAATTTTCAAAGAAATATAGTTCATCTAATGTATATCAGGATCCATTCGTGAAAAAAACTTGGAATATAATACCATAACAACCACCCACACGTCATAACCAACGTGATATGCTATATCCCCAAACAATCTGAAAAAGGCAAATAGTTGGGCAATAGGATTTGTCTGAATAACTGATACATTGGGACTTATACTGATAAAAACTAAATCAGAAAAAGGAAGAAAAAATTTGTTTTAAAAAACTAAAAAAATACGCTTATATAGCAGTATGGAGGAAGTTTTAATAAAGTCATCGACCAAAAAGTTTACTCTTGTGTGAAAAAGCGTGAGGTGCTTGATATCAGTTATCTTAATATAATTATGAAAAGTAAGCAAAAAGGAGTTTTTTTTTTCGCGTTCAGACCCTCAAATGGTCCCCGTCTTTCTCTAAAAAGTCCCCTGGCACAATCCGCACAATCCCCCCCCTTCTTTAGGCTGTGCGCTTCCTCGTGGACTATTTTGAATAACGAGAGTAGTTTTGATTATATCTGTCAAACTAGATGGTCAATCACTTTGATTTTGTTTCACAATATCTGTGATATCCTGCTCTAGCTCCTCCTCGTTTTTCATAAACTTCTCAATTTTAGTACTAACGGTAGAATTAATAATGTACTGTTTGCCTATGCATGGTCCATATGTTACGTGTTAACTGAGTCAACTTCAATTATATATATCTCGGGTTCGGGATGGTGAAACTTGTTAAAATTTCATAGAGGTGTTGTTCACATGTTAAACAATATGTATGCCAAATTTTAATAATTTCCTTATTCAACTGTCTCGTGGCGGAACTACCTTAATAACAAAAGCCTACAAAAAACATTGCTACAGCTCTGTTTGTATCTGTGGTAGATAAGGAAGGAATATACCATATATCGATAGTATTGATTTTAACTTGTCAGATCTAGTTTACTACCAACCCACATGTTAAGTTTTTCGTGGTCTGATTTGGAAACAAGTTTAACAATAACATCGATAAAATTAATATTATTATTTCATAACAGCTAGTAAGTTAACTACCCTGATAAGTTTTGTTAGATTTGTGGTGAATATATTTTGAAAGATCATCGAAAATTGATAACAGATACTGTGATCCGCTTGTATTCAACGGCGGATTATCTATGAGGCAAACTAGGCATGTGCCTAGGGGCGCGCGCAAAAGTTTTTGAGCGCAAGCGCTGAATTATCGCGATTTTTCGACTCAGAAACTGATAAAATTAGCAATGATTTATCAGCTGACAATATAGTGTGGCACTTCATCCCAGCCTTTCTCCAAACTTTGGAGGTATGTGGGAAGCCGGCATAAAAAGTGCTAAATTCCACTTGAAAAGAGTTTTAGGGAATGTCCATTTACATTTTGAGAGTTTCAATACCGTGTTAGTGCAGATTGAATCTATTTTTAATTCCAGACCCATGTATCCATTAACCTCGCTTCCCGATCAATTAGTGTGTGTGAATAAAAACAATCCATCAACAAGCAAGAAGGGTGTTAGTGCATTCTCAAGGGCCACAAGTCATCGAGTCAAGTTGAGCATTCCCAGTAAGTCCATTCTATTTGTTAAAATCCTTTTCCAAATTCCTATTTATTCAAGTAAATTCAATTCAGCACGAGTACGATGCCTAACAACGAGTTAGCTGATTTGAAATTTGACCGCGGTCAAACAAAGGGAAAATTGACAAGACACTATTTCGAATCATTAGACCTATCCAAAATCGATAATACTATTTTCAATCAACTGAATTTGCGATTACAAAGGTTAGAACCCATTTTTGATGAGTTTTCGGACATTCAAACAAGAATAGAACGTTTAGATTTGGAAAATATCGAGCAGGAGTCGACAAATCGTGAAGAATTCGAAAATTCTTATTACCAACTAGTCACTCAAATGACCGATGAAATCAATGTTTTTGCCAATAAGTCAACTTCTGTCAATATGGATGTCACTCAAGTACACAATAATCATGTGAAACTGCCTACTTTGAAGTTGCCCACATTTTGCGGTCACTATACGCAGTGGTTAGAATTCAGAGATGCCTTCACTTCACTTATTCACGTAAACAAGTCAATATCGGACATTGAAATTTTTTATTATTTAAGATCTTCACTAGAAGGGGTTGCTAGCAGAATAATAGAATAAATCAAAGCCTCATCAGCTAATTATCAAATCTCGTGGCAATTACTTCTCGATCGTTTAGAAAATAAGCGTTTGATAATCCACAACCATGTAAAAGCTATGTTCGACCAAATTCCGCTAGTAAAAGAATCTCATAATGACCTGAGAAACTTAACTGACAATGTAAATAAGCATCTTAGGTCATTGAAAACTTTAGGCCAACCGATTGGCGAGTGGGATACTTTAATAATATATCTAATAACGAGTAAATTAGATCCAGTCACTTTAAGAGAAAAGAAGCAATTCCATTCCATATCATACAGTCCACTCAAGATACAACATGGTCCTTCGAGCCGGATTACAAGGTTCTTTAGAAGTATTACATTTGTTTATCTCAAAGAGATGCATTTCAGCGGGAATTGTTTGATAAATCAAAGAATTCCCGCTGAAATGCATCTCTTTGAGATAAACGAATTAATACTTCTAAAGAACCTTGTAATCCAGCTCGAAGGACCATGTTGGATCTTGAGTGGACTGTATGATATGAAATTGCTTCTTTTCTAATAATAATCAATACTCGAACTCGAAATGGTTTATTACTGTGATTTTTACAAGAACTTAAAGCTAACACGTCTAGCTTGCAACCCTAGTTGAAACATTCTCCTGTTGCATACCATAACATCTGGCAACTGTCTTTCAAAGATATAAACAAACCACAGTGGCGTAGACTTGTCACAATGGCGTAAACAACTAGAATAATCTCATATAATTTCAATGTGTTTATTATTATTTATACCTATATGGTTTATTGTTTATTTATTATGTTTCTACTTATTGTTTCCCAATGAACAGTTCTGTTTATAGAGGAAAAAATGTTACTAGACAATTCACTTTTGTTCGTAATTATTCATAGTTAGTTTTTTGAGTTAGCGTATTCGACTATACATTTATACAATTTATATACTCCAATCAGTCCAATTAATTTTTGAACATTTTCTGTGAGTGATTGATTTTCTAATTAAGTGCTAGTGTACAAAATTTGTAAATTTCTCCACTAGTCCGATGAGATTTATAAATTTTATTGCTTTATATCTATATTAATTAGTGTAAAAAAAAAAAATATATATTTATTTTGTTTGTATCTATACTTCCATTAGTATATATGTATGTGTATATCTATGTATGTACTTATGTGAATATGTTAATTATACAAACCATTAACCCCTGACTAGTCCGATAAGTTTGTATACATTTGTAGTTTTTTGTACATTGTGTGTAATCTTTTGTGGCGAATAAATATACTTCTCTATACTTCTAGTTATGTTTAATTAGGACTTGTAAAAAATTTCAATTTCATTTATACGGACTTGGCAAGCCACATCACGAGCCATGCAAATCCGGGAACAAGCTGTAGCTTGCATGCCACAGGTTTACCCCATAAACGTACACATTTGTTCGGCGTGAACTTTTATGCAGTTAGCGTGGCTTGCTACCTCTTGAAATTTCCAAAGGCTAGCCATAGACGAACACATTTATTTTCTGACACATTTGCACGCGGCGAGCAAATCTGGCACATTTACTCGTGGCGATCAACGTCGAGCATTTTTAGAACCGACACCATAAACATCCATACCAGTTGTACGAATTATACGTCGTACTGGTTCAATATCCTAGAATTTTATTTTCCTGTAAAATATATTGAAACTCTTGAAACCAATGTTTGTTTAATCATAGCGGTTTATTTAAAATGTAAATTATACAGTTTTGACCTAATTTATTGCCATCAATTACATTTATTCACAGTTTTTCATCAAATACATTATTGCCTAGTTTGAAAATATACAGAGAGAGAGAGAGAGAGAGAACGGGTAACTTCCATTAAACTATTTACATATTGTCAAAAATTAAAACTATAAAAAAGTTATTTCAATGCAATTTGTAATTTAAAATGGCAACACTACTCTTCTGTGGCCAACTTTTTTAAACAGAATAACTGCGGACATGAGCACTCTTGTAACTGTATGTTAAAAAAAATAAAAAGGCAATTTATCCCTAACCTAAAAATGTTACTAAGAGTATTGGCACTTTTGTGAATAATTTACAATATAAAAATATATCTTAGACATTTACTTCCATACATAAATAGACAAATATATCTTTCAATATAACACAGTAACAATAAAATATTCAAAATTTCAAAAAATAACTTGCAAAAACTTGCATTTTATTTATAAGGCACTCTTGAGGTTTTTGACCCCAAGTTCGCATTGTGCATTGCTTGATCATCTCTCACTCGGTGAATACTGTATACCGGATATTAGAAATCGAAAATCGAATTTTATTATATATATATATATATATATATATATATATATATATATATATATATATATATGTATGTGTGAGAAAATGTTGGAGGATCAAGTGAGACACAATGTAGTTTTTATCTGAATAAAAAGGAAAACTTAATAAAAAAAGAAACTAAAAATGAGTGTCCCAACCAGATGTATCATCAGGCGGAGGAGCATTTTCATCAGGTGGGTAGTTATCAAAGTTTGATGTATCTATGACATTCTGAACCCTGGGTAGAATTGGCGGTGTCAGGGATCTATTCCTTAGTCCTTCCCAGTTGAATCCATCAAACCATCTATAAAAAAAATACCAGTTAACGTGAGCAAAAAGTGAATAAGCTATTCTATAGCAACACACGTGTCGTGGGTTTTGTAAAATCAATTTAACCCTTTCGATCCGAGTGCCGTATGTATACGCATTACCGTTTTGCGCCAAGTGCCGTACATTTTCAAAGTCATGTTTCTTAAAAGCCGAGTGCCGTACGAATCTGGCGCTGAAATATAAGTGAGTAATATACATCTGTGGCAACGACCATACCACGTTGAGTGTTACCGGTTCTCGTCTGATCACCGAAGTCAAGCAATGTCGGGCGCGGTTAGTACTTGGTTGGGTGACCGCTTGGGAACACCGCGTGTCGTTGCCATATATATTTAATAAATACTCCACATGTGTCTGGCCGAATGACGAAATGTCTAAGCCAAAAAAAAAAAAAAAATATATACATCTGCAAAACTTCAGTGTGACGCTGACCTTGGTAAAGAGCGCATAAACTGAGGAGATGACAGGTTTACATCAGACTCCCATCTAATCTGTCCTATTTATACGTTTCTCTTCGAATTGCAGGTTATTCGGTGTTGGGTTGTGTGTGGGATTATTATTGTAAGTAGATTTAGTTAGTTCGAGAAGCTAACGAATTTTGACTGTGAAAGAACTTAAAGAAATGGCAAATATTATTATGAAGGGTCAGGAAGACGATTTTCTTGTTTATTCAAGTGGATAGAGTGATGAGGATATTGATGAATCAGAGAACGATGATTTCATTTCGAGAAAATAGGGTAAGGGCGAAAATTATGATGTTTCTAAACATTTAGAATCATCCAGACCTGTAGTCAGAAGTTGATTGTTCCAAAAATAAAAAACGGAGCGATAGATACCACTGTGAAACATGTAATGTTGGCCTATGTGTTACTCCGTGCTTCGAAATATATCATACCAATGAATTAGAAATTATAATAATGAATAATAATACTTCCTTTTTATTTTATTCTTTTCTTCCTGAAGTATGAGCGCCTTATAATTCTAAGTACCCAAAATACGAGCGCCATATAGTTCTTAGTACCCAAAATGCGGCACATTTTCGTGCGTACACGGGGGTTGTCATTGAAAAGAATACTGCGGATCGAAAGTATTAATTAAAATCATATAGTGAAGTGTTTTTTGTTTACTTCAATCAATTTCATCAAGTATCGTCTGTCAATTAAAAACATTTTTCTAAACTTGGGAAAATATCATCATTAACACGTTGAAGCACCCAGGGAAATCCGACAGACAGATAAAATATTATCAAATCTTAGGAAAAAAATCTCAACTCAAAAACGAAAATATAATTCTAAGCATCTTTTGTCATAACATTCGTAACTCAAAAAATAAAATATTATTCTAAGTATCTTTGGAAAACTCTGTACATCACATGACACAGCAAATACAACTAAATGAATTTTTTATGGCAAAGACGTAGGGGAGGGATTTAAACCGATATTTTATACAAGAAAACGACACTACACGAACCTAATGCATATAATCCGTGACAGGAATCATATGTCTCCTATAATAACCATGCAAAATTGAACGCCGTTCCGCGCTCTGTCTAATTTAATCTGGATGTGTGAGGACGCAGTGCAATGTTGTGTCGAATTTGTTTGAAAAAAACGATATTTTAATAAATTACCAATCAGGATTCTGTCAAAGGCACTCCTGCGAGTCTTCATTACAACTATCCCTAAATAAATTCAAAACCAAACTGGATAGTAATAATAAGTTGTTGTGGCTGTGTTCCTTGACCTCAAAAGAGCATTTGAGACTATTGTAGGTCTATATTACTAGGCAAATTGAATAGATATGGAATAGAGGGCAAAGTGTACATCTGGTTATCTAATTACTTGACCAATAGAAAATAATGTTAAAGTGAATGATATATACTCCTATGAAATTGTAAATGACGTTGGAGTTCCCAGAAGGTAGTATTCTGGGTCCCCTTCTATTCATACTCTATTTAAATGACATGCCATTGTTGGTTGATTCTGTCTTTGTAAACTTCTTTGCGGATGATACACTATTGGCATGCAGTCATGAGAACTTAGAAATGGTAATAATAAGCGTTCTGTTAGATCTAGATACGGCCCTGTAAATCCCTAGTTCCAAGAATAGCATAGAGGGCGAGAGGGATTTGTTCAGTTATGGCCGACTCGTGAAAAACGAGGCATGTTTGTATTTTATGTACATGGGGTTGTGAATGTCTAAAGGAGCATTAAAAGTACACTGAGAATCGGCGGAAACATTGCCGCAATTTCGGGAAAATCAACCTAGAAACTTTGACAAACACTTATAGGTTATCGAAAAAATGGCGAGATCAATTACAGCGCCGGAGGGTTTCAACTTCGCAGATCCAGATTCTTGGCCACAATGGAAGAAAAGGTTTATCCGATATGTAACAGTATCGGGGTTCGGGCCCAAGAAGAATCCTGAAAAGATTGACTTGCTGTTGTACCTAATGGGAGAGAGAGAAAGCGGACGAAACATTGCTTACATTTGAGACAGTTCCTACGGCATATACTGAAATGCTGGAGTTCTTTGATAAACACTTCGTGCCATAGAAGAATGAGGTTTTTGAAAGATTTAAATTGGGGTCCGCCATCAGAACGTACAATTTCTGGGATGCCGTAAAGGCTGAAGACTTCCTTACATTTTTGAACTATAACGTCCTCTGTTAAAGACGACAACTGAAAAATTTCGAAGAAACTTGAGTAGTAATCGGTAACGATCAAATACCAATGGTTGCATTTAAATAAATCTAAGGCTACTTTCTGCCACGGACGTGAAGGAATTTGATCTTTATGAAAAGTTTCCTTATTATTAGTCCTTTCCTCTATGCAATTTGTACAGTTACGCACCCGGTTTTCTATTTGTGTGGACAGTCCTATCTACCAAACTGAAATTTTCTTCCTCTCGCGGCATTTCACGATTCCCAGATGGCCAGTATGTATAAACTCCAAAACTTCAAACTGTAATGATTTTGGAACAATTATACGAGAATTATATAAGAGTAGACTTTCTGCACATGAAATCTGGAACCTATATTGGAAATAAGGTAACAGTTCCAATGACACTTCACTCTTCTCTGGCCACTCCGATGTACAATATGACATTAGCTTAGAGCAAACTGGCTTCTTCTTTAACGAGCTCAACATCAAATGAACTCGGGACCAACATCTTAACGTCCCCTCCGAAGGACGGCATATCTATCGTCTTATCTCGTGCTCATTGATAGGACGCCTGCAGCTGCGAATATGCTACTACGCTACAGTTGTTAGGACATTTAACGTGGAACTTCCTTGTCCGGAGGTCACCCATTCAAGTACTAACCACGCCCAGAAGGTTGTGAATGTCTAAAGGAGCATTAAAAGTATTCAGTTCCACCTGAGTTTATTTGAACGATCCAGAACCTAACACAACAATAAGAATGAATATACTACATTAGCAAATGTCAACAAGTATATAATATCCTTCAATCACATAATTGAATATCCTTAATACCTACTAGTACTTGCTTTGATACTTCAACATGAAACATCGTGATTGTGGAGTTAGTATTATCCCAACCTAAAGAAGCTATATATTGTATAGCGAAACACATATCGTGCTTTTGTTTGCTTCAATCTATATTAGCAAACTTCCAGATGGTTTTCTGAAATGGAAATAAAACTAACAGCAATATCAGTTCATTCAAAATTTATTCAGAACTATAATCTAGTGTTAAGAGTAATAAGTAGATCCTGCCTCAGCATCCTCGATATTTGTGTTTTTGTCTTCACGGGCCAACTTACCATAACTGAATTGACGGTTGAGTTTTTATTTCATACCTTCAAATTGAACGAATTAATGCTTCAATAAATCAAGAATCCAATTAGAAAAAATGGACATAAATGGAAAATGGATCTCCTGTTGCTAAAGTAGACTGCACTTGTCTCTAACTCTTCCTCCTATTATTCTGCTTACATCAGGTGAATTAATGAAAAACAATCTGGAGAATTAGGAAAACAAACATTTTCATAAGACTAAACAAATATGACTTGAGTTAAGGTAGTTGTCGTGCTACAAACAGTGTCAAAAATTAGGCTCGATTGTAGCGTGACGCGATACATGTTCAAACGCTGAATTAGTGGGATATTTTTTAAGGGAACTGTACACTCAGAAACGCAACAAGCATGCTTGACACATCAAATAAGCCATGACTGGACTGTTGGCAACGTCGCAATCCAACGATCGCTCGCATTTAGTTGTTCAAGATACAGTGCAGTTTGCTCTAAAAACATTGGCAAGGTATCTTTATTAAATATAAGAAAAAAATTTAATTTGGAACGTAGTCATACATATGCTCATAGATAGGATTCTGATAAGAAAAAAAAAAGACTGATGCTAATCAAGAGAAAAAAAGTTACGCAGAGTTGATTTGACCAAAAAAAGGGAAATGTTGAAAAAATCGAAGGAAAAGTCAGAAGGTGTAACATATCAACCAAAAGTTGGAATTAACGAATTAAGAGCATCATCACTATTATTAAAAAAAGACGAAACAACACCAATTAATTATTCCATATTTTATTTTGATTTAGAAACATCTGGATTGTGCATGACTGATGACATTTTACAAATCGCCGCCAAATGTGAAAATAGAGAATTTTATATATATGTTAGCCTGTGGCGACAAAAATTACGGGATGTAGTACAATTTCTGGTCAATTATATTTGAATGATGTACAAGTCGATTCACTAAATTTAGTAGATTGTTTGGTAGCATTTAAAGAATTTTTAAATTTATCTGCAACTCCAAATTTACTCGTGCATAATGCGAGATTCGATGAGATTACTAAGAGCAATAATTAATAATAATTCAATAGAAGATTTTACCATGATAGCAGGATTTGTGGATAGCTTAATTATTTTTAGAAAAACATTTCCAGATTGAAAAGGGCCAGGAATGTTCGAGCTATCAAAATTAGCCAAAGGATGCAATACCAAACGAAACATCAGATAATTTCCACGAAGCGATGTATGACGTACACATTTTGTAAAAATTAGTTCGCTTCATTGGTAAAGAGTTAGAATTATCAACATACATGATATCATATAAAGAATGTATTTGAAAGCGACCTGAGAGCGAAAGAATATTTTGTAATTTACCTAATTTAAGTGCCTTAAAAAATGTTAAATCACGGGAATTATTGAATAAAATTGCGCAACAAATTATAACATACGATTTTCTAAAACAAATGTATCACGATGAAGGAGAAGCTGTGATTAATCACCTAACTGAAAAATTGGAGAATAGAAAACATAAAGTTACTAAAAATAGGAAAGCATTAACTAAAATCATTAATGATTTAAAAATAAATATTTAGTCAATCAAGTGATTATTTAATATAATAGGTAGCAAAATAAAAAATATTACATTCATTGTTGTTTATATTTTTTGTAGATTTGTACATGTGTATGAATAAAATAAAGTTTATGCACTGTTGTTTGCCGTTACTCGCTAAAACTACATTTTATTTTATATCTATTTGTAATATGTTCAAAATGCTTCAGTATATATTAACACAATTATTCACAAATATGCGCATTCCAAAACACAGTTCAATTCAAAACAGCAAGACCCTCGTGCCCTAGCTTATTTGAATCACGAGCGCTCGCTTGAGGCGTTGCCATGATTCTCAGCCTTTCCTCTCTTGCACTTCTCATAAGCAAATTTATTTATTTATTTAGCCGTTTTGCTATACATTCCTACAATACAAATCAATTATAATACTACTGATAATAATTAGAAAAAAAAAAAGTTCAAATGTTTTTTTCCCCCCACACTCCAAGTAAGTACACACTTGTATTGTGTAGTGAGAAAAAAAAAATAGCATAACATGAAAACATTGACAATTTAAAGTCAGAAATAGGAAGAAGGAATGGAATAGTATAAACAATATAAAAATGGAGGGTTAATAGGAACAGAGTAAAAACATATTACAATAGGCAGTAATTGTGTGAATCAAAATTCAACAGTGCAGTTAACATGGCTGTAAGTTGGTGAATAATAATAAATATACAAATTTTTATGTTTCTATAATTCTCCAGAAGTCCCTATAATTACTATAGATATAAAGTTTAATGGCTGAAGTGAATTTCTTGAGGTTAGCATATTTTCGAATGGCGAGAGGTAATAGATTATATGCTTTAGGTTGAATATATGTTACAAAACGGTGACTAATGTTCTTGTTGTTAAGTTGTGTAACGAGTAGTTGGTTCAACGTGCCGCGTGTATTGAATGTGATTGAATGTTTGCTGACAATGACCACTCTTATAGGTAGATATTAAAATTGTAAAAAAATATAATGACCGAATATTAAGTATATCTGGAGAATACAGTGCATTTGTCGAGGATCGTTTTTTTCGTCTAAAGATAATTTTTAATATAAAATTCTGGATCACTTTGAGATTTTGTAATGAGTTTTCATACAGTCCACCCCACACTAGTATTCCATAGCATATGAGTGACTCCACAAGTGATTTGTATATTATAAGCAACAGTTTAATCGACAGTATCTCTCTCAGTATATAAAATTTGTACATCAGTTTTCTGAGTTTTGTTGTTAGATAGTTGATGTGAGTTTCCCACCTGAGATTTTTGTCGATTATAATGCCTAGGTATTTGATTTGGCTAACTTCTGTGATGTTTTTATTTAGATTAGTGATGCTAATATTCTGGAACTCTGGCCTATTTGCATTATTGACAGAAAAAGCTATATAGTGTGTTTTTTCAACATTCAGAGATAGCTGGAAAGCATTTAGCCAATCCGTTATTATGTTTAGTTCTCTTTGGACATGTAATTTAGCTTGTGACCAGGAATCAACCTCGAATAAGATCACAGTGTCATCAGCATAGAAAACAATTTTAGCATTTGATAGTGAAATCATTGAATTGATGTAGAGTAGAAAGAGTACTCGTCCCAGTACCGTTCCTTGAGGTACACCTATCTTGACGGTAGTTGGGACACTTAGCGAGTCATGGACTTTAACTTGTTGTTGTCTATTATCTAAATAATGGCAGAAAACATCCAACACAGTACCACGAATCCCATTTGTTTCAAGAATAGAAAGGAGTTTCTGATGGTTCACTGTGTCGAATGCTTTCGCCAGGTCTAGAAAGACCCCTATACATTTTCTATTCTTGTCCAACTTGCTTATAATTTCATTCACTACAGTGTACATGGCATCACTTGTTGATTTACCTGCCCGAAAACCAAATTGATAATCATTCAATATCTGATTAGCGTTAAGGAACTCCATTAAACGATTTTTGAGGCATTTTTCAAAGATTTTACCGAAGTTGTTCAATACACTTTTCGGTCTGTAGTTATTTATTTTTGTTTTGTCACCTGCTTTGAATACAGGAGTTATTATTGATTGTTCGAACTGAGAAGATGAGGTTGAAAATGTGTACAAGAGGGACCATGATGTGAGGGTGAGTATTTTTTATCATCTTAGTGGTAATATTATCTATTCCGGGAGAACAGTTGTTTTTTAGTGAGGATATTTGTTCTATCAATTCAGTATCAGTTACGGGTGTTAGGAACATGGAATTTCGATTTGGAGTAAGTGGTGGCAGCATAAATTGCTGAGTAGGGAAATTTTTTAGCATATCGATACCTATATTGGTGAAATATTTGACAAAATAGTTTGCCATTTCATTATCATTATCAAAATCTTTGCCATGTTCGTCAACAACGTGGAATTCGCTGGATAATTTATTATTTTTTTCATTGGTTGCCTCACTTATGATATGGTAAATTTTCTTCATATCATATAGACTATTATGTATTTTATTCGAGTAATATTCATTTTTTGTCTGCTTCAGGAGTTTATTTAAATGATTTATATAACGCTTGTACTCTAATTCTAGAAGAGGTGAGTATTTACAATTAACCTTTTTTTTCATTTTGTCTATGTTTTATTGATTGTATTAAACCTGCAATAATTTAGAAACTTCTTATGACAACAACTAAATAACTGTATGCCTACGCGTGTTTGATTTTTATAATAAAATTTATTACTTATCTTATAATAATATACTAGTTTTTCAAAAAGATCTGAATGGATGGTTTTTAGTGGTGTCTGCGGTAGCTCACTATAGGGATTACGTGTTCAACGTTGCAAATTTGAAGCCTTATATCTCGCTTTCGGTGTGGCAAATGATTCCAAAAATTTAATGTGCTACAGGTAATAATGTTAACTAAAAGTGGTATGAATATGAACGAAATCTGATTGGAAGTGGATTTCACGACAACTACCTTAAACGATGACTTGGTTTTCGGGTACATCAAAAATTCCAATGGGCGACTCATTTCTGGAAAGAATACCAAAATTTCCAAAATAATAAGAAAAGTGGTTGTTTTTTTTTCAATTTTTTTTCCAAATAGTTTTTTTAAAGAAATGACACTGCGGAAACCGCGCCGAGATGTGACGTAACAAGTTCTGAACTATCTATCGCCGAGAGTGCTAGAGTATTACAGCATTGCCAAGAGTTATTAATAATATTTCTTTACATTGTGAGCGGGCCGAAAAAATAATGACGGCACTCCTTATACATACATATTATTCACAAGAATAACTAAATCAAGAACGGCTATCAAATACGAAGTCTTCATTTCAATATAATACATTCTGTTCTGTTTTATTCATGGGATCAAACTGAATAACATTTCCTTAGAAGTTCCGAAAAATAGTGAAACTGGCAATTCAGGAATGTGTCAGTAAGAGAACTTATGGCGTCACAAGAAACGGCAATAACGCTGTTGCATGAATGTCTCACTAAATTGGAGGTTTCGAGTGGCAATTATTCGAATATTACATAATATCTTCTAGGGAAAACTATGCATATATAATATTTTATCACTATATTTCAACTACAAGCACATTTGAACCAAATTTACATGTTTGTGATCTCCCCTTTTGGGAGAGTTATCATTATTATAGACAAACCGCTACGTACGAAAATACGTCATTTTCGGTTCTTTTCTAATTATTTCGAAAACACTTTCGCGGACACTGACGGTATATCTCGTCATTGTCATTGTCCATTGGTTTAAATCAGTAGATTATGTTAATAGTGCGAGATAGATGCTTCTAGTAGGACACCCTATCCTATTTTACACGCAAATTAGACTGGAAATTACGACAGTTTAGTCTTGGGAGCATAAAGCACAAGACGGCAAATCACGACGGTGTCATCCTACGGAATGAAGAAGTCGCGGCATATACCGAGAGTGCCGTTGCTAACCCCTACCACTAATATCGAGTGTCCGCGAACGTGTTAAAATATGCAAGGTTGAATAGCTTCTTGATGATCATATATGATGGAAACAAAATTGATGAACTATAAGTTGACTAGAAGGAATAATGCGTTTTCATGGAATATTGCATGAAATTTTTTTTCTTATTGTTTGAATTTTCTATTAGATATGTGAATTTTCAGGGAAATTACACGAACTTTTTCATATCTACATAAAATTACTTATTGTGAATAATGCATATTTCAGAAGTTATTGGCAAAACTCGCAAAAACCACAGGAAGTGGCGTATTTTCTGGACATATCGGCCAACCTGGACCAGGCAACCTGGTGACGAAATATTCGCCTATTGTCACGCTAACTTCTTTGATAAAAAAAAAGATATACCCAATGACAAAGGATATGCTAATGACACGGTTTAACCTACAACTTTTGGACATCTGTAAATTATTGACTGATTGATATGATTTGATCCACAATAGGGAATATTCCGCTGGGGCCGTTTTTGAAAAAAATTACAATGCAGAAGACAATAATACTTACTTATGCTTTTGTATATCACTGATACCTCCTTTTTGATACCCCAAACGCTCTGCTGGATTATCCCTACAAAGTCTTTTGATGAGAGCTTGAGCATTTCTTGTTATAGTCCTAGGAAAGTCAATTCCGTCTATTCCTTTCAGAATAATGTTATAAGTTTTCATTGGATCAGGACCTGCGAACAATGTGATTATTTTTAACAAATATAAAACTGTATTTTGCAATTTTCATCTTAGTGGAGGTATATATTTGTTTGATATATAAAAATAACTTTTTATCAATGGAAAAAATACGTATGAAGAATTTTTTTTTAGGAAGGTCTTGAAAATAATGTTTTTTTTTTAAATATATTTTTATAAATCAGCTGTATTAAATATGCTGAAAAATAAAATTATTGTAAAACATGAAAACGAAAAAACTAAAGCTTTATGATCACCCACTCATTGATACCTAATGTCACCAATAATGTTCAAGCAGGCTTAATGGAATATATTTTTCTGAGGATGAGTAGATTAAATATATTTTGTATTTCATTCCCCAGTTCTAACTCATCTTCCGGATGCGGAGGTTAACGGAGGCGGAGGTGAAAGTGGAAAAAATAGTATACATTCTTGTACACTTTCTTAAAAATACAAACATTACCTACTAGTCATCAAAATTAAAGAGAGGCAAATTATATTTCACAAACAACAGTTTTGCGTCTTTGTCACCTACCAAACGATTTCTTAGGGGTTCATAAATCGGCCGCGTCCTCGAGTGTCACTGCTCGCGCTTTGTATTACAATTTACGAGTCATAATTTACGACTTACAGACATAAATAAACCTCCTTTACAACTCCGCAAAAATTTTAAGGAGGCGAAGGCGGACGTAAGATTTCTTGCGAAACATTCGCAGTAACGGAGGCGTAGCTCAGTTACAACCCTAGTGTATACTTTACAACAAAATATGGTAATACAACACATATAATAAGAAGAACCCTATAACCATCCTGCGCCTTCAAAAAAATATATCATTACTAAACAATCTTGGTGAGCTTTCCTGAATTTGCTGGTCTCCAACTTTGGTCTACTTAATCTGATCAAAGAAGATATTCTGATATTTGAGTAATAATTCAAATGGGTTTTCAACTTTATAATAACGCTTCAGGGTTTTTTGTTTAGGGACAAAAACACAGGTCACTGCTTTGAAAATATGTTGGGAGTGTGTAATTTTAGTAATTTTTCTGGATTAAAAAAAAATAAGTAATTTTTTGTCACATTGAGTCAAAGATGGATGAAGTAGCAATTTCTTCTGATTAATGAAATGGTAGAATTGAAATTACAACTGGAAAATGAAAGATTCATTAAGAATGTTCCACGTCCATTGTTTATAATCTGATATACTCTGCCAAATTTGAAGGTTAAACAATTTAAAAAAATTTGAATTACCTGAAATTTTTTCTTAGTTACGAAATCAAGTACACTAAATCAAATCCACTCATTACTACAAGTAAAGTGTTCCTGTTACAAATTCAGTTTCCCATACTAATATGTTATATTATTCACAACTACTCAACGGGATATTGTTGCCAGGTATTATCTTTTGCTGGTGAAGAGTGAAGACAACAAAGCTCGTAGAGAGGTGAGCTTGAATTTGGCTTGAAAAGAGATTATCAAAGTAATACATTTAACAAAGTAGGATAGGTTCTTATTGAGTGGGGCGATAACTGCCCCTTCCACTGCGACCTTCTCAGATCTATTGTGTCCTCACAAAGTAAAAACTATTTGTAGACTTGTCAATAATCCCATTTGTTATAATAAAAAAACGGTAGAGAACTAGTAACGTTGTGACCAATCAAACAAGTAGATATATTAATGGCTTGCATCCCATGCAATGTGTCACTATTTCACTCGCACAAATATTCCAGAAATTATGATATTACAACATATAATATACCCACTATTTGAACTCACCTGTAAATGGTGGTGTGCCTGTCAGCAATTCAAACATAAGAACCCCTAAGGACCAATAATCTGCACTGATATCGTGCCCTTTGTTCAGTATCACCTCCGGTGCAACATATTCAGGAGTGCCACAGAATGTCCATGTTTTACGGCCAGTCTGAAGTTTTTTTGCGAACCCGAAGTCAACCAATTTCACATAACCATAATTGTCCAGCAGCAGGTTTTCTGGTTTCAAATCTCTATAAATTATATTTCTTGAATGCAGATAATCGAAGGCTTCTACAACACAGGCAGTGTAAAATTTCGTTGTTGCTGTAAAGAATGAAACATTTTTAATGAGCTATAGAAAACAAAGAATTATTCGACTACCAGCACTGAGGTGAACAAATTTATTATTTAATGGGAGTCATTTAGGAGCTTATTGAATATTTTCAACATGATCTTTGGCACTCTTGACAGGTCCAATGATTATGGGACCAACATTATTATCAAGAATAACATCTACAGTTAAAAATCATCACATGGGTGAAAATGAAACACTGAGATAACCGTATCATTTAAATTGTCCCAAAGCAGGACAATATGTATATGTAACTAATTCATCATCATCATTCTTTAAACTTTGCAAATACTCTCTGGACTGTGTTTCAGAAATGGAAAAGTGATGGAAGGCTGAACTACAGATTTGAAAAAATGAGATGGATAAAATAAAGGAACAAAGAAAACTGCTGCATAAATATTTCAATAATGAATTTAAAATATTTATAGTGCAACAAGTGCACTTTTATTTTTGAAAATGTTATTATGCTATTCAATTACATTATCTCAATGTATTTTGATGATTATTTGTTTGTAATTATTGTTTATCAGTTTTAACTACTGATGATGTATTCATTTTCCCTCCATAATTTCCAGTGTTGTACAAAAATTTCACCATTCCGGTGTAAAATGTTAAAAAATGCAAATTAAACTTATTAATATTTGATAATCTATAAATCCCTTCCATCATATTCTCAGCATGGGATCTTTATCAATAATTACCAAAAATCTTGTGTTATTTTTAGGTACTACCCACATTCAGTCCACAGCTTTCTAAAAATTGTTATTTAGTTTAAATAGCATTTTGCCCATCAAGAATTATTTTGCAAACTCTCAGTGTATAAGGGAAAAATATGCTCAGGGTATAATAAAAAAAACCTACTTGAGCAAATTACTAATTTGGGCATTTGATTGAATCATTAGTTTTGAGATTCCAACTTCAGTTGGTTGACAATTTAAATGTTACATTAAGATTTTTTCAAATAATTATTTGTAAATTCGTTGTTTTTTTTTTATATTTTCATTATTTATTTGATAAACCTTTTGTTATAAACAATCATTATAGATCAACATATAGTATGATCAGGTTCTAAAAAAAAACTTTGGGAATACATGTCATTCCCAAAGTTGAAAAACTAATTTTTTTTTATCAAATTTTTTTAATGTTTAGGTAATGGTTGTTTTTTTTTTAATTGGAATTAAAAGAAATATATATGTATAATAATTACTTATCAAACTGTTTAATTTTTCCTCATCTTGTGAGAATTTATTAATGATTAATTCCAGAAAAAAAATTTCTTACTCAATTGTTTAATTTTTCAAATAACAAAAACAAATATCAGCACAAAGAAAAATGGTTTTTATAATCATTAATATAGAAAAAAAATTTGAAAAATATGACACTAATCCATCAGTTTAGAATTTTTTTCAACAAATGGCTCAATAAAAATTTTTCTATCGCATTTTTTCTTTTAAAAACATTTCTTTGAATCAAATTTGGAAAAAACTGATTTTTTCTGTTTTGATTTTTGTTAGCCTAAATTATTTATATCTAATGGTTATTAACAATTTTCAAAATCGTAATATTATAATCTTATTGAGTACCTGTGAAGATAAGGTACTCAATATGATTTTTTTGTATCATTATTTAAACAATTGCACGACTCTGATTAATATCTTCACCAATAGAAAAAAATTGAAAAACAAATTCTTGGCGGGATTCTTTGAAGTGTCTTTAACATGACCATAATTTTCAAAAAAAAAATGTTCAAAGGTATAAATATATTTTTTGTACAGTACAGAACCGTCGCTCTATTTTCAATGTCAAATATATGTATAAATAATTCTGTAAAAATCTTTCTTCAAATTTCTATCTATTTTAGTTTTCGAACTATCTGCAAAATACTGAAGCCCATTTTTTTTAATATTTTTTTGATTATAACTCTTGAAATTGTTTACCTGCAAATATGATTTTTTCGAACATTTGTCTAGATGTTATCCCAAATCGAATAAGCCCTTGACCATATTTTTCCCCAGTAACACTATTTTCCACATTTTTTTAAATGTCAATTATCCTAATATAAATAAGTGGGGATTTCTTGTCAATAAAAATTTAAAATATATAAAAATTTTGGTCTGATGGTAAAAATCTAGACAAATATATTGTCACTAGGTTGTCTAGTCTTGCTCAGCCTATATAGATTTTTTGTTGTTATTTGTAAATATAAAAAAAAACATTTTCAGTAAAAATACTTTTTTATAGATTTCTGAATTATTTAACAAAAGCTTCTCTGAAATTAATGGAAATGAAATTACTACAAATCAGAATAATCCGTAAAGCTCTTGAGGTAGAAAAGCTCCCCAATTGCCTCAATACTCGCGACGATGGCCGTAGACTTCCTAATAATTGGGAACCTCTCATTTGCTGCCTTCTCACATTCAATTCCACCACCCCAAAACCCACTCTCTCGAAGGAGTAGGCAGATTGAGATCTTAGAGAGAACCAGTGGCGAGAACTGCGAAGTAGGCCGATTGAGATATGTGTAGAATCACTTCCTTAACGTTCTAATCTCATAAACCAACCTGCTACCAATTTATGTTTCAATATTTTATTTGAGGATCAGTTATTAGGGGACTTATTACAACTTTAATTGGCTCATACTCGATTTGGAATTCTATATTTTTTTGATGAGGTACATAGTAGTATCATACTATTTAAGGTGGTTCCCCCACGACAGTTGAATTAGGAAATTATAAAAAATTTATAATTCGTTCGGATCGTAATCAATAAATTGATTTGTTGAAAATATAAACGGATGTTCATAAAATCAGATGTCGAATCATCTGCGACTGAAAGATAAACTTTAGTCACTATCTTCCATCGTCAAGATAACCTCTTGTGGGGTATTCATGTTGAAAAGGGAAACATTCTCAATTGAATATTGATAGAAATATTTTTCTGTGAATTGAAAAATCCACGATTAAAATGAAGTCATTTTTTGTGAATGTCTAACAGATGTAGTTCAATGTCCAGCGTGGCTTTAGCCGGGGAAGTAGTTGTTTTCTGTTAGACATTCACAAAAAATAACTTCATTTTAATCGTGGATTTTTCAATTCACAGAAAAATATTTCTATCAATATTCAATTGAGAATGTTTCCCTTTTCAGTAATCAATAACTTTGTAAAGCCCATAAATACGTACTCAGTGCCAGTAGATATAGTACGAATATCATTTGCTTTCGTAAAATTTATTCTAAAAGTATTATTGATCTGACATTGCGAGTAAACTTTTTGATGGAACTATCTGGGCTATGCCTCAACACACAGAAAAGGTTGCCTTTACAGACAACGTATGTGAGCTGTTCAAACTGAGCGCCTGGCCGTCCGTACACTGTTGCCGTCTCTCTGTTCCGTTCTCCACCATTCGCTCGTTAGCTTGCAAAATATATCATATGCAGCCAAGACCTTTTTTTTTCATAATATCTGTGATATCCTGCTCTAGCTCCTCCTCGTTTTTCATAAACTTCTTAATTTTAGTACTAACGGTAGAATTAATAATGTGCGCTTCCCCATGGACTATTTTGAATAACGAGAGTAGTTTTGATTATATCTGTCAAACTAGATGGTCAATCACTTTGATTTTTTTTCACAATATCTGTGATATCCTGCTCTAGCTCCTCCTCATTTTTCATAAACTTCTTAATTTTCTACTAACGGTAGAATTAAAATTCCCTGGACTATTTTGAATATCGAAGTAGTTTTGTTATATCTGCAAACTAATGGTCAATCACTTTGATTTTTTTTCACAATATCTGTGATATCCTGCTCTAGCTCCTCCTCGTTTTTCATAAACTTCTTAATTTTAGTACTAACGGTAGAATTAATAATGTGCTGTTTGCCTATGCATGGTCCATATGTTACGTGTTAATTGAGTCAACCTCAATTATATATATATCGGGTTCATACTGGTGAAACTTGTTAAAATAGAGGTGTTGTTCACATGAGAATGAGGACAGCTGGGAGTCCGCCAAAAAGAGGAAACGTAGACGATTTGTTGTCGGAAAAAATGAAAATGATACAGAAGTCCAAGGAGTGCCAGCCTATGTATCTCTACATGTAACACGATTGAGTCCTTCGACAGAACCCGAAGATCTCAGAAGAGCGCTACTAAAATACTTTCCAGAAGTCACCTGTGAGAGCCACACATCCAAACAACCAACATTATACGCTTCAATGAAGGTCACAATCAAACAGGAACACTTCCGTGAAGCATGGCAGGAGATATGGCCCAATGGATCTCTAGTCTCGCGTTTTTTATCGAAAAGGAGGAACCTGTCGCAGATACAGGAGACAGTTCCGCGCGAAGTTCATTACAGCGTCCCAAAACTAAAACTTCCTGCAAAGAGCACTTTCTGTAACATTTATTATCAAAATACAAGAGGTCTGAGAACAAAAACTTCAACCTTTTATGAAAATCTACTTTTGGAAGAGTATGACATAATTGGATTAACAGAAACCTGGCTGTGTGAAGGTATCCATAACTCAGAACTATTCGATGAGAGATACACTGTTGTGTGAAGAGACAGAAATACTGCAGCTACCCGTGGCGGAGGAGTCATTGTAGCTTTTAACAAAAAAATGTCTTATGAAATAATAGACACCAAAGATAGTGAAATTGAATGTATTATAGTAAAGTTAAGATATAAGAAAATATTTATTATGTGTCTGTAGTATATTTTCAACCAAATTCTAAGTTAGATATGTACATTAATTTTTTTAACCTGTTTGAAAGTATTTTAAATGATCAGAACTATCTATTAATCTTAGGAGATTTTAATTTACCAACTTACAAAACTGTGATAATGATAGGAGTATACTATTGCATGAGTTTCTCAATTTCAATAATCTAATCCAATATAATGACATAAAAATTCTAGGGACAGGTGCCTGGATCTACTCATATCAAATTATAATTTAATAGATATACATAGAGCCAAAACACGCTAGTAGCTGAGGACCCTTACCATCCAGCAATTGAATTTCATATATCTCTGAAAGATTCTCCTGAAACCAAAGACACATCGAAGAAACAGTATGCATATGACTACAGAAAAGGTAACTTCACCTTATTATATCAGTTAATAAAAGATTACAATTGGTCTGATCTTTTTGAATGTAGGAATGTCGACGACTGTCTCGATCTGTTTTATAAAATAATATACAGTATGCTAGACCAAGCCATACCGAAGTATGTAGTAAAAGAAACTGCACACAAACCCAAATATCCATTCTGGTACTCTCCTGACTTGGTGGTAAAATAAGAAATAAAAATCATTTACACAAATTAATACAAAAAATAGAGCTGACTCTGTGCAAACAAACTCATACAATGCACTAAGGCAAGATACAAAGCATCAAATTAATAATGAATACAGATTGCACAAACAAAATATTGAGGCAAACATAAATCAAGATCCGAACTCTTTCTGGCAATTTATACGCTCCAAATCTAGGTCAAGTGGAGTGCCGAGAAATGCAGTGGGATGGCTCAGTCTACAGCACTCCTGGGGACATCGCAAATGTGTTTGCCCAATTCTTTCATTCTGTCTATCAGGTCTCAGAAAATCATAGCAGTTTCGAGGCAGCCTCGGATGCATCTTCCTATAACCTACCTTTAGTAACCGAGTCCGATGTCCTAGTAAGCATAAAAAAACTGAAACCAAAAAAGTCAACTGGCACTGACAATATACCTGCCTATATTTACAAAGGTCTAGCAGAGTTTTAGTTAAGCCTTTAGTGCACATCTTCAACTTATCAATATCAAGCAAGCAATATCCTAATGCACTAAAACAGCTCTGGTCACGCCTATTTATAAAAAAACGCAACGTAAACGAAATCAACAACTATAGAGCAATAAACATAATTAACGTAATGGCAAAATTTTTGAACAAATTGTATGTACCAACTTAACAAGTGCTCTAAAACCAAATATCTCTATATTTCAGCATGGATTTGTCACTGATAAATCTACAGTCTCAAACCTTTGCATATTGTCAGAATATGCCTCCGAAGCAATAAAAAACAAAAAGCAACTGGATGTCATCTATACAGACTGTGAGAAAGCCTTTGACAAGGTTGACCACGGGCTGCTCCTAGATCGACTAGTTGCCATGGGAATATCACACTCCACTTTTCTATTTTTAAAATCATATCTGTTGAATTGGGCCCTCACGGTGAAGATAGGCAAAATACTTCAAACAAGTATACAGCTACCTCTGGTGTACGCAAGGTAGTACCTTAGGTCCACTTTTATTTACATTGTATATTAACTCCCTGCCCGATTGTCTTTCTGAATCTATGGGACTGCTCTTTGCTGATGATTTTAAACTCTTCAAAATAATATCTTCTCCCCAAGACTGCCTCTTACTACAGACAGATATAAAAAATATTAGTCGTTGGTTCAAAGATAATAAAATGTCAATTAACATAAATAAATGCTCTGTAGTGACCTTTACACGGAAAACTAACACCATAGAACATACCTATAACATAGAGCGAGGTCGAGTTGGAAAAAAGGAGTAAAATCAAAGATCTGGGAGTTAACTTTCAGAGCGATATGAAATTCAATTGCACTACACCAAGACGGTCAATAGAGCATTTAAAGTTTTAGGTTTCATCATTAGAAATAGCAAGTCATTGAACTGGGAACAATTATCAAGCTCTATCATGCTAGTGAGACCACATCTGGAATATGCAGCACAAATCTGGATGCCTTCAGCCCAAACACACATAGACCGCATTGAGAAAGTACAAAGAGGTTCTTAAGATACCTTTATGTCAGGAAAAATAACAAATAACCATATATGATCTCATATAGGTGCATGCTAGATAGCCGATTTCAAGAGTTTGTTGGATAGAAGAAATAAACAGGCGGTGTTATTTGTATACCATCTTTTTTATTACACAAAATACAAAGACTGTGATCTAATTAAGTACATATACATAAACGTCCCTAAAATCAATTTAAGAATTTTAAATTATGATATATTCAAAACAGATCCAGGCAGTATATCATCAATAAACAGAATGTTATTGATATGCAATCAATCTCTCAAGCAAGCACACATAGATTTATTCGACACAAACCTGAAAGAATTACAAAAAATCTGACTGTGTTTGCTTTATTTAGCTTAGTATAGTTGTTTGTTATTTTTGTTTTGCTACATTTGTTATTTTTTTTCTCTTTAGATGTACATATATGTGTATATATATATATATTACTTCTTCCCCACTACCATTACTTGTTATTACCAATAGGTGTTTGTAATGAGAACAATAAATGTTGAACAATACGTATGCCAAATTTTACTAATTTCCTAATTCAACTGTCTCGTGGGGGAACCACCTTAACTTCACTCCTACGGTTAAATAAGCCAATATTTATAATAGTAGTATAGAGTGTTCAGTTATTGTGGTGTGTGATAGTTATTTACATTACAAGTGTAGTATGCTTATTACTAGCATTACGAGCAGAAATATTCCTTATATTGCGAAGAATTGACTTAGTCGTGGTAACGATATGAGAGTAATAATATGCTCTATATGTGTAAAACAATTTGAGTCATTTTTTGACAAAAATACTATAATTTTTAGTGTTCTGACGATGAAAAATAGAACTAGCATTGGATTTACTTTGTTGTCATGCCAACATTTGAAAAATTTTGTTTTTTTATACTTGAGAATTACAGCCGATTAAGTATGTATTTGTATTTTAAAAGGTAGGTGCTAGAAAAATCATATTTGAAATCGTTTCAAAAAAAGATGAGAAAGAGAAGGGTTCATTTATTGGCCACAAAAAAACCAAAAGGAGTATATATTTGAGGACTAATACTGCGAGTCACAATTCCACACAACAGCAAAACTTCTCTTGAATTTTCCCTAAATATGGTGTATTTTTGTAAATATTTCCAAAAAACAAAAATGGCACCTTATTAATTTATAAACTTGGGCCATGAGCTCACAGTTTTGAATTTAAGTAATTTTTAGACCTAATAAATTTAATAATCACTTACCATCATCAAAATGTCCTTTGTCCCTCAGAACAGTCCAAAGTTCTCCTCCTAGGCAACTCTCCATCAACATATACAAATATTTGGCATCTTTGAAGGTTTTAAATAACTTAACAATAAAATCACAATTTGCTTCTCCCATAATTTCTTTTTCTGACATGATGTGCTGCTGTTGCCGAGTCTCGACAATTTGTGCCTTCTTCATCTGCTTGAGAGCGTAAGACTTTGAGGGCCGTCCATGTATTTGAACTAGTTCCACTCTACCGAAACCTCCGACACCAAGGGTTGTCAGTATCTTCAGATTTGACAGTTTCACATCATCATATTCTGAGTATATCCTTGACAGAAAAAACAATAAACATATATAGGTCTTGAGGTACATTTGAAAGTTCAGAAAAGTAACGTGGCATCTTTATTTCATGAGTAATATATATATATATATATATATATATATATATATATATATATATATATATATATATATATATATAAAATGAAAAACAAATTATTTTCGATGTATTTTCCACCGTACTATAAAAAATAGGTGTTTTTCAGGCCTGGGTTCTGTGACTAATAAAACGAATTTGTTTTTTATATATCTCAATATTTCCATATTTTTTCTTAAATTCATCAGAAGGCTAAAAAGTAAATAAAAATGGATATATTACAAACATACAACAAACAATTAATATTACTTACAAAATAATAAGTTCAGTCACTTTTAAAAATAGAAAAATCTAAAAACGTTATTGATATATTTCCAAAGAATGGAGAAAGAAACTAGAGAAGAAAAACAAAAAACAATGATTTCTTTTACATTGTCAGGGCAAGTAGGGTGTTTGTAACAAGCTAGAAGATGAAGGAAACAACAAACAATACAAAACGAGACCAAAAAAACATAAACAACATTTTTATTGAAATATTGGAAAATAAAAAAAAATAATGAGTTTTATAAGTCACAGACCGTAGACCTGAAAAATATATGTAACAATTTAAAATTGTGAAAAATAGTGAAATTTTACAAATCAACAGGTTTTCATTGCAGTTGCTTTGAACATGATTAAATAAAACTTATGAGGAATGAATAATGGCTATAGTGAACTCAGTGTAAAACTGCTATTGTAAAAAATGAGTTTTTTATGTGAGAAAATGCAGCTTTCATATGGTACCTAATAAATTTGGTAATTGTTTTTTTTTTTTTTTCTATTTATTATATCTTGGGTATAGAATGTTTTTGACATTTAAAAATTACCTATTGATGAATTCACCGAACTGTAGAACTCCTTATAACTAAGTACTCACAGCTAAAACCTTCAAGATAGCATGAAATTAAATATTACTCGATCAGCTTATTACAAAACATTAATGAAAAAAGAAATCAGAAAACTAAGGACATATTTACCTCCTTCTATCCCCTTGTTCATCCTTGTATTTCGTTCTGATTTCATCCAAGTCAGATATGAGTTGGTTGAAGGTATCTCTATCAATCACCAGAGTAGAAACACCTTCAGGATCGTCAACGATGACATTAGCTGTCCTCAAATCATCCCTATAATAAAAATTTCAGGTTAAAAATTTCACACACACACATATAGGTATTTTACAACCGGTCATATGCTTTTGCAAAGTCTTTAACATCTCCAATCATCACAATGACAATGTGAAATCACTTTAATACATCACTCCGTACTGATGAGGGCCAAGAAGCCTGAAACCGGTATGCGGATTGTTAGGTGAACACGACATAAATTAAACATAATCGAGCTTATCAGAAAGAAACATTTGCATTCAATGTCCATTGATATTATATGGAAGTATGCATGGATTTTCAGGTGAATATCATTCAACGTTCTGCGTGGTATTTGCCAGGAAAGTAGTTGTTTTTCACCTGAGATCTACCATTTTCTGGTTCAATTTTATATTGAATCCTTTATGTGAAGAAAACCGTTTAATTCGATTTTTCTATTCATTCCACTTCACATGGCACTTATCTTTCACTATATGCTAGACGGGCTTGCCACTCCTACTGAGAAGGAATCTTTTATTTAGAAACCTATCGAGGTGGGAGATTTTCGATGTTTCTTTCTGTCACTAGGTACCGCCAGTTAAAGTTTATCTTTTCGGCTACCTATAGGTGTTACAAGCTCGATGATGGTTTGTTTGAGTTGTGTCTCACTTCAGCCAGAGTTCTTTGGACCTTTGGCTGGTTGACTACTCCGTACTGATGAGGGCCAAGAAGCCTGAAACCGGTATGCGGTTGTTAGGTGAACACGACATAAATTAAACAAAATCGAGCTTATCAGAAAGAAACATTTGCATTCAATGTCCATTGATATTATATGGAAGTATGCATGGATTTTCAGGTGAATATCATTCAACGTTCTGCGTGGTATTTGCCAGGAAAGTAGTTGTTTTTCACCTGATATCTATCATTTTCTGGTTCAATTTTATATTGAATCCTTTATGTGAAGAAAACCGTTTAATTCGATTTTTCTATTCATTCCACTTCACATGGCACTTATCTTTCACTCTGATGTACAATAGGATTATGCTGTATTATGTT
Source organism: Gonioctena quinquepunctata (assembly GCA_018342105.1). Taxonomy (NCBI): domain Eukaryota; kingdom Metazoa; phylum Arthropoda; class Insecta; order Coleoptera; family Chrysomelidae; genus Gonioctena; species Gonioctena quinquepunctata. The sequence goes on from JAFIRS010000216.1 coordinate 798,004, forward strand.
AGTTAATTTATCTATGTAGATTACATTGAAAATTCATAATTTGAAAAAACCAGCACAGAAAATATGAATGCACAGTTGTTTTTAATATTTATATTAGTTTAAGGCCCTTAAAGTTCAACCTAACCTTCACATGGTATGGGGTGAATGGGCCGCGGCCGTGCGGTGAGGCAGCTTGCGGACATTCGCTTTAGCACATGCGCGGCCGCGACTTGACTAACGAGGCTTAGCACTGTGCAGGGGGCACCAAAGGGCTGGACCAACCCCCTCACTTACTCATGGAAACAAATGAACACTAAGCCGAAATACCGAAAGGGAATGAGAACAACTCTTGGCCATCTCGGTTCCTTTCAGGGCTCTGGAGAGGATGCGGTTCCGAGAGAATTCTTCAGGATACTCAACAAACGATAAGCGCCATTCAGATGAACCTCCAACACTGCAAGGTAGCCACGGCAGTACTTGCAGTTGCTAGGAGGGACCTCGAAGTGGCCCGTAATCGGGAACCATGGACATGACATGGCGAAACAAACAGTCTGGGAGGGACAAGTGGAGAGCTATTGTGTAGCAGATCAACTGAGATCTCCCAGAACGGTATTTTATCAGGTAAGATACAATGGGCAAAAGGCTCAAGTGTCATCGGAGGGCACGGCCAGACGAGCCTACGGGGTGGAGGTTTCAGTGGGTAAATCTGATTTAGGGACTCCCACAAGGTGCCCATAAAGGATTTCCTCCACCTTAAAAAAAAATGGAGTATGGGATAACTGATTTTAATATATTCACCATTACTAATAATTGGATTCCGAATGTGACCATAATTTGACAGTGTAGTCCCTTAGATTTTTGTATAATAATAAATCTCTTGGTATATGTTGGTAAAGAAAATGTTCCGAAGTTTTGTTGACAAGTAAAAAAGGAATCCCGACTGAAAGACATTAATAAAGAACCCCGCACGAAAACATATGGGAAATTGGCTCTTGGTCGAATTGGCTGAAATTATTATTATGTTATAGTAGGATGGGTCATTAGAAGTTTAAATGATTTTGTATGTTTAGTTTCTGAGATAAAAGCGGCCAAAGTTCGTAAAAACGTCGTATTGGGGTAGGATTGACAAAGAAAAAAACTGTTTTTTTAGTCGAAATAAGACAAAGTAAGAATAAAAATGTATTGATCGGAACTCATAAACATGTTCAATTATAATCTTATTGATGATAGTACATTAGGGTGTATAGGGGACATAGTAAAAAAAAACATTTTTCCGGATTTTTTTTTCCAGCACTATTTCAAAACCAACAAGTTATGTTGAGAAGGGAAACATTCTCAATTAAATATTGAATAGAAAGATTTCTCTGTGAATTGAAAAATCCACGATAAAAATAAAGTTATTTTTTGTCGCAGAGATGATTCCACATCTGATTTTATGAACATCCTGTTCATATTTTCAAACAAATCAACAAGTTATATTTTGTTAAGATATCATAGTTTCAGTCTATTGTAGGCGAAAGAACGTGTTTTGTTTCTTGATGACTCTCTCTGTTTGAAATATATATATTTTTTAATTTTCGAAAATACCCCTAAATTGAAAACAATTGACAGATCGGATTTGATTACAGGTGACTTGAATATAAACTACTTGGACATCCCCAAACACTCAAATGCTATCAAACCTATTGGACCCATTCAACCTAATTATGCATATAGAATCGCCAACAAGATTTTCAAGCTCTTCCGCCAATTATTGATTATGTATGTTCAAATGTTGACAAAATTAACTGTTCAGTTCTAAACTCTGGTTTATCTGATCATGAGGCCATATTCTGTATTCTAATAATTGATAAAAAAATTAAAAAAAAGCCCTACACGACGTGGTAGAATATTCAGTAAATTCAATTATAATAGGTTTTCACAATTTTGTACAGATACAAACTGGTATAAAGTTATTGAAAAGGAAGATCCCTTGAATGAATTTCAAAAATTAGTATCAAATGATTTTAACAATGCATTCCCCGTTAGAGACATAAAAAACAAAAAAAGGAAACCATGGTTAACCAAAGGATTAAAAGTATCAGCAAAAAATATGCGCTCTCTCCACCAGATAAGAAAACATCTTGGCTGTAACAATCCCCATTTTATTCAATACTACAACAAATATAGAAATACTTACTGGAAAGTAACAAAAACAGCAAAAAACATATATTACTCAAACAGAATAGCACAAGGTGACAACAATCAGAAGGAAACATGGGCAATTATTAATGAGCTGAGAGGAAAAAACAAGGTTGATTCAGTGAAAACTGAGTTAAGCTCTGACGAACTTAATACATTCTATTCCTTGATAGCAGCTGAACTTGCTGAAAAAAATTACGACCAGAACGGATCCAATGGAATATCTGAAAGCGACTTCCATTCAAGAAAACTTTTTTTTCATACCTACTGACATATATGATATGAAAGAAATCTTCAGAGAAATTCGGAAAAAACTTCCTCTGGGTGGGATGACATTTCTCTGAAAGTCCTTGAAAAATTGCCGGATATTGCTTTGAATGTCTTGGCAGAGGCTCTTAATACATCATTTGCTAGAGGATCCTTTCCATCATGTTTGAAAATCGCCACAATTATCCCAATACATAAAGGGGAGACCATAACACTCCTGCAAATTTCAGACCGATTTCCTTGCTACCGATCCTCTCAAAAATAATAAAAAAACTAGTGAAAAAAAGAGTAACTTCCTTCCTCAAGAAATTCAATATACTGAGTTCACAACAGTTTGGATTTCAAGACTCAAAAAGTACCCAGGATGCCATCTTTGCATTCCTAGAAAACCTTTACCTCAAACTAAACGAAATACAGGCGGCTGCGGCAGTGTTCTGCGATCTCTCCAAGGCTTTTGATTGTGTGAGTCACGAAATACTGCTGCAGAAGCTTGAAGTTTATGGATTCAGAGGTTCGGCACTTTCTTGGTTCAAATCATACCTATCAGAACGTAGCCATAGTGTCTTACTCAGTAGGGTGGAATCAAAAAAATGTCAAATCAACTGTGGTGTCCCACAAGGCTCAGTTCTAGGACCTGTCTTATTCCTGTTATATGTCAATGACTTGGCCAAAGTGGATATCCAGGGCCAATTCACTATTTTTGCGGATAACACCACAATCCTCTGGCATAACAAAAGTATTACGGATCTGCATGACCAGATCAGTGTGGACCTAAACAAGGTAAAGAAGTGGTGTGATGCCAATCTCCTTTCGTTCAATATAAGCAAAACGAACATTGTCTCATTCAAATGTGATATCAATGAAATCCCATTGGAGAATGGAACAATTACAAATGTTTCAGAGAACAAGTTTTTAGGGTTGCATATTGATGGAAAATTAAGATTTGAAAGCCATATCAATAAATTGTGCAGACGGTTGGCGGCAGGCTGCTATTCTGTACGAGTTGTCTCTAACGAGCTATATATTACCAATGCTAGAAAGGTCTACTACTCATTGATTGAGGCACACCTTAGATATGGTATTTCCTTTTGGGGGCTGTGTTCACAATATCTCTTTGATAGGGTCTTTATTTTGCAGAAAAGGGCGATCAGGTATTTATGCAAAGCCAATTATCGCGATTCGTGTCGTATAGTGTTTTTGGAGCAGATAATTTTAACCCTGGCATGTCTTTTCATTCTAGAGACAGTATGTCTCATACACAAAAAGTATAAAGATAAAGCAAACACGATTATCACTCCATATCTCACTTCCAACGCCTATATCCTCCCTAACACAAAATTCACTAATATTTAAAAGCAGAATATTATTCAATCATCTTCCTAGTACCATAAAAGAAATACAAAACGGTATTCACTTCAGAAAAAAGTAAAAAATCTCTTGGTTACAAAAGCCTATTATACGTTGGATGAATTCTACCAGGACTTACTTACCTGATCTCAAACTATATATATATATATATATATAATATAATATATTTATCTAACCCTTTATCATATTTGATCACTGGGAACTCTCTAATAGTAGCCTAGAATACGTTCATTTGCAGGTGCATCAGGAATAATACTGAAGGATATCCACAGTTGATACTTTATAGCATTCCTAAATCTGGATGCTATGCGGCAGCGTAATAGTCCAGGTTCAGGATTACACATATCAATTTCGAATAGAAACAATAAATTACCCTAGCCATAAGCTATTGAGAAATGTTTTATATTGCGCAAATAGACCAATCAATAACAATATTAATAATTTTATTTCAATTTAGGTTTTGGTCATTGTTTGTTTTTTGAGAGTTCCATTATGTAAATTGTTGATTATGTTGTTTATAACTAATTAGTTTCAATTTCGATTTGTTATATTATAATTTCCATAATATTAATTGACTTTTTATGTTAGAAGTCATTATTTATAATTCGTTTTTTTTTGAGTCTATACTGTTGAGTTCCAAATTGTTGTTGAGTGTGGTTGTGTTGTTTATAGTATCAAATAATTGATTTCAAAAAGTTTTATAATAGAATTGAATGTGTGGAAAGGTTCCATAAAATTTAGTTAAATCAATAGGTTACCCCATATATCGTAATACCGTAAACTTCAAAAATGCATATCTTAAAAACGCAACATACAAAGTTGATAAAACTATCGTATATGATAGTCAACATTTACAAAATATTGTGAGTAAAATATGGTCCAAATTAACGGAACAGTTTTCTAGATATTCAATAAAAACATAATAAATGACCTAAAAAAAAATGTAACGCACCCTTTATCTAAATAAAAGGTAATATTGAACAATTGAGTTCATCAGAATGTTACCCTAACTTTTATTCAATGGGCAGTAGCAATTAATTCCTCTTTTTGTAATCAAAAACGATCTGTCAATTGTTTTCAGTATAGAGGGGTATACACGAAAATTAAAAAAATATATATTTTAAACAGATATAGTCATCAAAAAACAAAACACGGTTTTTTGCCTACAATAGACTTATATATAATAACGGGATAATGGGAAAACACAATAACGGGATTACGGGAAAACATGATAACGGATTACGGTAAAACACGATAACGGCATTACGGGAAAACACGATAACGGGATAACGAGAAGCGGGCAGAGTCAAAAGCATAACCTAGATGGAACAACATAAAAAAACACAGGAAAAAATAAATTCTACGCGGAGAGTTTTCAGGATTTATTTTTAGGGAATATAGAAATTTGGACAGGACAATAACCAATAAATTTATGATTGTTCTCTTCCGTTCTATATGTTTAGAAAAATTGAGAAATTACCACATTTTGTCATGTGATAACGATAACTGCCCAAAGATTGCACACCCACAATGGGCTACTGGACCATATGAATTTTATTGACAAGCTGTCATTATTGCTGGCTTTATTATATTCAGATGTTAAATCATTTCATAGAGTTTCCTCGTCTTCAAGAACGCAGGAATGATAATTATATCAACTGAAATAATAATCATAGGTGAAAACTTACCCTTGCAACGCTTTCTCTCCAAAGAAGTCTCCCTTAGACAGAGTACGGATAAATTTCTCTTCATTAGAATTTGGCATTCTCATGGTGACCTTTACTCTGCCTTTACTGATGATGAAGAATGTATCACCTCGCGCACCTTGCCTGATGATGAAGTCTCCATGCGCATAAACTGTTTCCTCCAAAACATCGGAAATTTTGATCAAAGTGTCCTCGGGAAGAGTTTTGAATATCGGTACACTGAAAACGTACGAAATGAGTAATACCTCTATAGACATTTCTATAAAATATGATTCATATTGGTGATTTATGGTTTGGATTTTTCGGAAGTGAGTTTTTTTCGGTCGAAAATTTAGTTTGAAGATTGGATAAAAGTACTTGATAATTTTTAACGACCTCAATAAGGATAAGTAACTCATTTTTCAATTCGCATGACGATACACTTCATACGTTTTAAGTAATGGTTTCATTCGATTCATAATCCATATTTAGGGGTATTCAATAGTTTCAGAATTGTACGATTATGGGTATTTTCATAAAAAAATATTAATATAGCAGAATATTTTTCCCATCGATTGATCCAGCCAAACTAATACAGTATCAGAAAGTATTTATCTTGGGTATGGTGGTTTCATGAGAGCGTAAAGAATAGCTTGCTATATGTTGAGAGAGCATTACAATTTCTCCTCGACTGGCTCGAGGAAGGGATATTTACGTGACGACACAGAGATAGGAGAGTCAGAGTCGATTCGCTGTGCGCTGTGTAGCATTGCCACGTGGTCAGTTAATGTGTCGGGTGGGGTAACAGGAGGGGCGCACAGCAGTGCGTCTCTCTTGTTTATGTGGTATTATCATATCATTGCGTTCCTTGTTGCTCATGTAGATTTCTGTCCGTACCCCAGATAAATGTTTTCCGATACTGTATATAGTGAGGTCTAAATTGTACGATTATGGGTGTCGATGCGTATATTTTTTTTTATGTATGACCACGCATATCTTTTTACACAGTACACCGATTTTGATGTTTTTTTTTTAATGGATAGGATATAGCTCAAAAATACTCTTCCAAGGGTAGGATGATTGTTGGTTCACCCACTGAATTTTGACTTTTTAACCGATTCTACCACGCATAACTTTGTACTGGGTTATCCAATTTAGATGACTCTTTTTTTATTGTATAGGGTATGCTTATAAGTTGGTCCCATTTGAATTTGAAAAAAAATACACCCCTAAGGCTAGAAAAATAGGGGACGATTGATTTATTTTAGACCTTTGAACCGATTCTGTTGAAACTTAGCACACATATGTAGTTCTGATGATACTACAACATAATGGACACCCGGAATTAATCTGATGATGGATACGGAAGACTGTCGAGGGATCTCCTCAACGGTTCACAGCAGCAACCTCGTGTTTGGGGTAATATGTACATATATAATTACATGTCCTGACTAACTGTCTCACCGATCAAACCGCTGGACCTAAGAGTTAAAATTTTGACAGCATAGTTTTTTTATACTCCATTCCTAAAGGGGTGGAAAGGTGGGTGAAAGTGAAAGTACAGTGGGTTTTGAAATTAGTTTAAGGAAAATTAGTATTTGGGATCTTTTTCACAAATAAAGATAAATGTTTCAGGGTTTTTTAAAATTCAACCGTAAAGGGATAAAATGGGGGTTGAAAGTCTGTATAGTTAGTTTTAAAGTTAGGATCATGATTGGTATTTGGAGGTCTTTTTACAAGGTTTTTGGAAATTAACCCCAAAAAAGGGGTTAAATTGGAATTTAATTTTAGGAATTCCGTTAGTTTTCAAGTTGGGGTACATAAAAATTGATATTTGAAGTCATTTTAAAAAGAAAAAAATATGTATTTTTAGAAATTCAACCCCTAAAGGGGTGAAATGGAGGGTGAAAGTTTGTATGTTAGGGTCATAAAAATTTGGCATTTAAGGTCTTTGATACAAATAAAGAAATACGTGTTTCAGTATTTTTAGAAATTCCGTCCCTAAAGGGGCGAGTGAATTTATAATAGTCATCACAAAAAATACAAAGTTCAACGCGGACGAAGTCCCTGGTACCAGCTAGTTATAGTATATAACAGTTAATAGTTGAAGTAAGGTGAGTAAGTATTTTGAAAGTTATCCAAATTAAGTAGGTAGTAATTAGTAGATTTTAGTTTAGCCACAAAAAAAAATCTTTTTGACGAAAAAAGAAATTGAAAAGCTAAAAATAAAACTAACTTTATAGTCTCAATAACTAAGCTCCTAAACTAATGTAAGTATCTAATTTTGAATCGGCGCCAACCAAACAATCAACGAAGATCATTAAATTACTTTAAAGAAATGATCAAAACAAAATAACATAAAAATGCAACGTGAAATCTCCAGCGATAAACAATAACATTCCAAAAGTGCGCACGAACACTTGCAAGGACGTGTGCCCTCACGTGTGAGCCCATTCGGGTAGTGGTCTCGCTGATATTGACTTCGAGAACGCTCGGCAATTTCCGGCGAAAGGACACGCTGCCACCGCGCACCCCGCTGCCATTATTGTACGCTTTACGTAATTAATTTGGTTGTTTGTTTGGTGCCGACTCGAAATTAGTTACATTAGTTCAGTAGCTTAGTTATTAAGACTAAAAAGGTTAATTTTATTTTTCAACCAAGAATAAAGTTGTATTTCGTGTGAGTAATTAATTAAAATTGCAAAGCGCTTTCGGCTATTACCATCATCAGTGCGATACCTGCAAGAAGTAATGGTCAATAAAGTTGTAGAATAGATCTTGAAAGTTGAGGTAAAATGACACAGGTTAGATTACTTACTCGTCAAGTATATACATGAATATCCAGTAAAAATGATCGACAAACCATTGTACAAAACATTAATTGAACAGATACTGACATCGAATGTCCTCATGGAGTTTTAAACCTATTTATATTTCATTCAAATAGTAAACAATCTTATGTGCATAAGGAGCAGAAGTGACATTTCACATTTCAATCATTTCATAGACATAGAAATACATAGACATGGGACACTGTTGATTGGAAATTGGAAGTTCAAGCTTGCCAACTCATCATCATGGAGAGTGAAGAACCTATTATATTTTATATGATGGAGAGTGAAGAACCTATTATATTTTATAGTTGAGATGAAATGTGGGTTATGGGCACCGATGGCTGGTCAGGTTGACGAGAGTTTTATCGATATCTGAAGCCAAGCATCGTCGGGCGTGGTTAATACTTGAATGGGTGACCACCGGAGAAGGAAGTTCCGCGTTAAATGTCTTAACAACTGTAGCGTAGTAGCATATTCGCAGCTGCAGGCGTCTTATCAATGAGCACGAGATAAGACGATAGATATGATATGCCGTCCTTCGGAGGAGACGTTAAGATGTCGGTCCCGAGTTCATGGATGTTGAGCTCGTTAAAGAACCCTACCTCTGAAACAACAGAGGATTCGGCAAAATTTCCGGTTGGGAGGAGTGTGCTCACAGGCGTCGGTGTTTTTTAGCCTTGGTAGCAGAAATAGGCCGACGTTAAATAAAGCAGGAAAAAAAAATGTGGGTTCAAGGACTGTATCAGAGAAAAGTTAATTTAATCTTTTGTGTAAAGGAACATATGATCTATTTAATTGTACATGTGTATTCAGACGAAGACTATTATTCTGTAATTCCTTTTCAATTGGTAAATATTCTAGAAAATCTAGCCTAACTTCTTTCAAAATTTGTGCACAAGTTGTGTTTATTGAATTTGATATGATGACCGAAAGCTGATTTACCGGGTTTATTGAGATGTTCGTTTATCGGGACTTTCAAAGGCCTACAAGTCCTTCCTATATATGAAGCTTCGCAATCGTTGCAATTGAGTTTATAAATTCCACTTTTTGATAGTTTGTTGATGCTGTCTTTTGAATTGACTAAGTGTTCACTTGAATTGTTTGTGCTTTTGAAGGAGATTTTAGTGTCTTTAAGTGTTTTATTAATAAGACTAGATACTTTTTGGGAGGTGTTTTCATTCAAGAAAGGTAGAGATACATATCTAGTGGGTCTCTCCTTCGTGATATAGGTTAGATCTTGTTCTCTTTTGTTCTTGACTATATGAATTAGATTGATAATTATGTTGGGGTTGCAGCAATTGTTGTAAGCGATCTGTTTGAGAATGTTTATCTCATTATTCAAGTTATTTTGAGAGAGTGGAACATTGAGAATTCTGTGTATGTAGCAATAAAAGGCTGCCATCTTGTGTTGATGATTAGAGAAAGAAGGTATGACATGATCAGTTTGTGAGGGTTTTCTATATATGCTATATTCTAGTTTATCAGATTTGTGGATATTCAAAGAAATTTAATTTATTTTCGCATTCAAGTTCTAGTGTGAAAGTGATATTCGGATGGAAAGAGTTTATTTTTCTTAAAAGATTGTTGGCTGTAGCTTGGTTGCTATTGATAAAGACAAGACAGTCATCTACATATCTAAACCAATATAAGATTTCTTTATTATTATCATTGATTATGTGGTTGACTTCCAAGTCATTCATAAACAGATCTGCTAAAAATGGTGATAGACAACTACCCATTGCTAGACCTTCAGGTTGTCTGTAATATTTTCCATTAAAGACGAAGAAATCTTAATAGAGGCAAAGGTTGAGTAAAGTCAGAATTTGTGTTATTAGTGTCTTCATCGACAGACTTAGATCTGAGTGTATCACCTACTAGAGGGATGGTTTCTGATTAGGAACAGATGTAAAGAGATTGCTGACATCAAATGAGATCAAAAGACAATTCTCAATGGGTAAGTTCAAATTATTTAGTTTTGTTATTAAATCTAAAGTGTTACTCACTGCATATTTTGGCTTAAAGTTGGTTAATTCTTTAATAAGATTGTAGATAAAGGCTGCTATGGTGCATCCTGGGGCCTTATTGGAAAGTTGACTTTATGTATCTTAGGGAGTCCGTATAAACGAGGTATGATTGGAATACTGGAAATCAAGTTGTAAGGTGTATTATATTTTTTAAACAAGTCGCTGTTTCCGTTGATATATGTTTTTATTTTCTTTATGAAACTATTTGAATTGAGAATTTCAAAATCCTGTTCCGAAAGAAAGGTTTCTGCTTTATTAATGTAATCAAGTTTATTCAAAATTACTAGGCAACTGCCTTTGTCGGCTTTAGAAAAAACTAAGTTTTGATTTCATTAAGTACTGAGTTGACCTGTTTTTCTTTGCCGTTTAACTTATTTGATTTATCTTTTTTGACTCTATAAAGCAAATTCTGGACATCATTACGGATTATCTTTTTAATGTCGTCCAGAATTTGTTTATATATATATATATATATATATATATATATATATATATATATATATATATATATATAGTCAAAAAAGATAAATCAAATAAGTTAAACGACAAAGAAAAACAGGTCAACCAGTACTTAATAAAATCAAAACTAAAATTATAGACCACAACTTGGTTTTTTCTAAAGCTGACAAAGGCAATTGCCTAGTAATTTTGAATAAACTCGATTACATTAATAAAGTAGAAACTTTTCTTCCGGAACAGGATTTTGAAATTCACAATTCAAACCCTTTAAATAGTTTCGTCAAGAAATTAAAAACATATATCAACGGAAACAGCAACTTGTTCAAAAAATATAATACACCTTACAACTTGATTTCCAGTAATCCAATCATACCTCGTTTATACAGACTCCCTAAGATACATAAAGTCAACTTTCCAATAACACCCCAGTATCCACCATATCAGCCTTTATCTACAATCTTATTAAAGAATTAACCAACTTTGAGCCAAAATATGCAGTGAGTAACACTTTAGATTTAATAACCAAACTAAATAATTTGAACTTACCCATTGAGAATTGTCTTTTGATCTCATTTGATGTCAGCAATTTCTTTACATCTGTTCCTGTTGTGTATGTGGAGTTATTACCACAATCTAGTTAATTTGATAGTTGTTTGAATAAAAATTCAAAGTAACGAAATGAGAACTTTAATGTGTCTCTTGTGAAATACATTTCAGAACTGAATAACCAACTTAACAAAAACAGAAGAAAAGCATTCACTTTCTCTTGCCAGATGGTAAAAAGGTTAGCTACCTAGATGACCCTTACGGGTTATAGAGAATAAACAGATGAGACACTTGAAGTATACATTGCTGGGTAGAAACTCCCTAATATAGTCTTTTAAGAAAGAAGTCATTTTGTACAGAACAGTTCCTAAATCAGAAACCATCCCTCTAGTAGGTGATACACTCAGATCTAAGTCTGTCGATGAAGACACTATAACACAAATTCTGACTTTACTCAACCTTTGCCTCTCTCAAGATTTCTTCGTCTTTAATGGAAAATATTACAGACAACCTGAAGGTCTAGCAATGGGTAGTTGTCTATTACTATTTTTAGCAGATCTGTTTATGAATGACTTGGAAGTCAACCACATAATCAATGATGATAATAAAGAAATCTTATATTGGTTTAGATATGTAGATGACTGTCTTGTCTTTATCAATGGCAACCAAGCTACATCCAACAATCTTTTAAGAAAAATAAACTCTATCCATCCGAATATCACTTTCACACTCGAACTTGAATCCGAAAATAAATTACATTTCTTAGACTTGTCTATCCACAAATCTGATAAACTAGATATAGCATATATAGAAAACCCTCACAAACTGACCATGTCATACTTTCTTTCTCTAATCATCTACATCAACACAAGATGGCAGACTTTTATTGCTACATACACAGAATTCTCAATGTTCCACTCTCACAAAATAACTTGAATAATGAGATAAACATTCTCAAACAGATCGCTTACAACAATGGCTACAACCCCAACATAATTATCAATCTAATTCATAGAGTCAAGAAGAAAAGAGAACAAGATCTAACCTATATCACGAAGGAGAGACCCACTAGATATGTATCTCTACCTTTCTTTAAATGAAAACACCTCCCAAAAACTATCAAAAAGTGGAATTTATAAACTCAATTGCAACGATTGCGAAGCTTCATATATAGGAAGGACTTGTAGGCCTTTGAAAGTCCCGATAAACGAAACCAAAAACCCAAATTTTATTAAATTAAATTGGCACAACTACAGTCCCAATCGCAATGCACAAATTTTGAAAGAAGTTGACTCCAAAAACTTTAATAGACTAGATTTTCTAGAAGATCTACAAATTTAAAAGGAATTACAGAATCATAGTCTTTGTCTGAGTACACAGGTGCAATTAAATTGATCATATGTTCCTCTACACAGAAGATTAAATTAACTTTTCTCTTATAGTTCTCTGATACAGTCCTTGAACCCACATTTCATCTCAACTATAAAATATAATAGGTTCTTCACTCTCCATGATGATGAGTTTTTCTATGTCTATGAAATGTCAAATGTCACTTCTGCTCCTTATGCACATAAGATTGTTTACTATTTCAATGAAATGTTAATAGGTTTAAAACTCCATGAGGACATTCAATGTCAGTATCTGTTCAATTAATGTTTTGTACAATGTACCTGTGTCATTTTACCTCAACTTTCAAGATCTATTCTACAACTTCATTGACCATTACTTACTTGCAGGTATCGCACTGATGATAGCATAATTGCCGAAAGCGCTTTGCAATTTCAATAAATTACAACTTTATTCGGTTGATCAGTTACGTGTATACAGCTCCAACAAATTTCAATTTAATTTTTTGCTTTTCAGTTTCTTTTTTCGTCGGTTTAATTTTTTGTTAAAAAGTTTTTCATAAAAAAATATTAATATGACTAAGCGATCAAATTAATATTAACAAAATGTAGAATACGCCCCTGCGTTGTTTGTCATATGCGAGACCGTTCTACATTCTCCAAACAATCGACTGGGAATTACGATGACGTCATGGTCCCGATTTGTGGAGAGCCGCTCGAATAGTAGAGAAGGCAAGAACGAGGATATATAAGTCGTGCGAATCACGGCAGCTGCAGTTTTCGAATATTGTTGAGCAGAGAAACAAAAGTAATCCATATTAGCGAAGTCAAGGTGAGTTTTGATTTAGTGCAGTGCGATCGAATATTGAACTGCCAGAATGTATTATTGTGTTGTGTTTGAAGGGTATAAACGGATCCAAAAATTATTCGAGCATATTAATGGAGAATACAAGAAATGCACCCTACGACGAGATGGAGGCAAAGAAGAACGACTGTGGAGAAAAAACAAGAGGAAAATAGACAGCTGTAGCAAAATTCCGAAAGAACAACAGAAAGCCATTTTGGCGCATAATATCCAGAAAACCGAAGGACAAACTGAAGGAAGAAATTGACACAGTACGAGAAGAAGCAAAGAAATAAGTTGATGAGGTACGAAAAGAAGCGAGAAAAGAAGTCAGGGCAGTGTCGTTGCTATACGCAATTTCAATCTAAAAGAATAAATAAATCATAAAAAATTTCATTCGAAAATTTTACAAATTTTTTTCCAAACAAATTTTAATCGGAAATTTTTTACCAAAAATTTTCAATTAGATTTCATACACAGAAACTTCCGTAAATGAGTTATTTCTCAGGCAAACCTATGAAATGTAATGCACGCTCCGAGACGCGTCTCGGTAGTCGTGTAGATCTGGGAACCAATCAGGTTCGAGAGTTGGAGGCCACGCCTACTCCGTTACGGAGAGCGCGTCGAGCCGAGGCTATTTAAACCTGCCGTTTTTCTGAAACTGCATGTGTCGGTGTGCGATTCGTTCAGTGAGATCTGAACGAGCAACATGTGCTTTTATTAAGGCAAGTGAGAAATTCGAGGTATACGTTCAGTGAGATCTGAATAAGAAATATGTGTCTTTATTAAGACAAATTGGAATTCAAGGCATTCGTTCAGTGAGATCTGAATAAGAAACTGCTTTTATTAAGGCAGAATTCGGAATTCGATTCGACTTTGAAGGGTATAGCCGTCCAGATCATTAGATCCTTGGTGGCTGTGCAAATCAAAAAGCGGAACAAAAGGATTAGTGATACCTATGCACTAAAAAACAAACAAAAATGTCGTCATCCTCAGATGAAGGATCTGCCGTCTCAACCGACGAGAGCAGCAGAAGCTCTGTCGTGTCAAGGAAGGCGAAGAAGACGAAGAAAATCAGAATGGAAGACGTCTACGAGGTGCTAACCCAGCTGAGAAAGCAGCTGGATGACATCCGAAAGGAAAACGCGATGTTAAAGGAAAAACTCAGCACTTACGAAAATGCTGCAGCGGCTGCCTCCCAGAAGGAAGCAGCTAAGGCCATCGCCGCCCTCGGCAATAAGGTGGCTGAAAAGCCAGCCCAGGTGGCTGAAAAGCCAGTCCAGGACTCAACACCTCCAAACGTTGAAATCATGGAGATGGACGACAACGTCTCCAAGAACCCTGTCATTATCCGATGGAAAAGAGAACGAGAACGCCAGCAACGACGACGCAGAGTTCACCGTCGTAACATCCAAAAGGAAAAGAGAGTCCAAACCCGAGACCTCAGAAGCCCCAAAAGCCGGAACCAAATCGGCCCCCGTCGCCAAAACGGTTCCCGTCGTAGCCAACGGAGGCCGAACCATCTTCGAAGGCCCGCTTCCCCCAGGAAGTGATCCAAAAAAACCACCACCAATTGTCCTTAGAAATGAGGACAAGTGGCAGACCGTTTCCGCCGAAATGGCCAGAAGGAAGATCAACTTCCTGAAGGCCAGGCTAACGCCCGATGGAATAACCATCCATACGGAGGGCAACCACGACGTTCTTGGAAGCTGGTGGCTACAGCTTCTACACGTACTCTCTCAAGTCAGAGATACCACTGCACGCTGTGATCCGGGGGATTCCGGAGAACACAAAGCCGGAAGATGTGAGGGAAAGCGTCCAGGACTCAGGCTTCACAGTCCTGGAATGTCATAGGATGACATCTAGGCGCACCAAAAAGGCACTTCCACTATTTTTAGTGAAAGTACCAAGGGAAGAAAACCACATCTTCAAACTTGACACTTGTGTCATGCTTAAAGTGAGAGTGGAACCCCAACGACAGATGACTGGAAGATTCGTCTCCCAGTGCCACAAGTGTCAATGGTTTGGACACGCACAAAGGTGCTGCCATTCCATCCCCAGGTGCGTGAAGTGTGGAGAAGAGCACGAGTCCCGGACCTGTCTGAAAACCAAGGAGCAGCCAGCCACCTGCGCCAACTGAGGGGGACCACACACGGCTAGCTTCAGAGGATGCCCCAAATTCCCCAAACCCAAACCAGTGACAAGACCCAAACCACAACCAACACACCAGCCACCACGACAAACCACATACCAACCACCACGAAGGAGGCAGGGACCCAGGAATGCTGTGCCCCAACCCCAAGCACCACAGGCACCACCAAAATGGGGCCCAACGAGGATAACGACGACGGCAACCACAACAGTCAACCAAGAACTGTTGGCACTACCTGAGGCGCTCAAGAAGCAACTTCTTGAGCTCTTCAAACAGAGTCAGGCCCCAGGAACTCTTAAATGTTAAGACAACCTCCGGAAAAACTCAAAATCTGCTCCTGGAACATCGACAGCGCACTCACACGCAAGGATGAGCTGCACGAACTGATATCCAGAACACAAGTGGACATCGTCTCCATCCAGGAAACAGCGCTGAAACCCCAGAAGAACTTCCATTTTCCAGGATTCACCTGCTACCGAACAGACAGACCCGGTGGTCGAACCCGCGGAGGCGCAGCCCTGCTAGTAGGAACCGGCCTCGAACAACACGAGGCTGAGAAACCAGAACTATCTCGAGGCGAAGCAGTCACAGTAAAAGTGAAAGTCAGACGCATAGGAATGCTAAGAATCATCTCAACGTATATCCCGCCAGGGGGAAATATACAAAGAGAAGACCTAGCAGAACTATTTCCAGATCATCACCCAACTGTAGCCATCGGAGACTTCAACGCGAAGTCACAGACATGGCACTGCAGAAACAACAATCCACGAGGCCGAAATCTGGAGAACTTACTGGCCGACTACAACGACATCGAAGTAGTAGCCCCCTTCGAACCCACCTACCACGGACTAGCAAACCATACACCAGACATCCTAGACATAGCACTGATACAGTCCATCCCAGCCAACACCGAGATGGAAGTATTAGACGAGGGCTCCTCAGACCACAACCCAATCCTACTAACAATAGGGGAGGGAGACGCGGAACCTGGGGAACCAGCCACCAGGAAGACGACCGACTGGAACCGATTCCAAAGAATCATATACGACTCCATAGGATACATCCCACAAATACACACAAATACAGACCTCGAAAGAGCAACAATACAGTTGCAACAAACGATCCAGGAAGCCATAGAACGCAGCTCCAAGACCACCCAAGCAACCAGGTTCAACTTCCAACTAGCACTAACCCCAGAGGTTAGGGAGCTAGTTAGGAGCAGGCGCCGCTTGAAAAAGAGATACCAGAGAACACTGGCTCCCGAAGACAAGGGGAGAATGAACCAGGCAGGCAGGCAACTGCGGCTGGAACTCAAAGCTCACCAAGCACAGCAGTGGACAAACAGGATGACAGAAATGAGCACAGAAGACAACTCTGTATGGAGAATGCAGAGAGTACTTCGACAAGGCAGAAGGAAACCGTACCCTCCACTCCACGGAGAGGGGGGCCTGGTCTACACTGACAGCGAAAAGGCAGAAGCATTTGCGGACGCCTTCGAACGCCAGTGTAGAGACAACCAGGTCAACCAAACCGACGAGGTGGAAGACATGGAAACCCGAGCCGGTCAGACTGTCAGGAGAATAAGACGGATCAATGATATCGAGCACGTCCTTGAACCAACTTCGCCAGAAGAAATCAAGGACATCATCCGAAACCTTGCTACCCGCAAGGCACCAGGACCAGACCATCTTCGAATAGAGCCTTAAAGGCTCACCGAGAAAAGGGATTGCTGCCTTGACCAAATCGTCAATGCAGTGCTCAGGCTCAGACACTTTCCACGACCATGGAAAGAAGCCACGGTCATCATGATCCCCAAACCCAACAAGAACCATGTGATACCGCAAAACCACCGACCCATCAGCCTCACACCCTCGATGAGCAAGGTGGCAGAACGAGTCATCCAGAGACGATTGGAACCACTCACGGAAGAACTCAACGTCCTACCAGACGAGCAGTTCGGCTTCCGACAAGGACACTCTACGGAAATGCAGGTCCTGAGGATAGTGGACTTTGCCGTAACAGGCTTCAACTTGGGCAGGGGACACCACACAGGAGCTTTATTCCTAGACGTTTCCAAGGCCTTAGACAGGGTCTGGCACGATGGCTTGATCACCAAAATGACAGACCTCGGATACCCCACTCCCATAGTGAAGCTGATAGACTCCTTCCTGCGAGGACGGCGGTGCCAATGTAAAGTTGGCAGCGACCTCTCAGCAGTGAGGACCCTAGAAGCAGGAGTACCGCAAGGCGCAGTCTTATCTCCACACCTGTTCTCCATCTACACGGCGGACATCCCAAAGCCCGCTGACAACTTTAACAAGCTAGCGCTGTACGCGGACGACACAGCACTAGTGGCCAGATCGGTGAACGCAACGCAAGTAACCCGATACCTGCAAGATCAAGCAGACAAGCTTGAGGAAGTTCAACCTATGGAAGATCGAGATCAACGCGGAAAAGAGCCAAGCAATACTTTTCACCAGAAGGCGAACAACACCGTCAGGACATGTCATCATGAATGACCAACGGATCCCATGGGCAAACGAGGCCAAATACCTTGGAGTCACCTTGGACAAAAGATTGACATTCAGGCAACACGTAGACCGGAGGCTCGGACTAGCGAAAGCAGCCCGAAAGAACCTCTACCCCCTCATAGGACGCAGTAGCAACATGGACCTCCAGTTAAAACTGCTCCTTATCAGAACCATCCTCCTCCCCCATCATCCTGTATGCATCCGCCGCATGGGGTCAATGCGCACAAACATACAGGACCAAGATCCAGCTATTCTTAAACGTGGGCCTAAGAATGGAGGTGAACGCTCCCAGATACGTCCCGAATAGATTTATCTACAGGGACCTGAATGTCAATCCGAACTTCATTGACGACCATCTTCGGAACAACGCCACCGCGACGTTCCTGAAGACGGACACCCACACGAACCCGGTGATTCAAGAAATCCACGCGAACCTAAACCTGGACGATCCCAGGTTTAGAGAAAGGGAAAAGTATTTGCGACCAGTCTACCAAAACGACCGTCCACCACGGCGCGTCAGGTGAGTTACAACTCAATACAAAACACGTAAGATCAACACACCCACATCACACCATACACTTACACACCCATCAGGTACATAACCACCATGCACACAGCACAAGTCAGGTAAACATACAGCGATCAGATAACAAGGGGTTTAAAGCACTCAGAGGCTGACTTCATACCACAGGAGGTACGATATCAATTTCGCAAACGTGCCATTTGCGAGTTGAGGACCGCTCCAAGGAGGAGCGGGGGAGGATGGAAGTGGACAGTAGGAAATTAAATTCTTTTAAATCATCAAACTATTTTCGGGAATACTTCTTGCAACTAATTATAGGATCCTGAGGGAATTAGGTCTTACAGGGACTGGCAACACCCGAGTAAAGGCTCATCGGCGTGGTGTTGTTGAAGTACGCGCTACTTGTTGAATAATTCGTGTCGAAAAATTATCTCAGAGTTTTAGGAAAAATAATAATAATTTCTAACTTCATTCTGTTTAAAAACTTATCTCCATACTAGGATTAGATATTAAGTTGGATGTTATTTGGATACTTCAGGGGAAGTATACCTATTACTGAATAACTACTGTGAAAAGTTTTTCTAAGTGTTATTCTATTTCTACACTTGAGAATCAAATTCACTCTCAAAGAAGTGAAAGTAGTCATCCTAAAAGGAGCTATCAAAGTCAAAAAACATATATACTAAGTATTCAGGTATTATATATATGCACATTGTATTCTCTCTAGTGGATAGGAAACTCATAGCGAATTTTCTTACTGAAGCCCAGTCTCCTCAAAATTCAGAGCGTTACTTCCATTTGTAAAGTGTCTCACGACTTCTAGCCAGCGCAACTCTAGAGATCGAAAATTTCTAAAATTTCTTTTTTAAACTTCCAAATGGAGGCTGATCGTCAGCAGTCCGGGAAGAAGCAAAGAAAGAAGTGTGGGCGGTGCGAGAAGTTAATGAGAAAACAATGCTGCACTTGGGAAAATTAGAAAAGGAAATTGCTCCACTGAAGATCCAAGACCACCGTGACAGGATTGCCACATTGCATAATTCCGTAAAACCAGCGACAATTGATGAACAGTCGCCAAGGTCCCTACACCGAAAACAGTTCGAAGCTGCGCAACGACTAATGGATGGGACGATGAAGAAAATGCTACTGTACTTATAGTGGCTTTGAGGGTACCTGCTTTGGCAATGTTACAGACCATCCCAAAAGACCAACATCACTGCTTTAGAATTAGATATGGCGACCAACATCGAGAACAACTGTATCGGGCACAGTTGGAAATATGAGTTCAGAAATCTGATGAGAGTCTGCAGGAGTTTGGAGCAGACGTGCAGAGACTCATCCAGCTTGCCTACTCAGAGCCCCGGATAATTTCAAAGAACAGCGGTGGAAGCATTTATTGATGGATTACGAGATATCGAAATACGAAGGGCCATACAATTAACGTAGTTCAAGAAATACAGTGAAGCTCTAGTTCGTTCCTTGGAAGTGAAAGCGGTTTTCAATATCTCAAGGCCGAAAATGAGAGCGGTATCGATTGAAGAACCACCTCATGAAGAGAAACAAAGCGACAGCGCAGAACGGATGCTCAGCAGAATACTGGATGAACTGGAACCCAAAAATAACAGCGCAAACAATCAGGCAAGAAGAAACTCCTTCAGGTGTGGTAGGAGCGGACATTTCCAAGTAGATTGCAGCTTAATGTTACCACCACGTATGTCATCATCTTAGAGGGCACCCTCACGTTCCTACTCACCTAAGAGGACAGAATTGCCAGGAGGATAAAGAGGAAACTGCTTCAGGTGGGTAGGAGATTTCAGGGGAGGTTGGAGCACGCTTCCACTACCGGTCATCTAGTGAGTTTTCGAGCAGATACCAAGGAACTGAATTGGCCAATACATCGAAAAGCACGAGGGCTAGTGAAAGGGAAGCTCCTAAGGTCTTCCAAGTCAGCAGAGTTAGAAGAAGAACCAGCATCATGCTAATACCGAACAACATCTAGAACGAACAAATACTAATGCAGATGTCTCGTCTAGAAGACCTCATCCTAGTGAATCCGAGCGAATTCAGAGAACAAGGTATCGCGAAGGAGTTGCCGGCATCAGACAAACGAGACTGTTACGCGAGGACGACGGGCCACTGCACACATGAGACAGGACTTTCTACATCGGAGGACGGAACTGGCAGAGCCTCCTGGAAATATATTTCGGCCAGATATCCCACCGAACCCCAGTTTCGTAAAAATATCGAAAAAATAAATGTAATTAATGCAGGAAGCACAGCTAAATCTAATAATATTCCACAGGAGAATTATTTCATAACTATTCAGGTTAATTTTTTTTTTAACGTCGGCCTATTTTTGCTTCCTAGGCTAATAACTAACGGTAAGCACACTTCCCCCAACCGGAAGGGGAGGTAGGGATCTTTAAAGAGCTCAACATCCATGCACCTGCGAATATGCTACTACGCTGCAGTTCTTCGGGGCATTCGTAACGCGCACCTTCCTTGGCAGATGGTCACTCATCCAAGTACTAAACGCGACCGGTGTTGCTTGGCTCAGATTTCGATAAGACTCTCGTCAACGTGACCAGCCACCGGTGCCCACTAGAAACAGGATCCCATGATCATTCCGATGGGTTATTCTTGGTTGAATCAAATGTAATTAGTTGAAAATGTCTAGAAATATTCAAATAACTATCCCTTGATACCATCAAATTGAAAGAATCGATTTGATAGTGCTCTTTTGTATTAGCTAAAAAATGAGAATATTTTTTATTAGATTCAAGGAATCTGCGAAACACCCGTAAAAACAATTTCAAATAAGGTGCCATGTTAACTACTCATTCCTCGACGCAAGTTAATTCAATAAATCCATATTAGTGCAAATGGAATTGTTAGAAAAATCCCACATTTCTTCTTACATACAGTTTTTTTATTCCTTTTAGTTGATTTTAGGTGAATAGATTGTTATTGATTGATTATTGAGGAAATTTTACCTACCAGGCAAAATGTCTTGATATCTTTCAGACTATTTGAAATCTAAAATTATGTCAAATTTACTCACCATAATGTTCAATGAGATAATCTCTTAGTTTCAAATTAAACCGATAATATAATTCACGTTTCACATGATATATTTCCGACTAATGTGATTGGATGAGATGATAAAACAACAGAGTAGAAGTGGCTATCAAATCGATGATATTTCCATTATCACCGCATGTTGACCGTCAAGTGTTTCTAATAAAAATTGTAGACTGTCAGTTTGACGTTAAGTTTATTTTATCTGTTAATCTTTATTATATTCTCTCACCAAATATAACTCGTGCAATGATTATTCATCGGTGATACAACATGATACAACAGGAGACAACAGATACAATCTACACGAGGGGACAGAAAAAATATTGTTTTTTTTTGTGATTTAAGCAAAAACAATTTTTTTTCTGTACTTTGTATATAATTTTATTTTCAAATTCAAAATATTTTGTATATTTTCATGTATAATATAACAAGTGCCGATAAAATTGCCGATTATTCTTCGACTTCACTTGACGAGTTATCATAAAATTTGGAAATACAACGAGTGCGTAGCACGAGTTCTATTGCCTAAATTTTATGATAACGAGTAATTGTGAAGGAGAAGAATATTCAGGACAATTTTATCGACACGAGTTGTATTTTGTATGAGAATTTCACAATTTTTACTTTTTTTCCGTACTAATAATTGGAACTAGAATTATTTATTTCAACTCATTTAGATCCTACATAGAAAATTACAATTAATTGCAATTGAAATTTTGAACATTGAATGAACAGTTCTGAAATACTATTGTAACGAACCTAGGCCGGACCTGTCGCCTCACACGTTGCCATCGACAGCGATGAGATCATCCCCGGAGATATTCGAGAACCATCTAGTCGCTCTTCCGCGGAAAACAACGGTCAATATTGGAAACAATTGGAACATGCCGTCGCCAACTGCCGGAATTCGAAAGATCGGGAATCCTGTGACGGAGATAAATAGGTAGCCCTCAAGATGGCACGGACAGTCTGAACGAGCCCATACGATCGAGCTATACAGTAGCGTAGTAATATAAATTAAGTTGTAGATTAAGTGTGAAATAAATTAATAAAACCAAGTTAAGTTTATTTACGTTACAATTGGTGTCGGAAGTGAGATTTTGAAAATAAACAAGTGATCGTGGAGTGGATAGTCAGAAAAATAAATTGATAGACCTTTTTGTACGCCCAAAATAGACAGTGGCCCGGTTTTCGCGAAGTGGACAATTGTGCGTGGGAATATAAACTGATACACTGTTCGCGTGAAACAGAAAATAGACAGTGGCCCGGTTTTCGCGAAGTGGACAATTGTGCGTGGGAATATAAACTGATACACTCTTCGCGTGAAACAGACAATAGACTGGTGGCCCGTGGAAAAGAATTCGCGAAGTGAATTTTTAACAAACTGATAAACTTTTCGTGTGAAACAGACTGATACCTCGTCAAAGACAAAATGTGTTCAAGAAAAGTGCGCCTTGCGGACTTGAAGGTAGCGGAATTGAAACAGGAATTGGAGGAAAGGGAACTGGAAACAACGGGTAAAAAGCAAGTACTCCAGGAAAGACTTGCAGAAGGACTTATACAAGAAGGTGAGGACCCCGAAACATTTTTATTCGAAGTTCCCGGAGGTGATTTGAGTCCGATAATAGAAAAACTTGAAGAAAATTCTAGAAATCTGGAAGAGAAGCTTCTAGAAAATTCAAGAAGTCTGGAAGAAAATGCTAGAAATCTGGAAGAGAAGCTTCAAGAAAATTCTAGAAATCTGGAAGAGAAGCTTCTAGAAAATTCAAGAAGTCTGGAACAAAATGCTAGAAATCTGGAAGAGAAGCTTCAAGAAAATTCTAGAAATCTGAAGAGAAGCTTCTAGAAAATTCAAGAAGCCTGGAAGAAAATGCTAGAAATCTGGAAGAGAAGCTTGAAGAAAATTCTAGAAATCTGGAAGAGAAGCTTCAAGAAAATTCTAGAAATCTGGAAGAGAAGCTTCTAGAAAATTCAAGAAGCCTGGAAGAGAAGTTCCTGGAAAACACAGAAGGCCTAAAAAAAGAATTGTGTGGTGTGGCTAATTTTCTAGAAGAAAGAATGGGAACCGTTGAGACAGAGATAGATAAAATTAGGGAGCAAATGAACACGGAGGTAGATAAAATCAAAGATGGGGTCGAGGCAGAGATGGACAAGATGAAGGAAATAATCAGCGATGAAATCAAAGACGGAATCGAGGCAGAAATGGACAAAATAAAGGAAACGATCAGTAAGCTGGAAAAACAAATTAATAGTGCGTCCTCCACAGAGATGGTTAACGAAAATGCAATGCTGGACTTGAGTTTGAACGTGGATAAAGTTCAAGAGGGTATAAAAGATGTCAAGGTCATTTCAGAAATAGGGAAGCTTTCCATGAAGCCGCCTCAGTTCGACGGAAAAACTCCATGGGCAAATTACCGCCGGCAGTTTGAAGCAGCGGCCAAAGCAAACGGATGGAATGCAGGGGAAAGAGCTGTAGCACTGACACTTGCATTACGTGGAGAAGCGACAAATATTCTACAAACTCTCACCGCCCAAGAACAGGAGGACTATGATCAGCTGATTAAACATCTAGAATTACGATATGGCCACGCCCATTTGGAACACGTATACCACTCCCAACTGAAAAATTGCTGCCAGAAATCGGGCGAATCCTTACAAGAATTCGAAGCTGACATTGCACGCTTGGTTCGTCTCGCATATCCAGCCACACCGGAGAATGTAATGGAGCGATTAGCGGTTCAGGCATTCTTGGATGGACTCCGTGACCAAGAAACCAGACAAGCGTTGACACTAGCTCATCCAACACATCTCGTAGACGCACTGGCACGCGCTTTGGAATTTGAGGCAGCAAAGCAATCCTGCAAAAACCAAAGTAAAGTTCGAAGTATTGAAGAAGACTCACAGGAGCATGCTGACTTAGAAGCTGCCATAAGAAAAGTGATGAAGGAAGTTTTGCCTGAGAAAAGACAGATAAGATGCTGGAATTGTGGCAAAATTGGACATGTGCGTAGCAAATGTCCAACATTCGAAAACACGACTCCGATGCAGGAAAACTAAAGAAGGTCGACGAGAAGGGGCAATCGTCGGCCTGTGTCCAGCAAGCCCCGGTTAACAACGCATATGTCGCTATCCTGAAACGACAGAACAGAGGTGTTTTCGTAGACGGTCTCATCAATAACGAGCCTTGCACCATGCTGCTAGATACAGGTGCGACTAGGACAATTCTCGGACCTTCCTTTGCCAGAACACCGGAACGAATTGAACCGACAACTTGGAAGCTACGCACAGCAACAGGGGAGCCAGCTACTGTATATGGCGAGCTACCGATTGAAATAATTTTGGGCAGCACTAAAGTGAAACATCAGGCACTTGTAGCGGACATCGAAGACGATGCAATCATCGGAATGGACATCATGAATTCCAGAGGGTTTGAATTGGATTTCAAAGACGGCGGAGACCAACGGAGAAGAGCTGGTACTTCATGGGAGAAGTGAAGAGTTGATCCGTGTGCTGTTGGCTGAAGATGTAAGCGTACCTGAGAGGGCTGAAACCATCCTGGAGGCTCGCCTGGACGGGAGTGCGAGCAGTGGAGACGTGATGATGTTCGAGCCCAAACTTCATGATGAGAAAATTGGACGAGGGATTGCCCTAGGGAAAACCCTGTTACGTGCTGAAAAATTTGTACCGGTAAGGGTCATGAATGTCAATTACTTTCCAGTGACCTTAAAGAAAGGAACAATTTTAGGGCACTGCTCGTCAGTTTCATCTGTGATCCGGGGCGTACGAGGTACGATTAGCCAACCCAACAACTTGCCCACAGAACTAGAAAAATTAGTTGCCATCTCTTCCAAAGACATAAAACCAGCTCAACAGCCCAAACTAAGAGATTTAGTCAAAAAGTGCCAAGACATCTTCGATACCGGACAAGGAAAAGGAGGTCGAACTAATGTGGTCCAGCACAAGATTGATACTGGGGGTGCCCGACCGATCCGGCAATCAGCAAGAAGACTTCCTCTTGCCAAGAAGGAAGAGGCTGACAAAATAGTCAGCGATATGGGAAAAGAAGGAGTTATCGAACCATCTGACAGTCCCTGGTCCTCTCCAGTCGTACTGGTGAAGAAAAAGGATGGATCGACACGCTTTTGTGTAGACTATCGCCAACTTAATAATGTCACGAAGAAGGACAGTTACCCTCTCCCGAGAATAGATGACACCCTAGACACGTTGGCTGGTTCCACGATTTTCTCGACCCTTGATCTGAAGAGCGGATACTGGCAAGTAGAACTGGCTCAGGAAGATCGAGAAAAGACTGCTTTTACCATTCGGGCTCTGTAATGCTCCCGCCACATTCGAAAGATTGATGGAAACAGTACTGAAGGGACTCTCATGGAACACGTGTCTAGTGTATCTCGACGACATAATTGTGGTCGGCAGATCGTTTGAGGACCACGTGAAAAACTTGGAGGAAGTATTCCTGCGACTGAGGAACTCCGGATTGAAGCTGAGCCCTAAGAAATGCCATCTGTTCCAAAAAGAAGTACGATACCTCGGCCACGTTGTCTCTGGGGAAGGAGTAGCAGTGGACGACCAGAAGATCAAAGCTGTTAAGGATTGGCCCATCCCAAAAGACATTCACCAACTTCGAAGTTTCCTTGGTTTATGCACATACTATCGCCGATATGTGCTGGGATTCGCCAACATCGTTAAACCACTGACCAAGCTCACGGAAGGCCAAACAAAGTTCCAGTGGTCCGAAGAATGTCAAGACTCATTCAGGAAGCTGAAAGGAGCTTTGATCAACGCACCTATACTGAGCTATCCCCTACCCAAAGGGAAATTCATTTTGGATACGGACGCCAGCAACGTGGGACTTGGAGCTGTCCTATCTCAGATCCAGGAGGGACAGGAGAAGGTCATTGGTTATTTCAGCAAGACGCTTAGCAAACCCAGAGCGCAATTACTGTGGCACCAGGCGAGAGCAGTCAGCTGTTGTAAAGGTAGTGGAACACTTCTACAAGTACGTGTATGGAAGAAGATTCCTGTTGAGAACTGACCATGCAGCTCTCAAATGGCTCTTACAGTTAAAAAAATCCTGAGGGTCAAGTAGCACGTTGGATCGAGAGACTCCAAGAATTCGACTTCGAGATCGAACATCGAGCCGGAACTAGCCATAAGAATGCAGATGCCTTGTCGCGAAGACCATGTCCAGATGATTGCTCACATTGCCGACGAGCAGAAGAGAAAGAAGCAACACTTTGTAGAACCGCGGCAATGGATGACAACTGGAATGACAGCAAGATCCAGAAAGCCAGAGAGAGACCCCGACCTTGGCTTAGTCGTCAGCTGGAAGAAGGGCAATCGAAGACCATCATGGCAGGAAGTCGCAGGTTACTCGCCGGCTGTTAAGTCCTATTGGGCACAATGGAACTCTCTTATTCTGGACAATGGGATCCTGAAACGTGTGCTGGAGGCCGATATTGGTGGGGAAGACAGACGCCAAATAATTGTTCCCAGGAACGACCTCCAGGACTGGTGCAGGAAGTGCGCTGTATGGAGTCGCCGGAGGACATCTGAGAGTGACGAAGACCCTGCAGAAAGTGAGGCAACGGTTTTACTGGGCCAATTGTCAAGCTGACGTCCAGGACTGGTGCAGGAAGTGCGCTGTATGCGCTGCTAGCAATGGACCTCGAATACGACCCAAGGCCCCGATGCGTCAGTACAACGTAGGCAGCCCGTTCGAGAGAATCGCCATTGACATCGCCGGCCCGTTTCCCGTATCCGACCACGGGAATAAATACATCCTTGTGGCAATGGACTACTTCAGTAAGTGGGCGGAAGCCTATGCCCTGCCCAACCAGGAAGCCATCACCGTCGCCGACGTCTTGGTGAAAGAGTGGATATGTCGATTCGGTATTCCAATGGAGCTGCACTCGGATCAAGGCAGAAATTTCGAATCCAACCTTTTCCAAGAAATATGTCTACTGCTGAACATCCGCAAGACAAGAACCACGGCCCTACATCCGCAGTCCGATGGAATGGTGGAACGGATGAACAGGACGATCAACCGCCACTTGTCCAAGGTTGTCTCTGACCATCAAAGAGACTGGGACCAGTATCTTCATTTGTTCCTGATGGCCTATCGATCCGCAGTACACGAGTCAACCGGTCAAACTCCTGCTAGTATTATAATGGGCCGAGAACTGCGACTGCCTTGTGACCTGAAGTTTGGGATACCGCCAGGACAAGACACTGCGGGAGAGGACTACGTCAGCAAACTTCGGCAGAGAATGGACGACATCCACGAACGAGTCCGGTTGAACATCCAGAGTGCCAGCGATAAAATGAAGAAGACCTATGACATCAAGGCCGACGCTGGAGGATTTAAGGTTGATGACCTGGTTTGGCTGTACAACCCCAAACGTCGTCGTGGACTATCACCAAAGTTGCGGAACTCGTGGAAGGCCCGTATAAAATCGTGAAAAGGATAAACGACCTTGTGTACCGAATCCACAAGCCACCCCGAGGGAAACCAAGGGTCGGTCCATTCCAACAGGATTGGCACTATACGCTGGAAACCATGACCAAGTTCGCACCCTCAAGCCACCGGAGGATGATATGACGTTCGAGAAGTTTATGTCCTTGTATTCAAACGGGCAGAAAGTTCTACATGGGGTTACTAGAGAGGAGTCACGAGACCTTTTCGAGGTGCCTGCTGACTACGCACTAGCGCACTGTGTGGCAGAAGATCTTCGAATGTCCAGGGGCATCGCCGTAGTGTTCTCCAAGAAATTTGGTCAACTCCAAACACTGCGGGAGCAGAATCCAGAAGTTGGTGGGTGCTACAGTTGAAGAAAGGCCAGAGAAACATCTACTACCTAGTTACCAAGAGGCATTCCCAAGATAAACCGTCCTATGAAGATGTCTGGAAGAGTCTCACCAAACTAAGAGATACTATGGTGGACCAGAATCTGGCGGATCTAGCAATTCCAAAACTATCCTGTGGTATTGATGGGTTGGACTGGAGAGTCATAAGAAGTATGCTGGAGGCGATATTCAGATCCAGCGGCGTCAGGATTTTGGTTTGCTGTAACCCTCTTCCACGACCAATCATGAAGACCGTGGTTTTCCATCAACTTCACGGGCAGATATGGGGACATCAGATATCGTCACACTCCAAGGATGAAATTTCGGGACGAAATGTCTTTAGAAGGGGCAATGTAACGAACCTAGGCCGGACCTGTCGCCTCACACGTTGCCATCGACAGCGATGAGATCATCCCCGGAGATATTCGAGAACCATCCAGTCGCTCTTCCGCGGAAAACAACGGTCAATATTGGAAACAATTGGAACATGCCGTCGCCAACTGCCGGAATTCGAAAGATCGGGAATCCTGTGACGGAGATAAATAGGTAGCCCTCAAGATGGCACGGACAGTCTGAACGAGCCCATACGATCGAGCTATACAGTAGCGTAGTAATATAAATTAAGTTGTAGATTAAGTGTGAAATAAATTAATAAAACCAAGTTAAGTTTATTTACGTTACACTATTTTCGAATTTGTTTGCTCATTTGTAGCAGTTCCCCATCTATTGGATTCCATTTCTTGTTGGAATCACCGACTAATATTTCGAAAGCGAAACGATATTCAAACGTCAGTTATGCGTCAGAATTTCAGTTACCATGGATATCGAGCTCGTGGAATTATCGTATAATAATTCGCTGCACGAGAGAATAATCAGAAAAGCTTCAACCTCATTGGATATGTTTTATCATTAGGAGCAATTTCATTGGGTTTTTGACAGTTGCGTGAAATTATCACTTATAATACCACAAGAGCTTCAAAATTATCGGGTATTTCCCGATAGGTTCGTTGCAAACAAATTAAGGAGTCAAGTTTTTCAGGTTAAAAAATCACGAGCGCGAAGCGCGAGTGATTTTTCCTGAAAAACTTGACGACTTTATTTGTTTGCAGGGAACCTTGAGGGAAATGCCAGATAATTTTGAAGCTCGTGTGGTATTCGGGGGATTATTTTTCCGTCCCAAAAAGTAGTAAATTGGTTCCAAACTGTTTTTGCCTTCTCCATATTAATGGGAACATTTCCTTCGACTTTTTTATCGATGGTGGACAGAGAACAAACTCCAAATCGACTCATTTTCATGCAAAATCTCCAATTGTCACAATTGAATTCAACCTGTCAGTTTGAAGTGTGGTTAATTTGACTGGATCATGTTTTGTTTTTTATATATAGCAACTACCAGAGAAAATTTTCAAAAAATTATCAGTATAATACCATGTAGGTTGTACCACGTGACGTCGAATGGTGCAATTCTATTGGTCGATATTTGGGTCGGAAAAATAATCTTTGGAAATTATCGAAATTAAGCAATAACCACAGGAAATACAATTCAAACTGTACAACGTTCAAACAATTATTTTTGTGAAAGTGCAAATAACACTTGACTTCTGTAAATAACGGATATTGTCTTACCTCTTCAAGAAATCCGTATATTCTGCTTGCCGGATGAGCCCGGTTCTCATCATAATGGTCTGGAAACATTGTCTTTCGATGGCCCATAATTTACAGTCGCTATGAGCTTTTATAGTGGCAGTTCTCTGGCAATTGTACAATATCGCTAGTTCTCCCAAAACTTTAGCGGGATCTAAGATGCTAAGGAACTTGTTTTCTCTGGATACTTCGACTCTACCCTCTGTAACAAAAAACAATAATATAAATCTCAAAATTCTTATGATCATTTTGAAAGAAAATAATAAATCATGTTTCTGAGAGATATAAAAAGTTGCCTAACAAGCGAGAATCGATCTGGTATAAGCAAGAAGGGCTCATACGACAGTCCGTCATTTTCTTTATTTCATATCTGTTGGCTGCAACCTCCGATCAAATAATAGAGAATATATGGGAAATACACAAATATATTGTAACAAAATGTAGAAGACGCCCCTGCGTTGTTTGTCATATGCGAGACCGTTGACCTACATTCTCCAAATAACCGTCTGGGAATTCCGATGACGTCATGGTCCCGATGTTTCGAGAGCCGCTCGAATGGTCGAGAAGGTAAGAACGAGGATTTATAAGTCGTGCGAATCACGGAAGCGGCAGTTTTTGAATATTTTTGTGCAGAGAAACAAAGTAATTCATAATAGCGAAGTCAAGGTGAATTTTGATTTAGTGCATTGCGATCGAATATTGAATTGTCAAAGTGTATTATTGTGTTGTGTTTGAAGTAGAATAAACGTACATTAAAATCAACGCGGAGTATTTCAATAAACGGACCCCGCTTTCGAAACAATATCTAATTATAACATCTTTTCATAATATGATCCAGTCAGTTTCGTCCATGTTGTCAAGAAATTTAAGAAGTTATATTGGCTCGCATCAGTTTTATTATGGTTTTTGATAGTTATATTTAAGTCGTTATTAGAAAAAGGGGTGACTTGTAATCACAAGCAATATGTTAATGTTTAAGTTGTGTATCGAGATTTCTTATTTATGTAGTTGAGAGAACTGTTAAATATTGTACACTGTTAGACACCCTATATAATTTAATATATTGATTGTCAAATCATGCTCTTCTGTCATATTTTTTTTTTCAAATCAAATCAAATTTATTCAATTCAAATAATCAATTACATAATAACCATTTTATGTGCAATTTTACATTCATCTAATTCTCGAGAATCACACCTAAGCATAGAATATACTTGTACTGTGCCAATTCTCTCAAATTGAATGATTACTTACGACTATAAAAAAATAAAAAATTTATTTCGGTGCGGTTTGAGGAATCAAACAAAAATTTATGAGTAGCGGGGAGAAGGGGAGCAAAAGTTCATATTATAGATTATGTAATATATATATATATATATATATATATATATATATATATATATATATATAATATATATTGGAGTGAGAAAGTAAATGCAGTGAACCAAAGGAAAGAGTGAGAGAGGGTAACCCTGAATGAATACTCTTATGGAATTTTTGTGTGCTATGATTAATTTGCGTCAGTTTAGTAGTAGTAGGGACTCAAAAGATATTGTTAAACACAGTTGCATTTTCAGCGAGGTATAATTTTAAACTTTTTTTGAATTTGGGAAGTGTGTTTATATTTTTCAGAAGCGCTGGGAGCATATTGTAGAGTTTAGGACCAAAAAAGAAAACGAATCTCTGAGTGTGAGTCTTGTGAAACAATGGAAGTTGTATTTTATCGGTGAATCTACTTACTTTGGATTTGCATTGGTCATATTTTTCCATGTTTGAATAAATCCATGTCAGGCTTTGGAAAGTATATAAGGATCTGATGTTTAGTAATTTGGCGTCTCTGTATAGTGATTCACTTGTATGCAATCTGTGTTTCTTGAATATTATTTTTAATAAAGTGTTTTGCACTGTTTGCATGCAGGTCATTGAACTATAAAATGTTCCACCCCAAGCTATTATACAATACCGTATCACCGAGATGTATAACAAATCATCAAATTCTTCCTATCTAGAATATCCCGTAGATTATAGAAGGTGAAAATAAGCTTTCTCAGTCTTTTTGTGACATGACTTATGTGTTCGTC
Source organism: Gonioctena quinquepunctata (assembly GCA_018342105.1). NCBI lineage: Eukaryota > Metazoa > Arthropoda > Insecta > Coleoptera > Chrysomelidae > Gonioctena > Gonioctena quinquepunctata. The sequence continues at coordinate 830,410 of JAFIRS010000216.1, forward strand.
CCACCTGAAATGCTGGTCCAGCATAACACCTAAGTATTTGATGGTTGAGGTCTTTTCTATTGTTTCACATGTGCATGGTTGATGTGAGTCGCATCTCGAACTTTTTATCTTTAATTTTATTTTTTGTGGCTGATTAGTGTTTTGCAGAGAAAATGTCATAAATTTCGTCTTGCTAACATTCAAAGTAAGTAAATTATAATCAAGCCATGTCTTAATCTTTTGGAGCCCGTCTTCAGCAAGTTTATAGACATTTTCCCATGATTCTCCTGTGTATACAATAGCTGTGTCATCAGCATAGCAGATGAGGTGACCACAAAAGTCAGTCATTTCCGTGATACTGTTAATGTAAATGAGAAAGAGAACAGGTCCAAGCACAGTTCCCTGAGGAACGCCAATAGTAACTTCTTATGGAGTACTCAACCGTTCATCAATTTTAACTCTTTGTAATCTATTTGTTAAATAATTCTGCAAAATTTCTAGTGTCTTATCTCGCACACCATATGTATATTATTTTTCTAATAGGAGACTATGGGATATGAAGTAATACCTAGTAAGTAAGTAAGTTTTTTGCTCTGAAGCTTATATTCTTCGAAATATTTCAATAAGAACAAATCGTTTAAAGTCAAATTTTAAGTTATAATGTGATGGATCGCGCGTGTTCATTTTGTACGGATGACACCTCTCCCATACATTCAAGGAAGAGAACTGACTTGCAACAACATTTTCATTTAATGTGTCATTTATATCCAGTTTGAAGTCGTCCTTCACAGCTCCGCGTGGAAGACTTTTTTGGAAAAAAACAGGATTTTTTCAAGTCGGTCGGGAGGTATTATTAGCATCACATAATATAATTTTTTTGTTAATAAGGCAGTCATAGAAGTAGCTGCGGGATTATTTTATTTTCCAAAACTTTATTCAGCTTTAACCACATTTTAGGGACATACTGTGTTGTGCACATGTACAATACAAGAAAGAGCAATTCACTATCCATCCAATATCAATGAAATGTGTCTGATGCTGCAAGTCGAACCGCTGAACCTGCTGTCGTATATTCATTACTCAGCATAGGTTTTTGGCTGAGGAACTGCACGATGAGTAAGCCTTTTACTTACTGTTCAGTTTTTTGCAATAGCCCTGGACATAGGTATATCGAGTTTACCTATCATAAGTTTGTAATAGGTATATAATCTGTTAACTGCCAAAAAATTATAGACAACTTGTCTAAAAATGCATAAATAGAAACTATTTTTTTATACACGCTTCATTAGTTTCACCTGTATATATGTATGCACGTAACAGAATCTTTGAAATTAATTTTCACCCACTTTCAAACGTCCGAATTATTTGAAATTTTGCAAACGTATTAAGAACCGATGACAATATAATAATTTCATAGCTGGTATTCTCACCAAAATCGTATGAAAAAAATAATTTACACCTCAAAGATTTGGTGAATGCGCTGGCTGGTCTTAGCACATTCACCATTAGTAAAAACGTCAATCCCCTGTGGATGAATCAATCGAAGATAATTTCTCCCGTAGTCTTTAGTAGCAATATGGCCTGAAAAGTTTAATAGTTTAAAAAATAAAACAAAAACCGCTTGAATAGCTTAAAAGTTAAAAATAATAAGAATACATTCATTGATCAAAAATTTTCCTCCCATGTAAAAAAAGCGTTGGGTGCTCTTTACTTACTTTTCATAATGATATTGAGATAACTGATATCAAGCACCCACTAGGAAATTTTTTGGTCAATGACTTTATTCCTATTATTTTAAACTTTTTAATCCATATTGCTATATAAGCGTGTTCTTTTAAACTATAATTCTTTCAGAAAGCAAACGGTTAAACTTTCTGTGAAGTAACGTCAATATGACAACCATTCTTTAGGGAATGAATTTTCATCATTAGATATTCGTTGATCGCAAACCAATTGGTATCAATGGTAAAAGAATGGTTTCAACCTAACCTAATTTGTCTAACTTTGCTATTGGATTCGACTCCCGACCATGGTGCGGAGAACATGTCTCAGGTTGAAAGTCAAGTTAATGTTGATTGTGAATGTCCTGCCGTTTAAAACGTGCATTGCAAAATTAATAACAATTTAGTGAAGTTAATTAAAAGTTTTGTGTATAAAATAGATCCATTCTTCTCTACGCCGGTACCCAGGCTGGATGACAACGGATTTGTCGGAAGAAGGGGCACATTGGGCATTCGTGGTATCACTTCGAGTGAGACAATCCCGTTTGCCCCCGAAGTGAAATCGAAGCCTACAGAATTCGTTCTGGGGTGATGTGGGATTTCCGAAGCTAGCTAATTATCTGTAATAGATAGAGCCGTGAAGAACAAGCAAGCAAGCAATCAACCTTGCTATTCAAGTTGTTTGCAATCCAATCAATATCTAACCCTAAAATCAGCCAGAACTTGACCGGCACGAGCCTCGGAAGAATGGGATTATTTTGAAATAAAACATTGATAGAACATTTTTAGGGCTATACGAAACCAATTTCATCGGTCAATTCAACAGTAAATTTACTGGTTAATTGACCAAGTGAAATATTTGACCCCAGTCAATTGAGCGGTCCTGCACCAAACGCGGGTCGTCCTAGTCAAAGCCCGTCTCGGATGGTAACGCCCAGGAGAAAAATTAAAATTCGTAGCGCCAGACTAGGAAAGCTCCAACTGTAGACTGAATTTGATTTTTTTTGGTGTTGCTCCCTGCCGAATTAGTCTAATCCATCGGATAGATTTTGATAATTGAATTTTTAAATGGCAAATTTAAATTTGACATTTTAAAATTTTTGACAGATGTCAGTTGAAGAAATAATTTCGACTGTTCTATACAGTCAAGTTCCGTGCGATATAGTTTCTGTCAGTTTTTAATAGTGACATTTCCGTTTGACCAAATACTAATGGTCGCAATCGGGGCAGGAACTGTATCTTCATACCACATTTCGGCTCGATTGGTCAAACGGTTCGGCAGTTATCGTGGAAGATTACAGACAGACTGACTGACACACACAGCTAGACAGACTTCACTTTGGAAATGGTCTCAATCGTCTCGAGGGACCTCAAAACGGACATTTCCGTCGATACCTCGTTTTTTTTTCGCACGATTACATTACTTGACCACTGGACGGGCCGGTCGAGTGAAAAGAAAACAAATGTCATTTAAGTTAACAGAATTGCGATTCTTAGCTATTCACCTATCGCCTACCAAACATATACTGACCGATTTGTCCAACAACAAATAAATAACACATAACAATTTAAAGATTTCTGGATTTCTCAATAATCATTACACCTATTACAACGGCTATAACGCAATCTGGATTTCGGAAAAATTATAGTTGTACAACGGCACTTCTCCATATTATTGATGATATTGTTCGAGCCTCAGACAAAGGTGAGTGTACTGTTTTGGTCTTGCTAGATTTTAGCAGAGCTTTTGATACTATCAACCATAATCTATTGCTTGAAATTCTACATTACATAGGACTGTCGAATAATGCTATGAATCTCATGGCATCATACCTTCGAGGTCGTAAGCAAATGGTTTTGGTTGATGTGCAATCCTCCAATTATATGGATTTGAAATGTGGAGTTCCCCAGGGTTCCATATTGGGGCCATTGCTTTTTGCTATATATACTTCCTGTCTGGTGAAAACTCTTCAGATTTGTAATGTACACCTGTATGCGGATGATACTCAAATTTATTATAGTTTTCATCCCAGTACGGTAGTGGAGTCATGTGACCTTATAAATGAGGAACTTGATAGGTTCATTGAAGTTGCAGAGAATCACTGTCTCAGTATTAATTGCAGTAAATCTAATGTTATTCTTTTTGGCAACAAAAACAAACGACATGAGATTTCTGATAGTGTAAGTATTGTAATAAAAAATGAAGTACTTCAAAACGTAAGTGAAGCCAAAAGTTTACGTATAATATTGGACTCCAATTTAAAATTTGAAAACACATAAATCAGATTATTTAACGTGCATACTTCACTCTTAAAACTATTTATGGCAATAGATATTTCCTCCCTATTCAAATAAAATCAAATCTGTGTGAGTCATTAATACTGTCCATATTTAATTATGCAGATGTACTCTATGGTCCATTCTTGTCCAGCCAATATCAAATAAAAATATAAAAAGTACAAACTCATGCTTACGATTAATATTTGGTATCCGCAGAAGAGAACATATTTCACACAAATTGAAAGAGAATGGTTGGCTAAATATGAGCAATAAAAGGAGATTACATGCTGCTGTTCTTTTTCAAAAAATTATTTTCGATAAAACACCCTCATATTTGCACAGAAAAATCACCTATCGATCCGATATACATAATCTAAATATCCGATATAAAGGAACCCTTTCACCGCCAATCTTCAGACTAGAAATATTCAGGCGTAGTTATACTTATCAAATATGTTCAACATACAATCAGGTCCCTACCATTTTAAAATCCTACAGTTTGCAAAGATTCAAGAAGGCCTATAAGAAACATTTGTTTTCAATGCAATCCTGATATACGTACGATGGAAATTAGATTAAGAATAGCTGTAATTGTTTAACTTTCATTCTTTTTTCTTTTTTTATATATTGTTAAGTTGAACACACCTAGCGATATACTTAAGGTTAAGTGGAAGAACAGTTTATGAGCTGATTTTATATCATCTTATAAACTGAACTTCGCCTTTTGCTTTGGGCCTAATTCACATTATATATGTATTCTTGTTAATCTATATATGTAAGCAATGAAGTCGTTTATTATTATTATTATTATTATTATATTTTCTTTGTGAACTGTGGATGGACAGCTTTCCTGTTTTTCACTTAATTTTAGCTTCGATAGGAGTGAGGGATGTTTTTGATGTATATACAAAAAAAACATGTGAGAAACATCGTCTTGACTCACGGAAAGACAGACATAGATATATAATATCCGTATTTTTCTTTTCGATATAGGGGACCGTATTATTATCTTTTTTTAAGATGATTTTCACCGTTTCATTCGGTCGTTCAAAAAACATATCTAAAGCTTCTGTGCGAAACTACAGCTAACATACCGACCAGACAGAGTGGGCGTTATTTTGTCCCCAATTGTGTATTTTATGTATTGTGTAGAAGACATTAGTCTCGGCGGATATAATCAATTGACGCGCAGCCTCCTTAACATTTCCTTAATTTATGCCACAATTAACTTGGATTTTAGTGCCTCCGTTCCGGTATTTTAACAATCACAAAAAGAACAATCTGTGTAACAACAATGTGAGTACAGCTAGAAGTCTATAAACCTTAGAGCGCTTCAGTTGATGTCACCTATTTAGGATTCGTTGCGGTTCACCAATAAACTATCGTTAACCCCCATTGAGTTATGCCTTTTCGTAACGTTTAACGACTTCCCCATTTTCATGCTAACGATGAATAATTAATTACGTTTGCGATACATTTCAAGATTGTTTCCTGTTCAAATTTCTTTCGAATTTACCTCTGTTAAGTTGTTCGGTTTTAACACCAACTTTTTTTTTTTTGGTTAAAAAGATAATACCGGAGAAGTACAAAAATGACAAATCTTGGAACGATAACGGAACATTACAATAAAAGGAACATACAAAGAAAGGCAGTCATAAGAAACAAGTATCAAAGGGAAGACATAGTGAAATAGACCACCAAAAAGATGGCGAGTAGTTGGTAATCAACATCACAGGAATTGCTACAAAGGAACCGGAATCGAACAGGCAAAGCGCCTGCGATAAAAAAACAAAATAATTCTACGGGTCATTTCGCTCTTTCTGTTGAAAATAAATATAACTCAGAAATAAAAAATAAAACGTTTTAAATACATACTGTGAATGTAAATATATTTGCAAAAGAGACATTTTGTGTTTATTTTAGTTTAAAAATAACTTGCGTCCCAAATCTGACAATTTATTTTATTCTTCAGTGCAAATAAAAGCTGGCCTTTAAAATTTGCCCACTAAATTCTGGACAAAAAGTTCGTAATCAGTAACTCTAAAACATTAAAACATCCACCTAATATTTCGAATTCTGAAGTTAGCATTAATAATCAATAATCCTGGACTACAAATCACATTCGTTCTCTTGAAGCCGCCAACATTTGTATTTCCATCATCTAAAACTGTTCAAATGCATTGTTCACATGCCAAATTTCAAGTCGATCAGCCATTTGGACCTGTGTGAGATATGTGTTAATTTCATTACCAAAATACGGACGGGCAAGTGAAGAAGCTTGTATTATATATTTTTTATGATTTTTCAACGAACAAAAAGCGGCCAAGTGAGAGTTAGACTCTCGCGCAGAGGGTTCCATAAAACAAGATTGAAGATTTAATTTCTAGAAATCTATGAGATCTAGGACTTTCGTTATAATTGTCCTGTGAACTTCAAGTGAAGCGTTATATTCCCTGACTTTTTTTGGTCCAGTAGTTTCAGGGGAAATGGTCTATTTTTGCAATATTTTTTGAGTATATTTTGAAATATGCCATTTCAAATTGTGAAGAAAATTTTGTTGTCTTTTTGACAAGGCTTTTTGAGTACCCCACATGATGTATACAAATTTGAAAAATCGAGTACCCAGTTGCCCTCTCTTCAATTCTTATTTGAATATTTTGAAGGGTTAACTATTGTAAAATATCCTGGTTAATAAGATGTATTACTATGTTCAATCGCAAGTTTTTATGTCGCACGGTTTCTGAGGAAATCGGCTGTGATCTTATAATGGTTCCGTACCCCAATAAAAAAAAAACGAAAGCTTATAAGATCAATCAGGGGTCCGTCTCTCAATCTGTCACTCCGAAACCATGCAACGTAGAAACTACCGAACCTATAATTTTAAATATAACGGTCTTTCTCAAAGTTCACAGGAACATTATAACGTCTAGTCCTAGGCCTTATTGATTCCTAGAAAGTAATTTTACCAACTTATCGTTTGCGGAACACTCTGATTGCGAGGTTATCTCGCCGCTTTTTTTCTGTTGAGGAACGGATCCCTAATATCGCATTTAACAATTTTTTTTGCAATAAGTTACGAGTCAAATCCTTAAAAGAAGCCCATTTTGTTTCTACTGCTTAAAAATGTATATCCAAATGAATTCATCGATACAACAATTAGTCTTCAAATCGTCTACAGTGTATCCATTCCCAGTTGGATGGAAGTCAGTTGAACAGCCTCCCGACAACCCGATATCGGACCCAAATTATTTAGTCGGCCGACGAGCCTATACATGTCACGATTTCGAGTCCCGATATTGGGTCCGAAAGTTGGCACGTCTGTAGGCCCCTTAAACAAACCGATCATGCACAAACGTGAAGGTACAGGTCTCGTCGCGCCAAAGAAAATTATTACATGATATATTATTTTATTTAGTTATGGTATTTTGCAGACATTGAATTCACAGATGTATGGTGTTATGAGAATTGATTCTGAATAGCCTACACATGCTTGGAGCACATTGGAGTAAGCAGCCCTACATTTTCTCTTATCAGTTTTTCTAAAAATTCCAAGACCAAAATAGTTTAAGGATGATAATTTCCATTCTTTAACTACAAAAGTCGACTCATTTGGTATTTTATTCCAGACGGAGGGATATACTATAAAATAGAATGGACTCCACGTCATCTATTTGAGCTAAAGTAATGTTCTGTGCAATCTCAATGAAAAAAAAACACATCCAATTTGACATTTAAAAGGGAGCACTTCGTAACAGAACATCGCAGCGTCCCATCAGTTGCCGGTCTTTCGCCGTCTATTCAAATAATAATAATAATAATAGTGAGATGCATTGAAAAGTTGATACCACTCTGGAGGACTCGCTTCACCATAACATCAAGTGGAGCCAAAGTCCAAACGGAGCAGGTTATCTTCAGGAGAGGTGTGTTCCAAGAGGATTCCCTCAGCCCCCTCTTTTTTTGCATCTCACTTATGCCATTATCCGTTGCGCTCAGAAAAACCCGTGGTTACAACTGCGGCACCCCCGGAGACCGAAGGCATAAGGTCACCCATTTATTTTATATGGATGACCTGAAGCTTTATGCCTCGGGTGAGGGAGATCTGCAGCAATCTCTGAGGGTGGTGCAAGAGTACACGCATGCTATCGGTATGGAATTCAGGATGGATAAATGTGCACTGGTTCATCTCAGAAGAGGACGATGCGAGGATTACGGAGAGGACGCGCAGCTGGTAGATGGAAGCATCCTCCGCCATCTGGATGCCGGAGAGGCGTATACCTACCTAGGAGTGCAACAACGTTGCACCCAAGAGGTAGTGGCGGTTAAAAACGCTCTCCGCGGCAAGTATCAGCAGAAACTCCGGCAGATCTGGTCATCAGAACTGTCGGGCATGAACAAAGTTTCTGCAACCAACATGCTTGCCGTTCCGATACTAATCTACTCCTTCGGGGTAGTGAAGTGGACCCTGGAAGAGCTGCGTGCAATTGACGTAAAAACTCGCAAAATGATGCACCTACATCGTAGTTTGCATCCGAAATCGTCCGTTCCACGGTTGTACCTCCCCCGAACACAAGGGGACCGTGCACTTCTGAGTTTGGAGTGTCTACACAACAGGATGGTGCTGGATGGAGCCTGTAAAGTCATCTTGGCTCCCCTTCTCTGCATGGTTAAAGACCATGAGATCACAGGGAATGGAGCGTTTCTTTTTAAGGCAGCAATCCGTGCAGCCGATGAACTCGGTCTTATATTCGACACCGAGCGGGAAATCCAAGACTATATCACCGAGTTGGAGACCGCTCTACGAAGAGTCCACATGAAAGCTCCAGAGAATACTGTACATCTGCAGCTTCACAAGGATAAGCCGATGGCATAGAATCTTCTACAAACATATTGAGGACCACGTCTTATCCGAAAGGCTGACCTTTGCCTTCCTTAGGTCAGGTGGGCTCAAGTCGGAGACTGAGGGCTTGCCAGGATGGTGTTTTCAACACTCTTGTCTACCGAAGCCGCGTGATGGGTATATCTGACGAGATGCAGGGCCTGCCGTGGAGCGCCTGAGACCATTATGCACTTGCTGTCAGCATATGCGGTCTCAGCCTATATTCATCGTCATAACGCGGCGTTACGAGTGCTGTATTACCATTTACGACACTCGTACGGTATTGATGAGACACCAGTGCTGCCATACGCTCCGGGGGATATTGAGTCCGTTGTGGAGAATGAGAAGTGCCGAATTTATTGTAACTACTCATTCCCCACCCTCAGGCAAATACAAGCCAACAAGCCTGATGTAGTCTCTTCGACCGCCAGCAGATATACGATAACGATATACGTCATAGAGTTTTCGGCTCCGGGCGAGACGAATATCATGCGAAAAGAGGAGAAAAAGTATCGAGATTTACTCTTCGAGCTCCGCAGACTCTATCCAGACCATTCTGTAAAGATAGTGGTTCTGATTATAGGGGCCCTTGGTGGAATGATGCCAACGCTACTCTCAAACCTGGAAATTATACCAACATGTCGTAAATCGGCAGAATCTCTAGCCGGCCGCATGCAGAAGGCAGTCATTCTCGGATCGTTACGTCTACTCAGGACTCATGATTCTCGGACCCAATGATCTCTCACCTCACGGATGTGGGGAGAGGTCATTGGTTTATGTAACCAGCGCGCCCTTCCGAATAGGTCGGAGCTTCGGAAGTAAGGGCCTGACTGGCATTTATCAAAACAAAACGAAAATAATAATAATAATAATATATCTTTATTTCAGTTAATAAAAATTGCACATGATATAATATCTCTGTTTGACATCATGATACAATGATGAATCTGAAAGATATCACCGGATACATACACTCAAGATTACATAAATCATAAAAACAATAAATATTATTGGATAGTATTGGATAGTACATGATCCATAATGAATCTTTTCGTAATTTTTTTGAATGTAAATATATTTTTGCTACATTTTATAGTTTCTGGCAATCTATTATAAAATGTACAACCATAACTATGTTGAAACAGAGAAGTACGATGTTGTGGTAGTAATAACAAGTGTTTACTTCTTGTATTATAATCATGTGAACGTTCAGCCATGGTACTCTGATTTTCTAAAATATATATTCCTGCCACAGTTAAAATATTAATTTTCTCAAATGAATCCCTAGAGCTTATTTTACTCAAAATCCTCAGCATATTTCTGCAGAATGAAAACTCTGCTTGCTGAGGCACAATTACCCTAATTCATAATACCATATTTTAAATGTGAATGGAAATTAGCATAGTATAGGGTCAGTAGCACCTTTTCACTACAATGATTCGTCATAAACCTTAGCGAGTAACACGTTTTTCTCAATTTAGAGCACATGTTGTCTATATGTGGAGTACAGGCCAATTTGTCATCTATAGTTGAACCTAGCAAGCTTACGTGTTTTGACATTTCGACCGAATTGTCAGTGTTTTCAAAAAGAGTACATTTAAATTTTGCCTACGTAAAGTGTATAGCAGTGCATGGGTTTTAGAGGTGTTTTAGAGGTGTTTTAGAGGTGTTAGAGGTACGTGGACGCGTCCATGTTTCACCCTATGTTAGTATGTCTGCAGGGTTTAGTACATTCTTAGTGTATTACAAGCTGATGGGATGGCATAGTTCTGCGCTGATGTTTTCTGTTACATCTCAAAATATTATGACAACGTAACTCGCGAACATAGATATGTTGTCTTAAATTCCTCTCATTCAATACGGTAAATCTAGTCGTTACTCATTGCTCTTGAAAATGGTATTTTTGAGAATGTTCTAGATTGAACGCTAACACTCAGTCATAAAACATCGAAAAACTGCTTCCATATAGAAATATTCGTTATATAGATAAAGAACAAAACATTTTCAAATGCTATTATTCAATATGTTATAAGCTGTTACCGTGATCATAAAGTAATGACATTCTGACCCTTTTACATAAAGGTTGACCTTTGACATTGGCAGGAAATCGAAGTCCTGTTCATGAGATTGCGTGAAAATTGCAGATTTCTAAGAATTCGTGATACGGTACACTACTTTCTTATTCCTTATGAATGTAAGCATCGCATACCAGATCCAGTGATACTTGATGTTTCTTTGTGAAATTAGTCGTTATGGCGAGAAGTATTTTCAATTAACAACATCGTTGAAGCAGTAGTACTGTCCTTATGAAAAGTATGTCATTGAGATGATTAGTGAATTTTTTTATTTATTTCTGAATGCCGAGAACAGTGAATATAAAACTCATGCTGACCTAATTGCTAGATTTTCGTCGGACTGATCCGAAAAACATTGATATTTCCATGGAAACTCTATTTTTTAGTGAATTCTGAAGTTGCAGCAAAATTTTTGTTTCATAAAGTTAGCACAAGAAAGTGAGATAAATACATCTATTTGCTGGGCGTTCAAATTCAAAAAGATCAAAATTTGACACATCGATATGGTCATTATTATCTAACTATGTATCAATAAGAATCAAGAATGACATAGTTTTATCTTCTTCGGGATCTGTTACATCAGCGCGTAGACTAGCAATTAAAAGAGAAAAGTGATAACCCTGTTCTGGTACCAATATAATCTAATCATAACGGTCCTATTATATGGTTTCAATATTAAATTAATAATCATTGTTAGTAATAATAGCATCTTTCTTGAATATAATGCAGCTCGCACAGTTGACATTAACACCCATTCATACAAATACAGGGTGTAACATAACCTCTTGCACATCCGAGAACGAAGAGTGTATAATGCCATTTCATAACGAATTACAATGGTTAAAAATCCGGAATAAAATGAAAACATGTTTTGTTCTTTGTCAAATTCTACAAAATTTTGGGAAGCGCCGCTCGCCTAACCTCAGCTGTTCTGATCACCTGATCAGAGCTGTAAGTTAACGCAATTGCCGACGCAATAAACATTGAAATAATGTGGAATATTGAATTGTGTGGTAAATGTTCAAAAAGAGTCTAAATATTGCTTGCGATAGATATTCAATTCCAAAGTGATGAAAGCAAACGAACCTCATTAAATCCAAACTGGTAGATGATGGCAGAACTAGTAGATGAGGTCAACACAGCTTTGAGGCACTTATCGAATCACAATGATCAAAAAATCAGTTGTAAGAACACAAAAGACACAGTATTGTATTGTTTTCAAAACGATATAGGCCATCATTGTGACCTAGTGTCATAACAAATAACACGTTGCCACGTAGTGTTTCCAAGATTCTTTCAGAAAAATCACTCGTCGCATTTATGAATGAAGTAGTAAATTTCAATTCTGGTTTGATTCTGGGGTCACAAATCATGAGTTAGGAAAATACTGTGCATATCTAAAACGAGTAAAACCTCGGGCGTTTTCGTACTAGATATATTAACATAATATAAATTATTTTTCATAGAATGGCAAATTTTCAGAACTATATGGCGATTGATTTGTTGAAAATATGAACAGGATGTTGATAAAATCAGATGGAATAGAAAATCAAATAACTATCTGAATGAAAATGCAAATTTTCAATTTCAGATTTTTTCTTTTGAGTTAGGGTTCTTTCAGAACATCTATCAGATGTAATTCAATGTCCAGAGTGGCTTAAGCCGGGGAAGTAGTAGCCAGTAGGAATCCGGCACTACCCCAGGGGGATTTCTCCTCCCCCAAGAACAAAGATAACTCCGAGATGCAAACGATTAAAAAGTGAAAAGGAGTTAATTGTTTTTTTAACTGACGAAAAAAAAATGTATGACTACGCATAACTTTTTACAGAGTAGTCCGATTTTTATGATTCTTGTTTCATTGGATAGGGTATACCTCGAAGTTGGTCCCATTTAAATTTGAAAAAATCCACCTCTATGGGTAGAAAAATAGGGAATGATTGATTTTTCACCTGTGAACCGATTCTGTTGAAACTTGGCACACATATGTAGTTCTGATGACACTACAACGTAATGGAGACCTAGAGTTAATCTGATGTTGGAGGCGGAAGACAGTAGAGGGAACTCCTCAACGGTTTACAGGAGCTAACTCGTGTTTGGGGTTCTTATTTGCTTCTAACCTTTTTTATCATTATTAGATGCTTATAAATATCGTTTCCATTGCTGTTTTATACGTATAAATATTATATAATAATTAATAAGGTAAGTAGTTATATAACTGTTATATAACAGTTAATAGCATAGAGAAACTAAAAATAAAGAGAGTTGTCAAACCTGCAGTAAAAGTTGGCACCACGTTTAGACAGTGGCGACATATCTCGCAACTGGCCGAACTAAATACAGTTGGTAAGACCGATTGAAATAAGGCGGGTTTTTCAAATGTGTTACTTTTATATGATTGATATGATATATATTTTATAAGTGATCGATTTGCCATTCTTGTATTCCATATGAATGGTTGTATCATATGAAATACAGGAATGGCAAATCGATCACTAATAAAATATATACAGTAATCGATTTGTATAATCTGTTAGTTCGTTCGTGGTAAAAATGAAGTTTCAAAGTAAATCTTCATTTAATGATATCAAGAACAAAATTAAAGATCTTATAAAACAAGAATAATAACTATAAAAACACATTTTATTGTATCTAGGACAAGGTACAACTACAGACAAAACAATAATAAAACTACAGACAAAACAAAATTAAAAATATTCTTCAGTCTTATCATCAAATCAACCAAAATAAAAACAAATTACATTTACAACAAACCTTCAATAATTTGTAGGTAGTAGGTATACCTAACAAATACTCCAGTTTGATGATAATCTTCGTACTTCCTCAAATGGTGATAGGAAATGGAAACTGATGGACGGGAATATATCAGTTTGTGAAAAAATTTCTGCAACTGATGGATGGAAATAACTATCAGTTTGTGAAAAGCAGCTTATATTTTACCTTGTGAAAGAATATTTCGAGGAATTTCAGCGTCAACTCGAATAACAAAACATTCCATTTTCGACGTTGGGTTCATAATTCAAGTCCATAGTATAATTTTTATAATTAATTTTTCGATGACAATTAACAGTAGAATTATTCTGAAATTATTACGTGGTTTGTCATCTTCTGACAAATGTCGAAATTAGAAAATTATCATGTCAGTCGTCTGTTGATTGCGGGCAGCGCCTCCATGCGCGACTGGCCGTACCAACAACTTGGTGGTCAAAATCGCCAATGTTTCAAACAGTCTCTTTATTTTTAATTTGTCTATGGTTAATAGTTAGTTGAAGTAAGGTAGGTAATAGTCTCATCAACAAGTTCAAAATGGTGTTAATTATTGATAAAGCTCCTAAAAGTATGAGCGATAGCTCATTTTATTCGGAATGACGTGTAGAAAAATGTATTTCGATGATTTTACAGCACATACAAAATTTCAATTGTTATTAACAAATTAAGAGGAATTTAGTTTTTTGCTAATAATTCAAAAACTATTGAAAATTAAGAAATTTGAAAACAATATTCTTAAAGAGTAGGAACTTTTCAATAAAAAAGTCCCACCTCCCGGAACTCTATCTCTATTATTTATGAATTTAATGCCGAAAATTGGGCAGCAGTTACGCCATGGGCGAACCACCGCTGTAAACAGTATACCACATGAAATAATTTTTGTATAGTATTAAATATCAATTTAAACAATTGAAACAATTATGCTGTCATCTAAACACTTGAAAGAATAAAGTTCCGTTGGAAATAAATTATTATGTTAGTTTTTTTAAAGTCATAATAGCAATAAAGGAGTTAAAACTTTTTTATTGGAAATTTCCTCCTCTTCAAGAGTCTTTTTTCCAAATTTCTTAACAATCAATCGTTTTTTCCCTCTCAACAATTGCAATTTTTTATGTGCTGTAAAATCATCGAAATACATATTTTTAGGAGTTTTATCAATAATTAACACCATTTCGAACTTGTTGATCAGACTATAAGAAAGTATTTTAAAAGTAATCAAAAATTGAGTAGGTAGTAATTAGTAAATTTTAGTCACGGAAAATTACAAAATAAAAACTTTTTAACAAAAAATAAAACCGACGAAAAAAGCAACTGAACAGAGAAAAATAAAATAAACCATTTTAGTCTTAATAACTTCTGAACTAATGTAAGTAACTCATTTTGAGTCGGCACCAAACAAACAATCAACAAAGATAATTGAATTTCTTTTAAGAAATAATCAAAACAAAATAAAAATGCAACTGGATATCACCAGCGATAAACAATAACATTAAAAAAATGCGCTCTCCGCACGACCACTCGCAACGACGTGTGCCCGTTCGGGTAGCTGTCTCGCTGATATTAACTTCGGAAACGCTCGGAAATTTCCGGCGAAGGGAAGCGTCGCCGCCGCGCATCCCGCTGCCATCATTTCGGGCTTTATGTTTTCAATTTGCTTTTTTGTTTGTTTGGCGCCGACTCAAAATTAGTTACTTACATTATTTTAGGAGCTTAGTTATTAACTAAAAAAGATAATTTTATTTTTCGCTTTTCAGTTTTTTTTTCGTCGGTTTAATTTTATGTTAAAAAGTTTGTATTTCTTATTTTCAATTTTCCTAAATCTCGCGATCTGATAGAATATAAACTTGGTGTTGGTAATACAAATATCTTAAAATAGATTCTTGAAAATTTTTATATTCAATGTTTGAGTGAACGAATTAGTCTCCTTGAAACTTCGCTTTCTCCTTAAGAAAAATGTTAACTTAATTTTTCTGAAACCTATTATTTGGAGTTTTTAATGGTCGGCCCTAAAAGGTTGAGAAGAAGTTAATTATGATTCGCTATTTACTCAAGATATTTGTGTTTGTAGATGAAACAAATTTCTGAAAACAATTATCTAGATTTTCTTATATGAGCTTCAAGAGTTTAAAAAGTAGTAAAATATAATATCATTGAAACTTCGAGCGAAAGTGATAGCGACTTAATTCTTGCTTTCAGAAATTTAGCAACCTATTTTTAAAGAACTTGTTGCTGGGTTCTTTGAAAGGGAAACAA
This sequence comes from Gonioctena quinquepunctata, assembly GCA_018342105.1. Lineage (NCBI taxonomy): Eukaryota > Metazoa > Arthropoda > Insecta > Coleoptera > Chrysomelidae > Gonioctena > Gonioctena quinquepunctata. Next base: position 846,381 of record JAFIRS010000216.1, read on the forward strand.
ACGGACGATTTTTATTTTCTATTTTGCAATATTTCGAGAGTTATTTGATATATTAACTGGTTTTGGTTGTTGGAAACACTTATTCTGATTTTAGACCTTTGAGGGGGTGAAAGGATAAAAACTCTTAAAAACGACAAAAGGAAGATGACTCAATGAGTACAAATCTTTCGAAAGACGACAAAAAGATGTGAGCGAAACTGCGACGGGTAAAATGCTTGCCATTATAAAAGTTTCAGTGAAATTGTTTTTTATGCATAAGGTGTTGATGAAAAAATTAATTTGCACAAACAGTTAATTCATTTACGTATAAAATGATTTTTGGAACGTAGTTCCTTATCGCGCGTTGCGAAAGAGGGCTAGACGGAATAAATTAAGACCAAAAGTTGTAACGAGACTTTCGCTATGGTTGCGTGCGGCGTGCGCGTGTTTCTCTGTCTCTCTCTCTCATAGAAAGCAAGCCAGTTATTTTCGTTTCGTCTTTCTATTTCACATTGAACAGTGTCGCGACGATTATTTTTGTTGAGTGTATACAGGTTTTTTGTACATAATAAATAATAAAAAATAATAACAATAATGAATCCTGACAGTGTTTCTGCACAAGTTCCGGATATTGCTGATGGAGTTAGGTAAGTAGAGATTTTATACAGACAATAATAAATGCTTATGTATTTTTAGCAAGTACGCATTATAACCTCTCTTTACTATTGTGCTAACCAAGTCATACGCGTTATAATCTATCCATTATTGTGTGTTTAGCAAGTGTACGCGTCATAACTTTAATAAATTTAAAAGCAAATTATATTTTAATATAACAATATCAATGCTATGTACTAAAATTGAGCCTACTGATTGAGTTTATATTACATTATATTTGTTAATAATAAAAAAAATATTATTATAACTTAAAAAAAAAAAATCTATTACAATTCCTTAACTAATCAATCGGAAGGAACTTCGTTCCATCCGGGTGTCCCTTGACACCTCTCAAGTTTTTTAATCACTATTCGTCTTTCATTGTCTTTTGACACAAGCACATATCTTACATTGGAAATTTTTCACAATTATATAAGTTGTACAACTCGTTTCCATGTGAGAATTATTTATTTTCAATACTAATAATATAACTTGATTTCCCAGAATATCTTTTTTATATATAAATTATATAAAAATCGGTGTTTAGCGAGGAAGTATGTGCGGTGTTGACAATCAGTTTATTATAGTTTATAACCATTTTCAATTGCAATTTCTATAGGGAGCAAATAAAAAACTTACTTCGCTAACACGAGCGTATATGCGAAGAAACGGAACGAAAAATAATGTGTACTACTCGTAAACATTCTCCGTCGGCGAACGGTAGATCAAAAGAAGATCAAAAGAGCCGAAAGTCAATGTGGGTTTGAGTGACAGCTGTTTGAGTGACCGCAAGCCAATGATAATGCTTGTAGGTATGTCAATACGTTGAGACTAATGAATCACCAGTTTCAGGAGGTCTGAGTAAATGGAAGCCAGTAGCGTCTCTGGTCTGGAAACGAAATGGGTTTTAAAATATTCTATAGATGTGTTGAGTTTTGATAGAAAATATGGCTTTTTTTCGACCATGGGAAAATGAAATTATGAGGATCCGATTGCCTATTGATACATACTTCCTCGTTTATGGCATAGTTTTTTAATTTTAAGTATTTTTAAAATATTTAAATATCTAAATAAAATTAGTTATTTCCGCCTCTGCTGCTCAAATGATTCCGCCTCAAGACTGGAAAACTTGTTCTTTATGCTTCTGCAATTGTTTGACTATACAAGCTTTTATTTAGTTTCACCTGTTCCTGTGTCTGTGTGTCGGTAATCAAATCTCGCAAGTTAAATTTGACCCACTTCTGATCGTTCGATTGATTTGAAATTTGGCAGGTGTACATAATTCCGAGGACAATGCATTATGAAATTTTTGTTAAGAAAAAAACAAAATGGTAAAAAATTGGTATCTAGGGATTTTAGGGCTCGGAGATTATGATTTTTTCATCAAAATTCCAAAATTCAATATGGCGGACGAGTTTTGTGATTATGGTCCGATTCTATTCAAAATTGGTATGTGGGGGTTCTTGGGGTCAAATATTTTTTTTAAAAGCTTTTATTTTTAGTTTCACCTGTCCCGGTGTCTGTCTGTCTGTAATCAAGTCTTGCAAGTTAAATTTGACCTACTTCTAATCGTTCGATTGATTTGAAATTTGGCAGGTCTACATAATTCCGGTGACAATGCATTATGAAATTTTTGTTAGGAGAAAAAAACAAAATTGCGGTTCCTATATGGCAGACAATTTTTGTGATTATGGTCCGATTCTATTCAAAATTGATATCTAGGGGTTTTCGGGATCGGAGATTATGAATCAACATCTATATTATGAACGATTTTTCCAAACACTGAAAGAAAAACAGAAGAAAAAAATTGAAAACTTACAAACAAAAAATAAATCGCAAAAAATAGAACTTAATAAAAATTGGATAGAAAACCTAACTGACACAAATATTCCTGGAGACATTTCATATACCTTGAGTCTTGGTCAAAATTTCAACTACGAAAATGAAGAAATCCCTACAGCATCGATAATTGCGAATTTAGAATCTGGAATTACCTATCAAACGAGCCAAAATCAGAATGAAATCAGGCACAAAATCAATAACATGATTACCAACTTCAAAACCAGTTTTGAAAAACGAACAAAAAATTCAAAACTATCTTCAACAAATTTTTAAAAAATACTAAACGTTTTTTAAAGGAACCTACCGAATTACTTATACTCAGGGCTGATAAAACTAACAAAACAGTAATTATGCAAAAATCTGAATACAAAGAAAAACTAGAAAATTTGCTAATGGACAAAACCACATATAAAAAAGAGAGATTCAACCCCACAGAAAAACTTCAAGCGAAAGTTAATAAATTAGTAAACGTCAACACTTATAGATCAGGTAACAAAAAACAAACTCAATATACACAACGCCCAACCTCCAACAATATACGGGTTGCCAATTCAAAAATAAATTAGATAGAAATTACATTATAGATATTGAAAAATTAATAAACGAAAAAAAAACAAGCTTTTATTAGTTGTTAATAAAAACAAGCTTTTATTTATACAAGCTTGCCGCGGATACAAAATAGGTAATCTTGCGCGGCAAAATTTTGAATCTGTTACTCACAGAATAACCTAGATCAAACAATGAAATAAATAATTTTTTCCTTTTTAATGCAGTTGTATAAATAAAAGTTTGTTGATTTGTTGAAAATATAAACAGGATGTTCATAAAATCAGATGTGGAATAATCTGCGACTGAAAGATAAACCTTAGTCACTATCTTCCATCGTCAAGATAACCTCTTGTGGGGTATTCATGTTGAAAAGGGAAACATTCTCAATTGAATATTGATAAAAAGATTTTTCTGTGAATTGAAAAATCCACGATTAAAATGAAGTTATTTTTTGTGAATGTCTAACAGAAAACAACTACTTCCCCGGCTAGAGCCACGCTGGACATTGAACTACATCTGATAGATATTCTGAAAAGGCCCTAACTCAGAAAGAAAAAATCTGAAATTGAAAATTTGCATTTTCATTCAGATAGTTATTTGATTTTCTATTCCAGTCTTAATTAAGAACTCATAAAGATGAATGAGGCAAAGAAGAATGTTTTCCAAAAGAGAGTTCTCACCAGAAATCATTCGTAACATTGACGCAGGAGAGACATCGCATTCACTAGGTCTTCAATACATTTTTGTCGACGAAAATCTATTTCACGCTTCCACGATCATCAGGAAGACCGGAAGAAATGGGAAACACATTTTCAAGAAGCAATCTCATTTTGCAAAGATGGAAAAAGTTAGAATCATTTCTTCTGGAGAGACACTTTGAAATAAGTGTTTTCTGACATTAAAACCTGTCATGGGGTATGATAGATTGATTTGTTGAAAATATAAACAGGATGTTCATAAAATCAGATGTGGAATAATCTGCGACTGAATGATAAACCTTAGTCACTATCTTCCATCGTCAAGATAACCTCTTGTGGGGTATTCATGTTGAAAAGGGAAACATTCTCAATTGAATATTGATAAAAAGATTTTTCTGTGAATTTTAATCGTGGATTTTTCAATTCACAGAAAAATCTTTTTATCAATATTCAATTGAGAATGTTTCCCTTTTCAACATAAAAGTTTGTCTTTAAAAAAAATTTTTTTATAATTTTTTATTCTTCAATACTATCGGTTGGGAAAAATCATGAGCATTTTCATGCCAGTCCATCGCGACCACTCTGCCTGTGGTCCATTTTATAATTGAACCAAATATTTTATGTCATATTTTTTTCGAAATTTCAATCAATCTGTAGATTATTCTAGGGAAGTTGCAAAATCAATTGAAACAATGAAACATTAATCGACACTTAACAAAATATGGCTCTTCGAGTTATGATTTTCGGCAAATCTGTCAAATAAAAAAACATATCACAAACACGGGTGGATCTAAATAGGGATTATAGGAGTGACAGTGAAATTTCATGTCAAATTCGAATATATAATAAAATACTGTTTCTGGTATACCGGAATTTTGAATCAACAAAATTGAAAAATTCCATTCTCCAAATTCTTCTAAGCAACGCTCGTCATGAATTGTGAACTTAAAAGCTTGAAAAATTCTACGAGAAAAAACAATCATCGCCAATAGATACAACACAGATGTGATAGATACAAAAGCAATATTTATACACGATAATGTACTTTCCTCGTTTGAATGCCCGTTGGTATGCCATATGGGCGATCCTCGCCGGAGAAGCCAATAATCCGGCCGCACAATCAATTTCTCTTTTAATTTTACATTTATTAGAAAAGTTCCGCGAGGAGAAATTAACGATTTTTAGGTTTCAGTCGTGTTGTGAATAAGTTCCGTATTGACCTATGCCATCTGCTTTCTACAATCAGCGCAATACAATTGCTTGACCACAATGTTTGATATTATTGTTGGGCATGCAATAACCTCAGGTCTGGATTAAATCGCTATAATAGCAAACAATCGTGGAAAGTGAAAATAACTTTCATGAAATCAAATAATGGAGTGTGGGTATTGGCGATACTCGAGATTCAATTGAATTTTCTCTAGCAATCTCGCAAATGATTATAATGCATTACTGTTATTAGTGAAAAAAAAAGCTCTCTACTCGTTCATTGAAATCGATTGTACGATGAGGATGGTAGGATATATCGGTAGAAGTTCCTGGTCTTTCATTTGCTATTGACTACGAATAGAAATTATAACATTACCAGAAATTGCAGATTATTAGATTAACATTTGTTTTCACGACTTCACTATTTAATAACTTTAGCAAAATCATTCAAAATGAACAAAGAATGCTCTATTATTTATCATTGTCCAAAAGTAGTGAAGTTGTGCTGGAAAACATTTCGAATATAAATTAAAACAGAACCAGAAAACGGAAATTACCTAATACAAAAAAAGCGTATATTTTCCAGCACTACATGACATGATAAATAACGATGCCTTTTGCGTTCATTTTGTGTGATCGGGCTGGAGTTATCAAATAGTAGAATCATGAACGCGTTTTTTTTAAATCAATTTGAATATTCTGGTTCTGTTATAATGTGTTTCAGTACGAATTTACTTTTTACGACAATGAGGAACAACAAAGCAGTATCCGTTCATTTTAAGTGATTTTGTTGAAAATAACAGGGCCCGAAACTGCAAAATAATACAGAAACATTCGTTTTCGTGACTACTATTTAATAACAATCACCCAAAATGAACGAAGAATGCTTTGTTGTTTATTATTGTCCAGAAATAGTAAAGTTCTGCTGGTAAATATATCGAATAGAAATTATAACATAGCCAGAAACTGTAGATTAATAAATAAAACATTGTTTTCGTTACTCTACTATCTAATAACTTCAACACAATCAGTCAAATTAAACGGAGAATGCTTTGTTGTTTATCATTACCCAAACATAGTGAACATTTGCTGGAAAACATTTCAAACAGAAATGATAACAGAACCAGATAATTCAAAATGGAAAAAACTCTTTTAACAATTCTACTTCATAACTGCAGCACAACCACTCAAAATCAACGTAGAATTAATCGTTGTTTATCATTACCCATAAATAGTAGTGTTGTTCTTGAAAATATATCGAATAGAAATTATAACATGGCCAGTAACTGCAGATTAATATATAAAAATTTGTTTTCGTGACTCTATTATTTGCACAATTACTCAAAAACAACAAAGAACCATTTTTTGGTTATAATTGTCCAAAAATAGTGAAGCTGTGCTGAAAAATATTTCGAACAGAAATTTTAACAGAACCAGAAAATTTTAATTATAGAAAAATTGCTTTCTTGACTCTACTATTTAATAGCTCCAGCCCAATAACTCAAAATGAACGTGGAATCGTTATTTGTTCATTTTGAGTGATTGTGGTGGAGTTAATAAATAGTACAGTCACGTAAACTAGTCTTGATATATTAAACTCTTCCAATTTCGTTCGAATACGAAATTATCATATACTATATGATTATTGAAAATTAAAAATGTTAGCATTCGACTCATCTTTCTAACTATAATGGATAAAAAGGTATAAAACGGCTGTGTTAATTGGAGAGCTAAGTTAGCACACCATTTTTTCTCTAACCAGCTGAGTTACAAAATTTTGGTTTGTGTTAGAAAATAGTTAATGAATAGTTATTAATTACTGGATGATTTTCAGTTGATTTTGCCGAAAGGGCTGTGTCAGTGTTATATACGTAAATTATTTGGTTTTACTTGATATATTTTCACAAGAAGTGATTCTTTTGGTAGTTGCATTAATTTGTAGGAAAGTTTTGAAGAAATATGTACTCGATTGATCTCATTTATCTTAAAAAAATAAACAGATTATTATCATGCCTACCGCCATTCCATAGTTTCTTATCGTTCGGTGCAACGTTACTGATTTATTCCTTCATTTTTTCGCTTCCCGGCTGGCAAAAACTCCAAAATGGAAAGGAATATAAAATAGAGGACTCCAATCTACAATATAATCAGGAAAGGTGTCGTTATTTTTGTGGGTGAAACTTCGTTTCAAAAATAAAATCATTCACACTTTGGAGATGAGAACTACCTGTTTCCAAAACCTGCGCACACTCTGCTTCATCAGAGTTTATCACTAATTGGTAAGTTAAAAGGTGCCTCAAATTTGAAAATACACACACACATATACAGGGTGTAATCTAACGTTTTGCACACCCGTAAATGACGAGTGTATAATGCCATTTTATAACAAATTACAGTGGTTGAAAATCTGAAAAAAAAATGAAAACATGTTTTGTTCTTAGTGAAATTTGACAAAATTTTGGGTAGCGCCTCCCTCGTAATTTCAGGTGACCAGCTCAAAGGAAAACTTCGGCAATTGCCAAATGTAATAAACATTTAACTCGACATTTGAACGAGTTAGAATATTGAACTGATTGTTTGGTAAATATACACATTGCAGGCTGCCTGCAATTTCAAAGTGAAGAAAACAACTAACCTTGTTATATCCAAACTGGTGATGAAGTCAGAACTAGTTGACTTGAGGCACTTATCATAATTACCAAAGTCACTTGTAAGAAGCAAACAATACAAACAATATTGGAAAGGGAAACATTCGCAATTGAATATTGTTTTGAAAAATAAAGTCGCGACCATTGTAGTGATTCAGAGATCAGAACACGTGAACTGAACACTGTTGCCACGCAAGATTCTCGCATGCACGGTTTACAAAGTTGTCTAACGAACGAAAGGTTATTATATTATACTAGTGTTTTCTGATTGGCTGGTGAATGAAAGATCTTAAGATCTCAATTAACAACTAATCAGAAAACAGTACGCGATGTGCACGAGAATTAATTTGAACATTATTGTCTTTGTTTTTAAAAAACATTGGCATTCTATCGAAAAATTATTTGAATTATAATAATATATCTAGTACGAAAACGCCCGCACAGTGATTGGCGACTCCTGAATCCAACCAGAATTGAAATTTACTTCTTTATTCATAAGTACGAAGAGCGATTCATCTTGTCTTCTACTCTTCAGAATACGCACGGAACAGCTCGGTGTTTAGTTTTAAAAGCCAGCAAAACACAAAGACAATAATGTTCAAATTGATTCTCCTGCACATCGCGTATTGTTTTCTAATTGGGAGCTAATTAGGATCTTTCATTCACCAGCCAATCGGAAAACACTAGTAGAATCTAACGAACTTTCGTTCATAGACAGCTTTGTGAACAGTGCATGCGAGAATCTTGCTTGGCAACAGTGTTCAGTTCACGTGTTCTGAATGTCTGAATCACTACAATGGTCGTGTTTTTATTTTTCAAAACAATATTCAATCGCGAATGTTTTCCTTTTCAATAATGTTTGTGCCGTCTGTTTCTTTCAAGTGATAATTATGATAAGTGCCTCAAAGCAGAGTATGAAGTCAACTAGTTCTGACTTTATCACCAGTTTGGATATAACAAGGTTAGTTGTTTTCTTCACTTTGAAATTAAATATCTATCTCAGGCAGCCTGTAATGTATACATTTACCACACAATCAGTTCAACTTTCTATATTATTCAAATGTTGAGTTGAATGTTTATTGCATTTCCTCTGAGTAGATCACCAAAATTTTGTCGAACTTTATGAAGAACAAAACATGTTTTTAATTTTTAACCATTGTAATTCGTTATAAAATGGCATTATACAATCGTCATTCTCGGGTGTGCAATATTCCAGAACCTAGATAACAATTCATAGGAAAATAATAAACGGCAAATATAGAAAAATCTGAAATGCTTTAGGAGCTATAGTCCATTCACGATAAAGAAAATAACAGGACAACAATGATTGAGACGTGATCATTGCTTGTGCACGTGACTGAAGAAAGTCGCGCCGCTATTGGTCCTCTGAAGGCACGCCTTCGGTAGAGTTTCGAACAGGTACTGACTTGAACAGGTACAGATAATGCATATGCGTGTATGTTTTGAATGATGACTTGATGATTGATTAATCGTTTGGTTAAGTGTTATAATTCGTTGAGGTTGCGGGATCCGGCGTTTCATTTTTCTCAATACACCAAAACTCATAATGAGAGTAATTTAGGAAAATTGGATTTTCATAATTATACACCTTCTGAAGGCGGCCCTGCTATTTGAGCACGCCGATTTCGATCACGCATTAACGACGTGCATTTGTTTTGATGCTACTTGTCTTCGAATTGAATGGACTATACACTACAAGAAAATCGACCCACTTGATATTTCGATCTACAAATGAACATATTTAAAATATAACACGTCTTCTTAATGAAATTGATATTGCTTACCAATATTTAGTTATTTAGCAATCATAAGCTATTTGTTCTTCGTTTATTTCAAAAAAACATGCTATAAGAAATTAAATTCTTCGGTCGGTCGACATTGGGTAAACATGACTCGCATTTCAAAGCACAAGTCGTCAACGTGCTTTGGTTTTGGTTTAGGTGGCGGTTGGAATACTGTACAGTAGTGACGGCATTAATAACATTTTGAAATAATAAAATGTGCACAACACCGGAGGTGGCCGCACAATGTGTCGCTTTGCGACAACAAGGATTAAGCCAACGTTCTGTGGCCCGCCAATTAAATGTGCACCGATCTTCGGTTCGAAGAATTTGCGAAAGGTTTCTGGAGACTGGTACCTCTTATCGAAGGCGAGAAAGTGGTAGACCTCGGATTACTTCAGCACGTGATGACCGGCATATCTCTGCAATTGTGTTTCGGAATCGCAGACTTACTGCCGTTCAAGTGCAACAGCAGCTGCGTGAACACCAGGGATTGAATGTCAGTGAGTGGACAGTGAGGCGAAAACTTCGTCAACAAAATCTCAAACCTTGTAGACCTGCAACAGGTCCCAAACTTACCGTAGCTCATCGGCAACGACGACTTCAGTTTGCACGGGAACACCTTGAGTGGACCATCAACAAATGGAGGACCGTTTTTTTTCTGACGAGACCAAGATACGTCTCTATGGTAATGATCGAAGAAGGCGAACCTACCGAAGAGCCGGAAAACGGTATGCGCAGTGTTGCATGGAAGAACGGATCAGCTATGGTGGTGGCTCATGCATGCTATGGGGAGGCATATTTTTCGAAGGAAAAACTGATCTTGTTTTCATCGAGCGGGCGGTTAGACGCAATGGAAGGGGTCTTACCGCTGACAGGTACAGAAACGAGATCCTGGCCGACCATGTGGTTCCTTATGCAGGCTTTATTGGTGCAGAGTTTCGTTTTCTGCGATAATGCCACACCCCACACGGTAGGTATCGTTCGAAGGTATCTGGCAGAAGTTAATTCCAGTTATGGAGTAGCCGGCTTGTAGCCCCCACTTGAATCCTATCGGGCTTTTATGGGATACACTTAAAATAAGAGTTCGAGCCAGGAATCCTGCTCCTATCACTATCCCACAACTGAATAACGCGATCCAGGAGAAATGGGATAAAATCCCCCAAGAAGTTGTCAGTAACCTAATCAGATCCATGAGTGATCGCTTGACTGCTGTTATAACAGCTCGAGGAGGCAACAAATGAAATATTCATTTTCTGACTTATTTTCTTTTTTATCCCCTGTATTTATTCAATGCCCAATATTTCCAGATGAGATTAGGTGTATTACACAAGTAAATTAATACGCATTTCGGAGAGATATACAAACTCTGTTGTTTATTTTGGAAACACACATCCTAAACTGAGCTTGAACTTAAACTTTTACGGTTGGTCGATTTTTTTGCTCGGAAGTGTTGATGGTTTCACCATCGCCTTTGGCTAGACAAAAGTTTTGAACTCCGAACGATTACGTTTTATAAAAGTAAATAATCTATATCGGATATAGAAAAATTAAACTTGTTGATTCAACGGTTGCGCAAGGGCTTTCACTTTCAGATTGGGCAATTAAGAATTCAATAATATAGATCATCTATCAAAATAAAATACGCTTCAACAACCAAATTTCTATTGATTGAAAAACATTATGAGAGACGAATTTATTTCGAAACATAATTTTAATTACCTTTGCACGAGTTTAAAAAGCCCTGGGATCAATCTTAATTGATCTTCGCTGTTTAGTTTTAGACAAAATGAAGTTATCTGTTATAATCGCGAGAGGCGTTGCATGTCCACTGTAGTGAAATCAATTAATTAATGAATAATCGAACATATGTGAGCCGTTATGAAAGGTCGTTGAAATTATAGTTATGAGATGACGTGAATTTAACTTGCCTTTACAATCATAAAATAAGAGAACTATTTGAATATATATGTATATGTATATATATATATAGATATATATATATATATATATATATCTATAAAGACCAACTCAGCTTCCGTTTCATACTTGGCCCACCAAGCATCCACGTGTTTATACAAAGCAAACAGTTAATAGCCCACTCAGCCTCCGCCACTATCTCAGGCTAGTTAGCCTCCTCTGTATATATTACATACGTTTTTTGGGAGTTTATGTAACCTGGCCTCCTTTTGAAGCTATTGTGTATTTACTGGGCCTCCTGACACTGTTGCCAATTTTTCAGTCAATATTCAATTCCACAGCATGATAACAAATCACGCGGCCTGTTGAAAAGTTTATCCGGTAGTTGAGAGTTTGAATTTTGCTTCATACTCTGAAATGAAATTTATTTCAGTAGTATCGTATAACGAGAATATATAATCTACCTTCGATCATTCTGAAAATATTCAAGGAATAGTGGCTTAGAAGAGTTCCTAAAAATTATACTAGACAATAAGTATTCCATGATGAAAGCAGTAAACTATATTGGGTATATTTTGTGCTTATTAGTCTTCATTAATAGTAATAATTCCCGTTTCAAATTCTAACGTTCCACGATCTTTCACTACAGTTGACCACTCTTATTTTATTTTTTATCGAAATTTACCAAAAATCCAGTTGGTATCTATACATCAGTAAAATACCAGGAGAGTTCTTGAAACTGACAGACTGGTCACTGTTTTCGCCGGTCTTTGGTCACTTTATTGGTAAAAGAAAGTGCAAAGTTAAGTATTATCAAAAGACACAGGCGATGGAAATTTCAATTCAATTGGGGATTCGCTGGATAGTTAGTAAAATATTGCCTAAATCCTTCTTTTGAAGGCGGCCACTACTGTTCATTCCATCCCTCCTACAAGAATACTAAATGACAAAAAAAAACATAGGAAGTGCAGAAGGAATATTTCTAGTTGTTCAGATTGTATAATAAATATTAATGTCAATGAAGTTCAAAAAAACATTTGAATGTTATATTATATTTGTAAATAATAAAAATTGTAAAGAAAATTGTTGAAATTTATACTTTCATAAAAACGCGCGCCGTCGATAGCAATTAGTTGGTAAATAGCCGCCACTAGTGAACAGTTATATTTATGTGTTGCATTTCGAGAAAAAAATGACATAACTGCTTTTGAGTGATTGTAGCGATCCACTGCGAATGGCGCCTCTCGAACAAAAATGTATTTTCGCTCTCAATACATACCTAATATTTGAACTCATAGTCAAACTGCAATGCTCATATCATACACTTCCTCATTAAATAGTGCAATCCAGACTATACCATTGAAGGTTGATTCTGAGTATCAATAAATGAATTATTTAGATTTGGAGAGAATTCCATGACTTTAACTTCAAAACTAACGGTATTTTCATTTTCACCCCTTTGGGGATGAAGTATCAAAAAACATTCATAGTGGTTACTCATGTCATCATAGTCTAGTAGAGAAGTGAGTTTCCTGCGAAAAATAGTTCCAAGTCTTCTGAATATATGAGCGATGACTCATTCGATTCGGGATGTCATTCTGACGAAAATGTGCTAGTTTTTTAACACAAAACAAAAAATAAAAATAGCCTTAGTTTTTTGGTAGCAACTCAAGAACTCTTGATGATAGATGAAATAAAAAAACAGATTCTTGAAGACTTATTTATAATTTTGATTCAACGTTGAAAATAGGGCTACGCGCGGACGTTACGGCAGGAGTACAGCACCTCTCGAGAGAGCAATTCAAATACAATATTTTTTATACTATGTAATATAAATTTAAAAATTTCAAAAAATCAAAGTATCAGCTGAACACCTGGAAGAATATAATTTCGTTATTTTGTTTTCATTGAATTTCGATAATCGGAGGCTATTGTTAATTAAGTAGTTATGTGGGAATCACCATTTTTATAAAAACCGAATAATTGTTTAGAGAATGACTCCATATTTTTTTCTGCTTTCTGGAGCACATTTTACAAGTGTACTCAATGATATCATGCGGAAATTGATGAAAAATTTATTATTTTGTTAATTATAAATTTCTAAAGGTAACAAAATATGAGATATCGAATTAACATTGTATTTTTTTTGATATTCCACATTATTATCAGTTTTATATCTGACAAAAGCATTTCACAACGTTTATTATATTCTTTTTAAAATTGTTTCTTTTCATTTTCTCATTATTTAAATAATATATTTGGAATTTTTTTTCTTCCAAAATGCGGAATTGGTTATTCTCCACCTAATAGAAAAAAATATTATTTTTTTATTAATAATTATTTATTTAGTTAACAATTTGTTATAAACAAACTTTGATTGGCGTTTATTCTTTTTGAGTAGTACAAAAAATAACAAAAACAACCATATATTACAAACTGTGTGTGTTTCTCATATTTTGTTATCTTTTGAAATTTATAATTACCAAACTAAATAACTTTTAAACAATTTTATAGCGTGATATTATTGAGTACACTGTAAAATGTGCTTTAGGAAGCAAGAAATCATGGAGTCATTCTGTGAACAATTATTCGGTTTTTAATGAAATCGGCGGTTCCAAAAAAACTACTCAAATAACAATAGTCTTACATTATCAAAATTGAATGAAAAAAAAATTCCCAAAATTACATTTTTCCAATGATACATGGTAAACTAATTTTTTTGGATTTTTAAATTCATATTTAATAATATAAAAAATATGTTATGTGAATTGCTCTCACGAGAGGTACTGTAGTCCAGCGTAACGCCCACGCGAAGCCCTGTTTTGATTCATCGTTGAATTAAAATCATTAATAATTAGAACAGTTTTTATTTTTATTTCTGTTTTTTGTTAAAAAAATCTTTAATTTTTCCGATAATAGATAGTTTTTGAGCTTTTTCCAAAAAACTAGAACAGTTTTTATTTTTATTTCTGTTTTTTGTTAAAAAAAATCGAAAAATGCGACTTTTTCAGAATGTCATCCCGAATCGATTGAGTTTGATACACGGATTATTCCTAAACAACATATGTTATAAAAGGAAAAAAAAATATTATCCCATAGCGCATGGTTTGAAAAATATTTTTATTTGTGGAAATATTGGTTGAGGATTCAGTAATATATATTGATATTACTTATCATTTCATTATGAAAAAAAAAACTTCTCGATACCTACTATCAATTTCGAAAATGTGTTTTTAATGGTACCCCAGTTTATTTGGATCTATCTTCCTTAGTTTCCTTTCAAGAAGAATTGAATATACTATTCATTGAGCATAATGATTTCTATTCAATTTCATTATTTCCTATTCTTTCAAATCCTCAATAACACAGTGAATAATTTTCTTCGGTAATATAAATAAATAATTTTGAGTAGTTTTCAAGATCTGTGAAAGAATGTTCCTCTTCCATTCGATTTTCTGTACCATTTAGAACTCTCACTTATAAGGTTTTCTTCCTAAAATATATTATTGTATTGTTATATTATTATTATCAACTAGCATTTTTCCATATGTTTTCATCTAGCTTATGGCTCAGGCTATTCAGTGATTTCGTTTCCCGTTATCCTGTTATCCCGTTATCTCGTTTGGGTGGCATAATTGATTTGACAGCGGAAGTAATGCTTTGTGACGACTATTACAAATTCACCAATCCCTTTCCACCCCTGTAGATATGGCATTTTGTTTAAGTTTAAGTTTAACACGATTTATTTATTCGTGACAGAGAGCCAAAACACCAATTTTCATTATTCTAACATAAAAACTCACGGAACCCTAATAAACATTTTCAGCCCCAATTTCGCCCCTTTAGTAGTTGAATTTCTAAAAACACTGGAAAACAAATGTCTTCATATATAAAAAGACCTCAAATATCCATTTTCATGATCCTAACTTAAAATGTTTCACCCCCCATTTGACCCCTTTAGGGTTTGTATTGCTGAAGACACTGAAAACATATTTTTTTTTGTAAAAAAAATTTTTCGAAAACTAAGGGTACTCCAGTACAAACTTTCGAACCCCATTTAACCCTTTTACCCCTCTAGGGTTGAATTTCCAATAATCTAAAAATACGTGTTTCGTTATTTGAGAAGAAAAGGCCAAAAATAGCAGTTTCCATGACTCTTACTTCAAAACTAACGGTAGTTTGATTTTCACCCCTTTAGGGATGGAGTATTGAAAAAAACTTCTAAGTGGTTTTATATATATATATACTTATGTCATAGGAATACGCTATCAAAATTTCAGCTCTTTGTGTTGAGTTATTTGGACTGGGCGTTAGTGAATCAGTCAGTCAGGACATGTAATTATATATGTATAGATTATTTCAATTCATTAGTGTCTATATGTATATGTTCTGTTGACTATTTTTTGTTGGTATATTTCTAAAACAATGGGCTACTGATTCTATAACATAACTTGTGTCACACACCCAAAAAATTCCATCCTTTTTTTGTACCCTTGAACAGTAGCATGTTCTGATTAAAATTGAATTCATTTGAGTCGTTTACCTGAAAATTTTTCATGATTCATCTGTAATCTTGAATCTTGGAATACCCCAAATTCCTACATTCAGTTAATTAATAATCCATTCTAAGCAACCTCATTCAGTAACTTTCGTGGTACACAATATAATAACCGAAACTGAATAATACAAATCAAATACAAGACACATTACGAGAATATAGATTTTCTGATATGTGGAAAACAATGCAAGCGTTTTTTCAAGTTCACAAAATACTCAACTCACACGAGAATATAAGTATAAGTAAGGATTCTATATGAAGATTGTTTTCATTCAATGAAAGATACAAATTATTTTTTGTTTGCTTGAGACGATAGCGGAAGTTTGGTGTCGTTTTGTTGAATCTTGCATGAGAAATTGTTTGAGTGATTTTTGTATAACATTGTAAAAGTACCTTTTCTGAAATGGTGAAATATCGCAATATTTCAGTGGACTCCCGAATAAATCTTGACGTAATCGCAGTAATATAAATTGCGGAATCAATGAGAAAAAGTATTTGCCAGGCTCATTCAAAATATTCGGGAGGCAATTGCAGCTTCCACAATTTATTTCGTTCGTGCGCGGAAAGAATACATGTTTCTTGATGACAATCTAAAATGAATGATATTTGTGTGCATCCCCTGTGTTGCCAAATTGGAGGAAGCCCAGTGACCTTCGAAAGTATACGTTTCAAACACTATAACATAAACAAAGTATATAAGCAGCGCACTTCAGCGGCGAGGGACTGCACTAAATTTTAAATGGCTATCAAAAATCGGGCAACTTGGACTCCTCCATATTTTTGTGGTAAAGTGTTTGTTACTATGTTACATGTCGTATGCGACATTTTTTAAAGGGTGGTTACCGGGCGTCCGTATATCGGAGGCTCGGTGACATCGGAGTCTCAGTGAACCTCAAAATTAACAAGGCCGGAGGCCCACTTATACCGTATATATATATATATATATATATATATATATATATATATATACCGGGTGATTCTCCAAGGTGGCTCACCCCTATAACTTTTTTATTATTGAAGATAGAAAAACGAAATTTGGGGGTTGTGTATTATAGTACAATTTACATTTTTTGACATATTCACTTGCTTTGCCGTACTTCCGGTTTGACCGGAAATGAGCACAAATTTCGATTTTTAAATGGGACATCCTATATATTTTTACTTATTTCGATCGAGAATGACATGCTAAATCCAACAACTGTGTTATACACCTGATTTTTAATTGTCCCCCAGAGAAAAAAATCCAGCGGAGTAAGATCTGGTGATCTGGAATATGAAAAAAAAAATACATTATGAAAAAATATGACAACTTAAGAATGTACCTCGCAGGCCTCTGAATAGGCCCATAAGTGTCAATTCACTTTTCTGGGTTGTTCTTCGATTGTTCTCTTACGACTTGAGAATTGTGAGGTGGCGCTCCATCTTGTTGAGATATCAACTTGGTTAGCCGGTGGCAAATCTTCAATGAAATCATTAATTTGATTGCTAAGGAACTGTAGATATCTTTCAGCTGTAAGTTGTCCGTCGAAAATTATTGGCCCCAAAAGTTTTCCTCCGATAATACCCATCCAGTAATGGAAACCAAATCGCTCTTGAAATTTTCCTTCTTGCATCAGATGTAAATTTGTTTGGGACCAGTACCTTTTATTATTCCGATTGAACAGACCCAAGTTGGTGATCGAGTTTAATCTGAATAAATAATTTTGAATGGAGAACGTACATCTTCTCTATATTTAGTCAAAAACCAGTTGCAATAAGTCAATTTTCGGTTGTGGTCGTTATCGTAAAGATGTTAGTGTAGTTGGTACTTGAATGATCGATAATTATATTTGTGAAGAATTCTCCAAACGGACGAATAACTTATATCACACTCAGAAACAATTTGGCAAATTGACGCCGTACAATTCACTTCAACATAGGCCAACACGTCTACTTCTTTTTCTTCACTGACGATGAAGTTATTGGCATTTTCTTCTGGTTCATTTCGCATTTTCCTTTCCAGTTTTGGAAAATAATTCCGAGTGGGATGGCGACAATTAGGGAATTTCTGAGCATAAATTCGAGCTGCATCAGTTGCATTCCTTTTTGCTTCTCCGTAAATTAGCAACATGTCAATTTTCTCGTTTCTAGTATAATTTTCCATATCAAATTATAAACTACGCAACAAATAAATTTTTAAAAGTGACAGCATATTCATTAGCCTATTTGTTTCCTAGCAACAGCTTCAATAGGCTTTTTCATTTAGATGACAAATGACTTACTTTGTTTACCTGTCAGACCCAAAAATATTTCCGAGTTTTTCTATGGATAGTTGACTTGAATTTACATGGAGAAGAAAATTCACCATTAGACAATATTCGTGTACATTATTTTATCTACGAATGAAAGGTTTTTGGCGGTATAAAATAGGTAATAAGTACTTAACCTTACTTATTCAGTTACGAACGCCAATGTATGCAGGTGCATTTGTCATGAAGTTGACTGTGACATAATGTGAAAATACCGCTTATTTTGAACCAAGCCAATCTCAAATTGTTATTTCAAAACTAACCAATGGCTATTCACTTTCCCAATAGCCAATCAGACTCTGGGTCTCCAAACGAGCGCATGCGCCTTAAAAAAGCATCTAAATGAAAAGGCCTATTGTTTGTCACGGATAACTAGAATAACAGGACTTAGTGCAAAAGTATACCGAATACGTATTAATTGTTATTAGGTATGATCCCTTCTTGCAATTATTCAGAAAAATAGTTAAAATCAAGTGAAAGTGTGTGCTATCAAATTATTCGTAAGAAAATGATCTATCACAAAAAGCCGAAAAAATCAAGTTAACTGGAAAAGGCGTATTTTTCCCGTGTTACTTGATCAAGAATGAAGCGATTTACATGATCCATGGCATTCTAGATCAAAAAATAAAAAATGGAATAAAAATGACTTTATTTAAATTAATTTTGGTTTATAATGTCATTCTCGATCGAAATAAGTAAAAAAATATATGATGTCCCATTTAAAAATCTAAAGTTGGGGCCATTTCCGGTCAAACCGGAAGAACGGCAAAGCAAGTAAATATGTCTAAAAATAGTAAAAAAGTTATAGGGGTGAGCCACCTTAGAGAATCACCCTGTATATGTATATATAAATATATATATATATATATATATATTATATATATATAAATATAAATATAAATATATATATATATATATATATATATATATATATATATAGAACGGGTAGTCGTTGCTGACTAGTTAGGGATGGAACCAGTAAATAATGGGGTTTTGCATCAAATAAAAGAGAACTCTTTAAAGGTTGTCCAAGCTTTCGGAAA
The DNA here is from genome assembly GCA_018342105.1 of Gonioctena quinquepunctata. Classification (NCBI taxonomy): domain Eukaryota; kingdom Metazoa; phylum Arthropoda; class Insecta; order Coleoptera; family Chrysomelidae; genus Gonioctena; species Gonioctena quinquepunctata. Next base: position 865,571 of record JAFIRS010000216.1, read on the forward strand.
TTTTATCAATAATTTCCATCATCAGGGAACATCTTTGGTGAGAATGATAAAGGTGTTAAAGTATAATGATTGACACATTAAAATTAGAATTATCACAATTTCTATTGGGACTATATTGTCCCTATGTGTGCAGAAATCAAAGAGAGTAAACGTTATAGGAGGTACTAATAAGCTCTAGCCAATTAGAACCTTGTAACATTAACCCGTCATAGTGACGTACATGGACATGAGTACAGGTGTCCCTCGTAACATACAGAGTGGTCCAATATACATTCAAGAGCCTGTAACTCTCAGATTTCTTAGTTCGGAGTGCTCTAGCCCGCCACTGTCAAGAGAGAATGGTGGCCATGACATGTCCATACACGTCACTATGACTCACAAATGATCTTTCATATCTTTCTATTAGTGTCACCATTGTCTTATGGGGAATAGACTCTCCTACTCAGATGACGTTTATTCTCTTTGGGCAGAATTGTCATTCGAAAGCCAGTCATGACAAATATGCAGTGACGTAGTGTATACATTTTTGTAACAATATGTTGAAGTAGCCAAGTCTCGGATAATCCAAGTATGTCATAATTCTAGTTTTGTATGAAATCGGTGAGTACAGCAAAGTCGGTGAATAATGACCTAACATTTGTCGAAATGTATCCAAGTGATTAAAATATACCTTTTCTACAAATTCTACAAATGATAATAATCATAAAAAGTTTACATAAAAATCAATCTATTTTTTATTGAGGCAAAGGTGTAATGTTGAATTGGGTCCTACGACCAGTGATATCAACAATGCTCGACATTAACTATTTGGATTTCTTGGGTTGTGGTTTTATAGACTGGTTCAGTTGATCTCTAACAGCGAGTTTCTTCCGGTCTTCCTGGTATTAATATCCACAGTTTCGAATGAATCCTGGATTTCCGCTTATGCTCTCTTCAGTTCTTCAACTATGTACGTTTCTTCGTTTATGACTAATTTGTCGATACATTCTTGGATGTTTTACTAATATTTTATTTTATAAACGATCATCATACCACATGTCTTAAATGATTCTTATTTTTGTATATTACTTTTAATTTATGTATATTAAAAAAAATGTAGATTTTGGTCAAGAATAAAATAAAAATAATGATGTTGGTTTTCCATTCAGAACTTTAAAATGTCTTTTCATATTTCTCACACTTTATTGCTTCCTGGTCGTATTTGTTATATTATTTCATGTTTACGTTTCTCATTCAATTGCGAACTAACCATTGGTGTAATAGAAGTATGACCTGCCGTGTCATGATTAATTGGCGAATTTTATCAATTGTATTCCAACTTGTAAACATTACACTAATCCTAATTGTTTCGACTTACATGTAGGCAAGAGTTCAGTGTCCTAAAGTAACACTCGCGTAATTCTTATTGAATCCTATTCTATATTTATATGTATTTTGGGTCACATATTTTAAAGTGTTTACTATTTCCACCAAAGTTTTCGTGACTAAGTTTGCAAATTTTATCTCGAAATAGTTTGATGATGTTGATCTTCTGATGAAGGGGATGAGCTGGGTCGAAATAGGAAATATAAGAATACGAGCATTTTGAAATTGTAAAACATTGAGTATTACCTATGTTTCGATTGTTCACTTGCTTGTGATCACAAGGTAATAATATTATTCAATTCCTGTAGAGAGAAAACTCTAGAAATGGAAGGAAATCTCATGATTGATTTGATGATTTATATTCTTGGGAACTGCAAGAAACCATGTGCTACAATGATTATAAACAGTTGAAGCGGTACTAGCTTTACGTTCTATGCATCCCGGTTATAAATTATGTTATCTCATAAGTCTCATATTTCTTCGTTTGATAAAGTAATCAGAATCCCAGACCTATAACAGGAAGGAATAAATCAAAGAGTTGCAGATAATTTATTGAAATGAAAAAAATGGCGTGATTTATGGTACAGATATTCAATGCAAGATTTCAGATAACTACTTGTTCCAAGTTGTTCAAAAGTAAATACTATTTATCATACAGAATATATTGTACTGTTTGAAATTGAAAAAATAGTTCTAAATTAGGGACAATTCCGCCCGTTTCACGTGAAAATGGAAATCAATATTTGACATTTGAAAAAAAAGTACAAATTAGGTTCAAAATGATTCTTCGTTCACTTTTTATATTTCATTAATTTGCCTTCCATTTAAACATTTCCCAAATCATGAATACTTTTTTATATCACGGAAATATCTTTCGAATTCAATAATGGAGAAATAGAAAGCCAAACATTTTTCAAATCCATATACTCTCCATGAAATTACCCATTTAAAATATAAACAGGAGTGTACCAAACTCTAAATATACTTTGGTTGTAACTAGATGAATAATCACAATGTTTGATAATCTGGTGACAATGTGATAGAGTATGAGGGCAGATTAGATTATTCACAATTATATCTCTGGCGCTTCCTTTCAAAACAATACAAAATATATTCCGAGTATACCAAGATATTTGGTTAGTGATTTAGTGAACTGGCACAGCTCATGGATTCTCCTAAATACCAAAAAATCAGAACAAAAAATTCCAAAGACAACAAAACCTGACTTGGAACTTTCACCCGCTCTTTTTAATAACATTTAAAACATTTCATGACAACATTTTGACTATTGTTTGTATATCATTTCATTTTATTTATCTATATCATTCTATATTTATCATATTCATCGTACTTTCCCCTATTCATTGGGAAGGTGGAAATATTTACTTGTTTAAATTACGTTTTTGTGAATATTATTATTTGATATTGTCACGTGTTCAGTTTTTCAAAATCTTTTATTGTATTAGCTACTGCCACTATTTGACGACTACCTGAGGTTGCAGATTACTGTTACCTATAAACCAGGTATTTACTACAAGTGGAAGTTAAATTGAAATTGTATTGGTTTACTCAATTTGTGAATTGGATATATTTGAGGAGAGGGTAAAACTTGAATGTGTGTATAATGTGTATAATCAACCCTGAGACAATCTTACAGAAAATGCAACAACTGAACACAAACTGTTAAGCTACATGTATAATAAAATGTATATACTTGAAAAATAGTTTCGATATTCGGACATGGATAAAAGATATTTATATAGTCAAGAAATGTCAAAATATGTCATTAGAACGCAATATCTAATTTTTTAGAACTTTTGCAATGTTCCAAAATCTGTTGGGACTTAATAATAATATGAGTGGCATCCTATTATTTATAAACAATTTAATATTTTAAAAAACATTCTTCTACTCTCTATCGGTCACTGTTATAGAAACCGACTTCCTGGAACTAGTGATAGTAGAGCATGTGCTCGTGTGTTCTTGTCAACTATGCCAATGAAAATAACTGCAAGAGCCCATTTACAAAGTATATTATAGTCCTTATTTCTAGAGTAACAACATTACCGGAGCAAGCGTTCAAGGTTTTTTATTCTCCTTCAATGATTCGTGGTGAATGCAGCTACTGTTACTTTGTGCAGACAGTGAGAGGAAAGATAGTTATTGCTTTAAACTTTGGAGCAGGATGAAATGAATAGATTATTTCCATGGAAATATCATAGGCGTATGGAATATTTTTTCTTGCATACTCATAAATAACTAATGATTATTAGCGGAGACGGACTAGCTAAAGTCTCGATCATAATTCCAATGATTGAATATAATAATTTTGGTCCTTTCTTACGAAAATATTGATTTTTAATAATCGGTATATGTTGAAATTTACGTAGGTCTTCTTGTCGCCCATTTTTCAAAAGATCTACGTTCGTTTCAAGTTGCGGAATCAAATACAAAGCCTGATAAAGAATACAACGTAACTTTCGATTTATTTAATATTTCAAGATTTTTTCAAACTTCTTGTTAATAGTATTAATTGTATGCTAAATTTCAAATGAAAATTTGCAAAGAATCGGTGTAAAACGGAAATTTCAAAATTTATCGCTCTGTCTTTAATATAATCAAACTATTCTGCCTCACTGCCTCCTTTTTATTCTTCTGTAGCTGTGAAACTTTGGATTTGGAAGACTGGTGAGTGATAACTTTTTGGTATCCTATTTCATACATTGGGGAAAGGTACAAAAATCAATTCGTACGTGAATAAATGTATTACTTGTGAGTTCAACATATTCGTTTTTTCCAATCCAGTGAGAAAGACCCATCTTCGCTTTCTTCAGTTCGTTTTATTTCATTTGAACACCATAATAAAAAATAATAACATATTTCATTATCCCTACCACCTCTCTAATGAAAACTCTAAGAGATTGGTTATTGATTAATGTAATTTTTTCAATAATTTTGGTGATGCGGTACTCTTTCTTTTGGAAAAAATATTTTGTCATTAAAAACATATTTCATAAGGAGAATTAAATACTAATTTCCGACTAATCGACTATGTGTCGTTCAATTTGGGCAGTCACTTTTTATATCAAAGCAGACAAAAATAACCTAACTTTTTCTACGTCTACTGGTATTGTGAATTGAACGTTAATTTCAACGATGTTATTCACTGCCTTGTCGTGAAATAAAAACCATCAATTTGGTAACAATAATTACAAAAAAGAAATAATTTACATATGTTATATATTTTTCATTGACATTATGTGTTTAAGGATGGTTTTCATTTTTCTTGGAATATAGAACAGGAAAAAAAATGTAAACATTCGAATTAGGTAAAAGAGAAACAAGTTTATTATGGGCCATTTCCTTATACATTCAGATTCAAGAAAGGAAGAAGACATCGCAAAGAAATCTAGCGCAAATTGTTCATCTGGTAAATCAATATACCCATTAGTTCCTCATGAAATTGCAATACCATCAACCGTTCTGATGACTTGAAAGCAATTTGTAATACTGCAATAACAATAATTATTTTCAGAGTCACTTACGCAATACTTAAATGGAATCAGTTGATTTGTGCTGCGGAAAATGATTCAATAAGGAGGACAAAGTAAATGAACTGAGAACGGTGATAGGACTGTATATACAGTGTGTCAAATTCGAGAATTGCTAGTGGGAATATCTCCGAAATGAAAAACGGTATCAATAAATGCCCAAACCCCCTATGTGTGATACATCATTAGGAAGCTCTTTGAAAATGCTTTTCAGTGGTGCTCAAATTTAGGGGTGTAATTGTCAAAAATACTCAAAAAAATCCCAATTAACAAAAATTAATTCTAGTTCTTGTTCGAATTCAGTGGATACTTCCTTCCGCTGAGGAAAGAAAAGCAGTGTCGTGAACTCAAAAAACTGCAGAAAGTGGAGAAATAACAATCAATGGAAAAACTCACAAAACTAGAACGTTTTTACATTCATTGATCGGTAGAGGAACGAAAAAGACGAATGCTATTAGTAACTTCGTATTATCAGGAAGTTATTTCTTTCTGCTGATATGACCCCTCACCTGAGAATCATTGATATGACCTGGGATAGTTGTAGAATTAAAAACCCCACAACTGGCTAGCCATTGATATGACTCCGTACAGGATGTTGTTTAAAGAGAAACCCCACACTTTAGTTTACTTGGTTAAGATGCTGTTACCAAGTTTATGAAGGGCTATAATGGGTGTGAATAATTTATAAAAACTCACAAACTCACTGGCGGTTTATGTTATAGATTTTTAGAGAGCTGGAATCGTTCAAATTGTGTACCTCGCAAATCTAGTTAAGGATTCTATGCAAATAATTAAAGCACTTATAAAAACAAACAAGCTATATTAATATGAAAAAATACTTCGTTACAACAAATAAAAACAACGTATGGTATGACATTCCAATTCATACAACTTCAGAACTTCCTTAGTACTAAATTTCCAGTTCCAAATAATGTAATACAACTTGGATAATAATGGTTTTACAACTAACAGTAAGTTGTATAGGGGAACTGAGATTTCAAGAATTTATCGATTACAAAAATGACTTTACGATAACAATTTTTTCATATAAAATAATCCGTCTAAAAGTTATAAAAGAAATTCAGCTTTTTCCAACCACACTGTATATTTCAAAAATCTAATTGTAAGAATTCCACATCAATTGTAAGAAAGTTTTATAATTTATGTAAGTCAAAGGCTTATACAAACTCTTGTACAAAATGTCTGAGACTCTACTAAATGAGTAAATAAATCAATAATGAAAAAAAAATATTTGTTGACTGAGCACGTATTATTCAACGAAACTGGATGGCTGATTCATAACTTTTTGTAGATCTTTACACACACTGGATATAAACTTAATTTGATTCAAATAATAAAAGCTGTGACTGAATTGACATAATAATTATGTATTGATGTAAAAATTTTAGAAACAAATTAAATTTAAAATATAATACAAAAAATAGAAAGTCATAAAAATAATTGGAAAAGTCAGTTTCACTGCCACTGTCGTCATCCAAGTTGACAACAAATTTTTCTCTGAGCTACAGATATATATTTACATGAATGGAACGAAATTGGACACAAAAATATTTTCTATCAATGCCTCGGACAAGTTTGAAGATGGGCCAAATCGATCTAGTAATTCCAAAATGGTGGCTGTTTTTGTTTTGTTTCTAAGATGTACATACAAATAAAAAATCGCTGTCAATGACCTTTCATGAGAATTGATAATTTTTGTTCACCCTGTATGCTCCTTTCATTTGAAGTCTATTCGCTTGTGTCAATCACATAATACACACATGATTCGTTAGCTTGATTGATGTTTTTTTTCAGAATAAATATTTAAATTCTGAAATATACCTTTCCGACTGGCCCCGCCATAGTTTTTTTTTCATTGAAAATGGTTTTATTATTTTTGACACACACCCTCACCGCCAATTTGGGTACTTCTGAGAAGCATTTTTGAACAGCTTTCTAATGATGTATCACACATGGGGGATTGCCATTTTAACTTTTGAAGTGGGGGGTTGATGAGGCAGTGGGGGTGAGAGTATCGAGGTTCGCTCATATACTATTTTGCTTCCCCCGACCTTGCCTCGAAACAAAATATCAGAGCAATTCAATATGCTGGAGATCAAGTCGCAGGAATATAGTGATAGGATTATCATATATGGTGCAATGAATGAAAATCTCGCATTTTTTTATTTTATTTTTGCCATGTTGTAATGCGATTAAAATCAGAAGTGCCAACTTTGTTAAAGGAAAAGTGTTCTGGCGTCCTTACAACAGATTAATTGGAGCCGGCGCATTAAAAAAAATTATAATACTTTTGTCTTTTTTTTTCACTCCTCCTGGTGGTGATAACATTGTAAACTTTCTTACAGAACTGATATACACCACCCGAATATATGTTGTCTAACAATACTGACAGTAGCCAAGCATAAAAAATATATTCAAACGATCTTTCAGCTATAACATCGCCACTACCACAAACAAATTCAAATCCCTAGAAAACTCGATTTTCCCTTCATCCATGAACTTTTTCAAAATACAATATAAAAAAAGTTACAAAACTAGAGTAGCTTCTCTATTACGAAACAATCACATTCCAAACCAAAATAAGTATTACGATTACAATTCCTCAAACTCTTCAATATTCTATAATGTTCTCTTGATATAAAAACTTCTTATTGCCGATTTTCACTTTTCCGTGTCGTTCTTTCTTAGGCCATTTTGTAAATATTAAATGGTTATTTATACAACAAGTGCAAAAAGTAAGTGTTGCACAGGACGAATTAGACAACACGTCGAGTGCAATAAACACTTTTTGCACGAGTTGGATACAATATGTTTTCTACGTTCATGCAAAAATAAAAATATGTTTTATTTAGGTGGCACTAAGTGTGGGAAAATAAAAAGCGTAATTTAATAGCAACATATTTAATAATTAATTAGCACTATCGATTTGCATTGACAAAGTTAGGAACTCAAACTTTTGATAAATTGCATTTTCTAGTAATTCCGTAATCCAGTATGCAATAAATATGATTGAAAATAATATAAAATATGCAATTGTTTAAAATGTTATACAATATCACAGAAAATGGACTAAAAATGGCGTCGATTTCAACGTTTGTGTTTGTCATGATCACAAAACGCTGAAGTAGAATGACAGATGAGTGCAATAAACATTTTAAGATGAGTGCAATAAACATTTTATTGCACTAGTGCAATAAAGAACCACTTTTTTCACTAAATATAGTTCAATAAAGTTTTGTTTTTTGCATGAACGTAGAAAAAAAAATTATAGGCGCTGATGGAATGAAATGAATAATAAAAATCCATTTTACATGCAAATCCATTTTACATGCAATTCTTCCATTGTAGTCTCTCTGGAGACGAAATATACAGGGTGTAATCTAACGACACCCGTGAATGACGAGTGTATAATGCCATTTTATAACGTACAGTGGTTAAATAGTATATTAAAGTATAAGTGGATAAAAAGGGCTTTAAAACACGCGCGATTTTTCGAGCACGACGGCGCAGCCGGAGTGCTCGAAATAGAGAAAGTGTTTTTAAGACCAGTTATCCACGAATACTTTACGCTATTTTTTTTTATTGGTGCACTTTGAAATCATATATACTGGTATTATTACTACAAAAAATTGAAATAAGAACTAATAATGCAAAATGGTTGAATTCGTGATGTGACATCAGTATACCTTTCGTTGTCATGGAAATGAGAAAAGCAGATATTAATTTGCAATTTGTTATCAAAGATCAATATTTGTTGTCACCAGAGCTAAAAAATGAATTATTCTAATATCGATTTTTTCAATAGTGAGGCAGAATCGCGGTTGATACCGCGAAAATCCAGTGATATATATATATAAAAAAGAATATGAAAAGTTCATCAAATGGATGGAGGAGCAAGAGGTATCACATATAAATGAACGAGTTGTTAGTAATATTTTATTTAACGTTACAAGGTACTCCTGTCAGATCAATAATCAAAAATTTGTCGTTTAGACTTCACGTTTCTCGATATGTTGATGTTGCCATGGCAACTTTAAAAAACGCGGGTAAAATGGGTATAATGAAGCGCCAATAAAAAATAATATAAAAAAAAGAAACATGTTTTGTTCTTTTACCATTCGACAAGATTTTGAGTAGTGCCTCCCGCCTAATTTCAGGTGATCTGCTCATAGGAAAACTTCGGCAATTGCCAAATGCAATGATAAATGTTCATTTGAATAAGGTACAATGTTGAACTGATTGTGTGGTAAATGTTCACATTGCAGGCTGCCTGAGATAGATATTCAATTTCAAAGTGAAGAAAACAACGAACCTTGTTATATCCAAACAGGTGATAAAGTCAGAACTAGTTGACTTCATACTCTGCTTTGAGGTACTTATCATAATTATCACAGTCATTTGTAAGAAACAAACAACACAAACACTATTGAAAAGGGCAATATTCGCAATTGAATATTGTTTTGAAAAATAATATCACGACCATTTTAGTGATTCAGACATTCAGTGTTAAGTTCACAACACTGTTGCTAAGCAAGATTCTGCACGGTTTACAAAGCTGTCTATGAACGAAGGTTTGTTGGATTCTACTAGTGTTTTCTGATCGACTGATGAATGAAAGGTCTTAAGATCTCAATTAAGAACTAATCAGAAAACAGTAAGTGATATGCACGAGAATTAATACGAACATTATGGTCTTTTCTCAAATTTACCAATCAATAAAAAAATAATTTATATTATATTAATATATCTAGTACGAATACGCCCGCACAGTGATTGGCGACTACAGGATCCAACCAGAATTGAAATTTACTACTTTATAAACGCGACGAGTGATCTTGTCCTCTACTCTTCAAAATACGCACGGAACACCTCGGTGTTTAGTTTTAAGAGTCCGCAAAAGACAAAGACAATAATGTTCAAATTAATTCTCCTGCATATCGCGTACTGTTTTCTGATTGGTTGCTAATTAGGATCTACCATTCACCAGTCAATCAGAAAACACTAGTAGAATCTAACAAACTTTCGTTGGTAGACAGCTTTGTAAACCGTGCATGCGAGAATCATGTTTGCCAACAGTGTTCAGTTCACGTGTTCTGAATGTCTGAATCACTACAATGGTCGTGATATTATTTTTCAAAACTGTGCCTCAAAGCAGAGTATGAAGTCAACTAGTTCTAACTTCATCGCCAGTTTGGATATAAAAAGGTAAGTTGTTTTCTTCAGTTTAAAATTGAATATCTATCTCAGGCAGCCTGCAATGTATACATTTACAACACAATCAGTTCAACATTCTACATTATTGAAATGTCGAGTTAAATGTTCATTGCATTCGGAAATTGCCAAAATGTTCCTCTGAGTAGGTCACCTGAAATTAGGCGAGTGGCGGTACCCAACATGTTGTCAAATTTTACAAAAAAGAAAACATTTTCAATTTTTTTTCCGATTATTAACCACTGTAATAAAATGGCATTATACACTCGTCATTCACGGGTGTGCAAGAGGTTAGATTACACCCTGTATATTCATTTTTCTAATCTTCAAAATTATTCGATTATTTTGTAATTTCCTTTTGAATTCAGGCATGTAATGACAAGGGGTTCATGGTCATTACCTTCGTTCATCAATTTACCAAAAATGATTGCATTGTTCTACCAAAATTGATTTAAGAAAATAAATTCATTGTTTCCAAGATTAATAAATTCTTTCCATAAGCAATAAAGGAAACTACCATGTATTCACATATTTCTGATTTATGCCCGATAAATAAACAATATAGTTAAATGATGATGACATTAGATTTATAATGCAAAGAAATCAATTCAGTGGAAATAAATGTTCAGGAGGAGCTGAATCGAACACAATATTAACAAAATATATGTATGTAATGGGAAAAATCTTAATTTTTGTAGAAATATTCGACACTCGGTAGTTATTACAAGCTTTATATTAGCTTCACTTGTATGTTTGTTTGTAACCGACTCCTTTGGGCGCGATTTTGACCCACTTTAAACGGTCAGATTTCATTCAAACTTTGTAGATTTATCGAGGACCGATGACAATACACTAATTTGATGAAGTTATTCCATTTTTTAATTTGCAAAAAAATAATAAAAATAATAGTTTAAAAAAAAATAAAAAAACTCGCTTTTATAAATAAACCAAACTAAAAAGTAGGAAATAAATAATAGTTTAAAAAAAACTAAAAAACACGCTTTTATAGAAAACCAAACTAAAAAAATTGAAAATAAGAAAAAAAAAAAATTATTTGAAAAATGCATGGTATCAATAATTATATAGTACATTACACACCTAGGGCAGTAAAGTAAGAAATGTCTCAGATCACAGGTAATTGTTGGACGAGGCAATACCATGCACCCCACGCTTTTTTTTAAATAAAATAAATTTTTTTCTTATTTTCTATTTTTTTTTTTGGTTTTCTATAAAAAGGTGTTTTTTAGTTTTTTTAAACTAATATTTATTTTTTCATCTAACTGAACAAATAGTTCAAAACTAATTAGCGATCTGCCGATATTTTTTCGAAACACCTTGAGATATCGGCAGATTTTTTAAAAGGAAATATAAATATTTTTTCATATTAAAAAAGATCATTATTTGAATATCGGATTTTTCCGAAATTTCGAGCATTATTGAATCCACAAATAAAAATAATGTCGTTTACTTATTATTACAGGAAACTCATTTTATTTTACAAGCTTTTATTTAGTTTCACTTGTTAGTTAGTTCTTAGTTTGTTTGTTTGGGTCAAATCTTGCAAGTGAATTTTGACCGACTTCTAGTCGTCCGAATAATTTGAAATTTGGCAGGTATTCATTGTTGTTGAAGGAAAAAAACAAAATGTGGGGGTTTTCGGGCTCGGATATTATGAATTTTCTGTCGAAAGACAAGCTTTTATTTAAGCCGTGTACTAAAACGTATAAAATAAGTTTAAGACATCGCTGACAATGATTTAATTATAATTTTTTTATTAATTGGTTTCAAAAAGCTTGTCGCGCGAAATGTAATAAAATTAATACTTTGACAAGTTGTTACTTACCAACCAATCATTGTCCAATGAAATCAATTGGTTCCTACTTTTATGAATACTTTGTAAACATTAAATACTTCAACAAGTTCCTACTTACCAACCAATCACTGCCCAATCAAATTAATTGGTACCTACTTTTATGAACACTTCGCACGACAAGCTTTTTAAAACCAAATAATTCAACAAAAAATAATTAAATCATTGTCAGCGATGACTTAAACTTATTTTATACGTTTTACTACACGGCTTGAATAAAAGCTTGTCATTAAAAAGTTTTTTTATTATTTATTGTTTTATCTCAATTCGAAAGAAATACAATGAATTGATAGATGGTTTTCGATTATTGAGTTCTCTAAAATATATAATTCAATTCAAATTTCTATTCTGTAAGGTTCGTTTGGTGGAAAAGAAAGAAATGTGATTGTTTTGTGGGCATTCTTTTTTTTATTCAATGGTGGAAACCGTGCCAGCCAATTAATATCTGTCCGTTTCATGATGGTCCTGTATTCGATGAAATGTCTACAAGTTCCTTTCCCACTTACTGGTAGGAAAATAGATTAAAGAAGCACTCATTTGACCAATTTATCGATTTCTTTCCTTCCTGACTGTATGAACGTATTTGAGGTTATAAATAGGTAAATATTTACCTGAAAGTTTGACATTATATTAAAAATAAAATTTCACCTAAATAAACACTTTAGGGATATGAGGGTATATCTGAAGTGAGTAATAAGTCATTTTCCACTGTGCACTTTACCTTTGGAGCATATATTTATAAACTACCAATATTGATATACTCCATAAGAACCTGTGTGAACAAAATTAAGTCACGAAAATAGTCTATCCTTCATCATGCGAGCTCTTGAAAACTACTGTGCATGCTCAACTTTTGAATTACGATATAAATATTCAAGATTAGGTTATTTATTTGACATTTTGACCAGAATAATAATAAAAACTCTTCATTGAGATTGAGCGTTGATTGTTTGAAACTATTCTAGTACCCAAATGTGCAGATATTTCTTTAGGGCAGCTCGGAATTAGGTGAAAGAAGCTTTCTTGGTATTATTAGCAGGGATACGATTACAAAGCTGAGAAAATCTGACCGAAAAACTATTGTTAACTAGATTGGAAACGTGGGCGGGTATCCTTAGAATTAAATTGCAATGGAGTGGATAGATTTTGGAGAACTGTTGGTCTTAAGCATGGTTTTTCACAACCTTCATTATGACTTTTTTCCACCAAGAAACATCTTTGCTGTGTTCATTACTCATGAAAAGACTATTTTAACATCTCTTATTTTCGCATCGCTATATTGACAAGAAAAGTTATTGTTGAACCAATGTTATTATTCAAACAAGTGAAATCCTCTGTGATTATTCATTATGCATCGTTTAATTATATGATTCATCTATATATAGGTATATATTCACACACCACGACTATTATTCAATGGATAATTCAGAAAAAAAGGATTTTCAACTTTCCTTTTTAACATTCCATGTGAAAATCGAACTGTATCCACAATCTATAATTTCATTCATAAATAAGTTGATGATTATATTCACATATGTTGTATAATTAATCATTATCATCAAGTGTTACGAGAGCGATAATTTTGATAAAGTAATTGATTTCATCCAGTAATTTTCAGCTGGGCATATTGACGATTTCTATTCGTATAGTCGAGAACGGACTGTAGAATGATTATTTAATGTTCTTACCAGTGGATCATCTATTCAGATAATACTTTCGTCCGCAATACATACATTTCTTGAGTTCAATCGAATTATTTTGGCCATTACTCCATTTCCCCCCAATAGGTAGGTACTTTATATCACGTAGTGACATCGATTGGCAATAAGGATCGTTTTTGCCTTCCTATTTCTACATTTCATGAAATGGAGAAGTAGAAAGCCAAAAGTTTCCTCAAATTCAACGGTGCAGATATATTTTCAAGTGGGAGTGAAAAAGAAAGCAGGGATCCAATTGCAATATGCAAATTTATATAATTACTGCTTTTCATATTTTATTATACCTATTGTAATTCACTCTTCGGCTCGTTCTAAATCACCAATTTGGCAGGACAAAGCAATGACGGTTCATTGCCCAAAAATTGCCCTGTGTGCACGTATTATATATTCTTGGCGTGGGCATATTCATTCCAAGTTAATTACCAGTAAATTTCGGGTCCAGATTTATGGCCTTGATGGCTCGGAATACCATTCATTGTTCGGCGCAAACATTCGCACTGTGGATGAGAACCAGTTTTGTATTCGCTTCGATACCCGGGGCTGATGTTTCTAAGGTTACACCATAAAAAAGCGGAACCCGGTAGTTATTTGCTGACAAAACGAATTTGGTTTTATCGACAGACCAATCTCATAATGCGAAGCTGGTATTGAGAATTACGAAATATTTTTGATTATGGTTCACTTCTGAAAATGTTTAAATAACTGCTTTTGAATATTATTAAAATTGGATACTTGTTTCTGCTCTGTACCGATAAAACCCTTCAAAGAACGAATATAATGTCCGTGCCGATTACATATACATTAGGTAACCAGAAAAAAATCCGGAAAGTTTTTTCGAACGTTTGAACTGAAACGAAAAAATATTTCCTGCCATTTTTTCATGGATTAATTAAAAATACATACTATACTGAGATTACATTGAATTGGACATACTAATTACAAGCCGATGATCAGTTATTTTTTACCTTTGGATTATTTCAATATTTCTAAAACCTCCCATGGAAAATAGGTTGGAACGATTCTCTGGAAATTTCAGTTCCTAGGGATACTGAAATTCCTATTTAAAGGATTTGTATTTCTTGAAGGCTACTTCGGAAATGAAGAAAATCAAGCAAACCCAAAATTTTTCAGGAAGTGTTCCTCCTTACGGTCGATGTCTCAGATAGCCATTTTCTTCCAGATTTACAGTGCCTAAATTTTGCAAGATAGTTATTTTATTAACTGTTTCCACCTTCTGAGGAGTATTTAAAACACATTAAAAAACATTTTGGGTGGTGTTGTTTTAGATGGACCAAGTCCCACTCTCTCACCGAGAGCCTAATTTGAATCCTTTGCCATGTTACAGATTCACTGTTTTTTTTTCGGAGATATTTCAATATTACTATTTGATGGTTATTCACTCTCTGTGGGCTATTTTGAAGAAAAAAAAACTAACAAAGTAATAGTGAAAAATTACATAGGCGTTTTATTGTTTTTGGAAACAACCAACATTTCCGGTGGTTTATACCTCTTTAGGGACATAGTTTTTTAAAACTCCATCCCATCACGCGTCTAATTTCTCAAAATAACTATTATCCATATCAAATTTCCCATATAAAGGGCTCAAGGTCTGGGAGATGATGAATCAGTCAATTAATAAATGGAATTTAATGTATAACAAACATTTTTTTAAACAATTTTGTTGTTACTTTAACTATCCAACTGTATATTATTTCCACTTCGTTATTTTTGTTTGGATTGAAGTATCCTTTCAATTTTTACCAATGAGTATGAGGAATGTAACGTCAATTCTCTCAAAAAACAAAATATTGTTTTTTATTTTTGATATTGTCTATATTATACCTAACAGTCTGGGATGAAAAAATTTATGGCCCAATTAGCCACAGTTCTCGAAACGATAAACGAATTTTCATGGTTTTGGTTCATTTTCGGTACGGAAAATTTTTAATTGGTCATTTGTATATTATTTAATTCATTATCTCATACGAAGGTGCGATAAAAATGTACAGCGATATAAAAATAAACGATTCTGAAAGTGACACCCGCATATTTATCATCCAATGCAGACAGTTAATAAAAATATCTAATATATATTTTTTTTATTTGAGGAACATTTTTGGTTTTTTACTTCTCCATTTTATTTTAATAGTAATTTTTTTTTCAAAAGGATTTTTCATTCAACCAGATGTCCTACATTGGAAACTTTCCACAATTCATAAAAGAAGAGTTTCGAAAAACTTTTCCAGTCACCAGACTTTCAAATCCAAAACCATACTGCGATTTCACAACTGAAAAAGGATTTTTACTGACTTCAGTGGCGAAAATTAATTAATGATTCCTTTTGGAACACCATATTTCTTTTTATAACCATAAAAACCACATCTTTCTTACGGGTGTGAAGTTATCCACAACCACAAAATACACTGAGAAAAATGTAACTCGGATCTGTTTCTCGTCAAAATGACAATGGAGGGCTTATTTCAGTAAACGATCAAATTCTGTAGGTTGATAAGTGTAAGAAACTATATTTAGAATGCGTTGTACCCGGGGACGGGGGTGTAATCGGGGTGGAAATGTTGAAAAAATTAAATATACATGCAAACGGCACTGTAGAGTATTTTAGTTTGCAGAATCAAATACAGGAGATTGGAATACATAGCACCTGATATATGAAATCATTTGTCGCCCCGTCGGAGGGTGAGTTTTGGGGGTGGAAATGTTGAAAAAAATCAATATTCAGTTTAAACGACGGTGTAGAGTTTTCTAGTATGCAAAATCAAATTCAGGAGGTCGAAATACATACCACCTGATACAAGAAAACTCTACAGCGTCGTTTGAACTGAATATTGATTTTTTTTAATATTCTCACCCCCAAAACTCACTCTCCGACGGGGCGACAAATGATTTCATATATCAGGTGGTATGTATTTCGACCTCCTGAATTTGATTTTGCATACTAGAAAACTCTACACCGTCGTTTAAACTGAATATTGATTTTTTTCAACATTTCCACCCCCAAAACTCACCCTCCGACGGGGCGACAAATGATTTCATATATCAGGTGGTATGTATTTTGACCTCCCGAATTTGATTATGCATATTAGAAAACTCTCCACTGTCGTTTAAACTGAATATTGATTTTTTTCAACATTTCCACCCCCAAAACTCACCCTCCGACGGGGCGACAAATGATTTCATATATCAGGTGGTATGTATTTCGACCTCCTGAATTTGATTTTGCATACTAGAAAACTCTACACCGTCGTTTAAACTGAATATTGATTTTTTTCAACATTTCCACCCCCAAAACTCACCCTCCGACGGGGCGACAAATGATTTCATATATCAGGTGGTATGTATTTCGACCTCCTGAATTTGATTTTGCATACTAGAAAACTCTACACCGTCGTTTAAACTGAATATTAATTTTTTTCAATATTTTCACCCCCAAAACTCACCCTCCGACGGGGCGACAAATGATTTCCTATATCAGGTGGTATGTATTTCGACCTCCTGAATTTGATTTTGCATACTAGAAAACTCTACACTGTCGTTTAAACTGAATATTGATTTTTTCCAATATTCTCACCCCCAAAACTCACCCTCGGACGGGGCGACAAATGATTTAATATATCAGGTGGTATGTATTTCGACCTCCTGAATTTGATTTTGCATACTAGAAAACTCTACACTGCCGTTTAAACTGAATTCTGATTTTTTTAATTCTCACCCCCAAAACTCACCCTCCGACGGGGCGACAAATTATTTCATGTCAGGTGATATGTATTTCAACCTCCTGAATTTGATTTTGCATACAAGAAAACTCTACAGCGTCGTTTAAACTGAATATTGATTTTTTTAATATTCTCACCCCCAAAACTCACCCTCCGACGGGGCGACAAATGATTTCATATATCAGGTGATATGTATTTCAACCTCCTGAATTTGATTTTGCATACTAGAAAACTCTACACCGTCGTTTAAACTGAATATTGATTTTTTTCAACATTTCCCACCCCCAAAACTCACCCTCCGACGGGGCGACAAATGATTTCATATATCAGGTAGTATGTATTTCGACCTCCTGAATTTGATTTTGCATACTAGAAAACTCTACACCGTCGTTTAAACTGAATATTGATTTTTTTCAATATTCTCACCCCCAAAACTCACCCTCCGACGGGGCGACAAATGATTTCATATATCAGGTGGTATGTATTTCGACCTCCTGAATTTGATTTTGCATACTAGAAAACTCTACACCGTCGTTTAAACTGAATATTGATTTTTTCAACATTTCCACCCCAAAACTCACCTCCGACGGGGCGACAAATGATTTCATATATCAGGTAGTATGTATTTTGACCTCCGGAATTTGATTCTGCATATTAGAAAACTCTGCACTGCTGTTTAATTTGAATTTTGATTTTTACAACTTTCCAATCTCCTGTATTTGATTCTGCAAACTAAAATACTCTACAGTGCCGTTTGCATGTATATTTAATTTTTTCAACATTTCCACCCCGATTACACCTCCGTCCCCGGGTACAACGCATTCTAAATATAATTTCTTACACTTATCAACCTACAGAATTTGATCATTTACTGAAATAAGCCCTCCATTGTCATTTTAACGAGAAACATATCCAAGTTACATTTTTCTCAGTGTATTTTGTGGTTGTGGATAACTTCACACCCGTATCTTTTTTTAACATGTTTGCAATTTCAAATCGATTTTTGGAGAGAACTTGAAAGTTTGTAAAATAATTGTATCCATGCAACCTGATCTTATAAAATATAGAATAAAAAAAGTATTATGAGTTTGACTCGGTGAAGGACTGCACACGTTTCTGTGCCTGGGTATGGCGGATGAGGCATGAGATCTCCATGCCTAATATTTTTTGCATATATCATATGCTTCTCCTGGTAGAAATTGTTGTTACTGAAGAAGTTGGCAAAAATATAGAGATTATGATTTGAAATACACAAAATTAATGAGGGGTCTACGAAAAATATGAAAACCATACCATAAGTCTAATAAATTATTGGGTTGGAACGAATTGTTGATTTGATGTTCCCACACAATACTGTGCAGAAAACATCAACAGATAAATCATGATTTTAGTGTTACCTACTTTTCGACAAATAATTTTCAAAATGAGATTCAATTATTTCCTTGTCACGCGTGCACCCAAATGATATTTACAGCTATTCAGCAGTAAAACATCAAGCTTCCTGAAATGATTACAAAAAACGCCGAGGTTTACAGTTATTTTTGAGGCACAGTACTAACTCACTAGCCGATTTCCTGTCGCAATCAATTTTCACAATTCACACGAAACCTATTCAATAAGAAATATCAAGCGATTTCATTAGATGGTATATTTTATGCGATTTCTGTCGTATTCCGCAACAACATTTTCGGTAATAAATACCTTAAACACTAACGAAACCAATTTATCGAAATTTATGTAAGTCTTCCAATGCATATTATATTTAGGAAGTATACGTTCGATGTAACAGTGAATTTTGTTGCGAAAGTCAGCGTCGATGATGGATATAAAATTAATTGTTGTCGGTCATTTATACAGTGGGACTAGCAATTCGTTAGTCAGTACCTACATCACTTTGTTGGGTGCAATCTTTTTTGTTATTAGTTAATGATTTGATGGTATGAAATGGATATGGATTTCAATAAAAACATCACAGAGAACTAGAAATCAAAGTAATGTTGAATATTTTATTCAGTGTATATTCATCCCATCATCAACTCTCATACCTATTGGCATTAGACAATATTATAGGTTATTGCAAATTTGCAGAAAGCAAAACATCTGACGCATATCGCATATCACCTACAAGGTGCAATGTTGCCAAACTGCATCGAATATCAAGACAATGAATTTGTCAAGCAAATTTGTGAAAAAGTACCTTTTATTGCACATTCCAGGGAATACTACAGTTATCTTGGAACTTTCTGCGCTGTTAATGCTATTTATTCACCACTATTCAATCTTTTCAGGATTTTAAATTTTACCATTAAAAGTAATGCTGAACTTTCCGCCACTGTACTTGGGTGTAATGAAAGAAGAGACAATGAGTGCCATCAGACTACCCCAGACATCAAACTTGAAAGCTGGAAATCTGAAGATTCTGGAGAATATCCCCCTAAACTCCAGGCACAAGCCATCATATATTATGCCAGCTAGGCACGAAATCGAAGTGAATTATGAAGTTATAAACAACCACCATTTATCCAAGGCAGGAGGGGTCTCAAAAATACAATTACCAAAAATCCCTTCCTAGTATGTCCTGAAGATTGCCCAACAACAGCAAGCCCATTCCCTTCGCTCCCTCTGGATAGCAAGCTGAATGGTCCACCCCTGGATGAAGCCAGGAAGAATCAAGAACATACATCTTTTAAATTGTATATAGTAGGATAAGTTTATTGACATTTATTCACAACGAGCGGACTAGGGGGAAAGTTTCAGTCTGGTATATTGATGGTTCCAAGATGGACTAAAGGACTGGAGTGGGAGTAATGGGTCCTAGTTTAAGGCTCTCAAAACCCCTAGGTCGAGAAATTCATGCTATAGAAATTTGCGCAGAACAATGCCTTGCAAGAGGCTCCAGAAGGCAAAATGTATATTCTATCAGATAGCCAACCAGCTCTAAAGTCACACACTTGTGAGTCTGGACTGACTTGCAACACTACACTCCATCCATTGGGAGCATATCCCACTAAGATTTCTTCAAATGACTTTTCGTCAAATTTTGTTTTCTTAGTTTTAAGTTGGACATAAACCATGGACTTAATTTTTTTTTCTGGACTTTTTATTGTGCCACAGTTTATATGGTGTTTTATTGAGGTGCAAGACAGCTTCGCCCCAAACAGATTTTTCCAACCTCGAGGTAAAAATAATCGCACGCCCTCTTTCTGTGATTGTGCGATCTATCTGCTCTGCGACACCATTTTGTTGAGATGTACATTTTGATAGAAAGTAATGCCCTTCTGAATAAAATATTCTTTGGAATCGTTCGACAAATATTCACCTCCCTTGTCACAGTTAAGATATACTATTTTATTATTAAAGTGTGATTCACTTTTTGCAACGAAATTTTTACATCCTTAGAATTTCTGATTTAAATTCTAATAAATATGTTACTGTATGATGTATTGAATCGTTGATAAAGGTTACTGAATAGTTTTTGATATCAATTGTGGGAGGTGATATTGGGCCACAAGCATCACTATGAATCATGAATAAAGGTCGTTCCACATGTGTTTTGATTTAGATTACGAGAATAGCAATCTGGTTTGTATCACACATATATACATATGTACACACATATATGAGTTTCACATAATACATTATTTTCTGGATTCATGTATATGGTTGAGACTTTCTAACATTTCTAGTTTTTCATTTTAAAAATGGTTGGTCATCGGGTAGTTAGCAGTTACAGTTTTTACCATATTATTGATATTCCCATGGTCTTTAGGCATTTGAAAATCTATGCTATTTGTGGGCTTACCTGTTGCAATAATGACATTGTTCTTTTTAATTCTTACGCCATTTTCATCGAAAATCGGCACCATGCCCTCTTCTTGCAAACGTGGAACTAAAAACAGGTTGTCTGATACATCTTTCGATCCTCTATTGTTACGGTAACGGTAGTGCCATTTTAGCCACAGCGATTTCTTTGGGAGTAGGTAGATCGTAGATTTTTGTAAACAAATCCTGATATGATCAGCTGCTCCAGAGTCTAGCAGGAATGATGCATCTTCATTTCACTTTTGTATTTGAACGATTATGGCTCATCATAAAAGCAAAACTTTGCCTGGATCCAGTGTTGGTTTGGTGCGAACCGTATGGATTTTGCGTTATTTTTCAATCTTCTATTTATAAAAAAAATTACAATGTTTTTTTAAATGGTTTGTTCTGCTACAATGGCCACATTTGGGTTGATTTAAATGGAGAATATTGTTTGCCCCCTTTAGATTTGTGTTATTTGCTTTTATTTTGAAGAATTTGTTTTCTGGATTTTTTATATGAAGTTGATTTAGAGTTTCCTTCGTTGTTGTGAGAACTACTAAATATATTTAGTGCCCTTAGACTTGTTGATGTTGCGTCCTCTTTGAGTATTTTATCCATTTCATCCAGTTTGGCTCCAGCAGAGAGCAATTCTGATATGAGGTCATCAAAACGTGTGAAGTGGTGCATTGAACTCATGTCTCCTCTAAACTTGAGACAAAGAAGCCCTTTTCTTAATGCCGACTGAGTTTCTAAACTTCTTTCATAAATTCAGACTATTCAATACGCCTCTAGCGGTCGACTGATTTTTGCAAATCCCAAACATGAATCACTTAGGTATTCTATGATAACACCTTTCGCACCTTTCTTCCAACTGTCACTAGGTTCACCAGGATTTTGTTCTTCAATTAGGTAAAACATATTCAATTCCGCGAGTAACCATTTAACACAGAATTTCCATACACCATATATTTCACCGTTGCACTGGTGAATATTTCTTTTATTAGTTTTAGCCATTGTTTTTGATGAATTGCGGTCACTGCGAACTTCAATCACTATACTTCCAGTAATTAATCAAGTTACGCGAAATCTGGGCCCATAACCTATTGAATTTACTAGATTAGGGAATTAAATGAAATACATAATTCGTTTGAACCGTGTATTTAAACATATAAACGATTCGTACAAAAGCTGAGTATCGACTTACTATGTGTATCTCATTCCTAAAAGCATCTCTTGTTTATAAGGGCCGAAGTTCATAAATCAGACCCTCTTGAGAATGCCGCACAGAGTATTTTTCGATGAGTCATAACTATTTGATTTGTGTTTTTGTCTCGTTCATCTAGCAGTAAACTCAACACTTGCTACTACAAACTTTCCCTAAAGGCGCGTTTTCACGAGTCGATTTTAGTTGATCAACTGAAATCGAAATGCATTTTTGTTCACACGTATAAACGAAAATTGATTCGGTAGGCAGGCAGAGTAGCTATTTGCGAATTATTAAACGAAAAAATCAGAGATATATTGTCAAAATTTGACAAAAAATCTAGAAAACGTCAGTTCTGGGTCAGGAATTGGATATTGCAAAGAGATAAATTGGACGTAGTTTGCTGAGTAGAGGGAAAGCGAATATTTATATATATATATATATATATATATATATATATATACAGAGTGGCCACTTTTTTAATGGGATTGTATTGGTAACTTTTAAACCATAAGAGTTAGAAGGTCGGTCAAATGGAGAAAAAGTTGCATTCATAAAAGCATTGTCAAGCAGTTCAAACAAATCAAGATTATCAGGGCCGGTTATTGAGATATCATAAAAAAAGTAAATTCTGTCATTTTGATTTTTCTTTTTTTTCCACTTTATTTCGAATATTATCAAAAAATGTCACGGGAGTTTTTTATTCGACAGTTGATTATGCTCATTTTGACATAATCAGATTTTGTATCCAACGTTTCGTACGCTCTGGGCCACCCTCAACCTCATTTTTTTCAATACGGACCTGCATATTTTATGACACTTTTCGAAATAACTCTTAACGCTAAATTCAACGATATATCATACAATGTCATTCAAAGTTGATTTTCAGGTGATTTTGACCCTTATCTAAATTTCTTTGGGTCGGATCTGTATTACATTTAGGTACCTTTAGTTTAAATAACAACATGCAATACATTTCGATAAGAAAATCAACTTACTCATATTCAACTGAATGGAACTTAACAGAATCAAAGCAAGAAACAAGTAATAATTATTTACAAATTTCAAGAGGTGAAAAACCTAATTCATAATAATTAAACGAAACTATCATTTAATGAAAGAAAAATCAAATGATTATCCGAAAGTAAATGATGAACATTAATGAAGTAAGTGTTCGAAATGTCCACCATTTTGTAAAATGCACTTTGCGGTTCTGGAACCCATACTTCTTATACATTTTCTTATTTCGTCTCCTTGAATACCTTCCAATACATTCTCAATCTTCTCACGAGGAATCATTATTGTTGGATTTGTGATTTGTTCCGTTGAAACAAATTACAGAATCGAACTTTATTTTGAGATCATTACGATAAAATTTTTGCAAGGCTTGGTATTCAAATTTAAAATCATTGTATTCGCGTCTCTTGACTATTTTATTAACAGCAGTTTTTGATAAATTGCATTCACTGGCCACAGTTCTCGATTTTTTTTCTGGGTTCAATTGAATTTGGGTCAGAACATTGATATCGTTGATAGACTAGTTTTTTCTTACATACATACAACTCTAGGTTTATTGAATGTATAATTTTCAAGTAGTAGGCCGTGGATAAAAAAGAACATAACAAGAAATGTCATATTATTTGTCACTTCGTTTATTATTGTGTCACAAGAACTTGTCATTAAATACTTTTCTGAGTAATTTAAATTTAACTTATTCGATATGGTAGATACACAAATGAAGAGAAGAGAGATATGTACGAAGTGTACATAAAACTAGATAGAAATTCGTTCAAAGCACAACAAAGGTATGGTGAATTATATCCTGAAAGAACAACACCAAATATTAAAATGTTTCGACGTTTATCTACAACGTTACTTGCATATAATTCGTTCATCAAACCTAGAGGTCCTTATGTACGACGAAACGAGCCTATCAATGTTCTGGCCCAAATTCGAATAAATCCAGGAATAGGATCGAGAACTATGGCCAGTGAATGCAATTTATCAAAAAGTGCTATTAATAAAATACTCAAGAGACACGGATACCATGACTATAAATACCAAGCCGTGCAAAAATTATATCGCAATGATCCTGAGAGAAGGTTGCAATTTTGTAATTGGTTTCAACGGAAGGTGCGGAATAACAACAATTTTGCGCACAATATCATTTGGAGAGACGAAACGACATTCACAAATTCTGGCATGTTCAATCGAAGGAACAAACATTTTTATGTCACAGAAAATTCTCACTTAATTCATGAAGTTAGACATCAATATCGTTTTTCTTTGAACATATGGTGCGGTTTGTTGAATAATAAATTACTGGGACCCTATTTTATTGACGGCAAAATATGTAGAAATTATAGAAGAAATGTTGGATGATCTTCCTATATGGTATCGGCGTAATAGTCCATGGTTCCAACAAGACGGATGTGGTCCACTCAACTCAAGAATAGTCACAGACTATCTAAATAGTCCTGCCTGCCAGATCTCCGGATTTGAATCCGCTGGATTTTTATTTGTGGGGATATCTCAAAAATGAAATTTATGATACTACGAACCCGACAATAGAGATTCTTCGCGAGAAGATTGAGAATGTATTGGAAGGTATTCAAGGAGACGAAATAAGCAAATGTATAAGAAGTATGGGTTCCAGAACCGCAAAGTGCATTTTACAAAATGGTGGACATTTCGAACACTTACTTCATTAATGTTCATCATATACTTTCGAATAATCATTTGATTTTTCATTCATTAAATGATAGTTTCGTTCAATTATTATGAATTAGGTTTTTCACCTCTTGAAATCTGTAAATAATTATTACTTGTTTCTTGCTTTGATTCTGTTACGTTCCATTCAGTTGAAGATGAGTAAGTTGCTTTTCTTATCGAAATGTATTGCATGTTGTTAATTAAACTAAAGGTACCTGAATGTAATACAGATCCGACCCAAAGAAATTTGGATAAGGGTCAAAATCACCTGAAAATCAACTTTGAATGACATTGTATGATATATCGTTGAATTCAGCGTTGAAAGTTATTTCGAAAAGTGTCATAAAATATGCAGTTCCGTATTGAAAAAAATGAGGTTGAGGGTGGCCCAGAGCGTACGAAACGTTGGATACGAAATCTGATTATGTCAAATTGGGGATAATTTACTGTCGAATAAAAAACTCTCGTGACATTTTTTGATAATATTCGAAATAAAGTGGGAAAAAAAGAAAAATCAAAATGACAGAATTTACTTTTCTTATGATATCTCAATAACCGGCCCTGATGATCTCGATTCGTTTGAACTGCTTGACAATGCTTCTATGAATGCAACTTTTTCTCCATTTGACCGATCTTCTAACTCTTATGATTTAAAAGTTACCAATACAATCCCATTAAAAAAGTGGCCACTCTGTATATATATATATATATATATATATATATATATATATATATATATATATATATATTAATACAAGCGCGCTGCGCGCTAGTTATGAATCTGCTGCTCTACCCCCACTACTCAGCCGCTTGCACGCGCTCGCCCGTTTTCGGTCATGTTTGCAAGTATTTTTCTCTTATTTCGTAGCATTGTAACTAAAAATGAGAATAGACGTTCTGTATTACTATACTTCTACTTCCAACATGTTTTTGAAAAATTGAAACCGGACCATCTATGGAGTGCATAAAAAAATTAAAATTGCAATTATGCAAAAACTAATGATCCGACAGCACCTGAACTTTTTACACATAAAGTAAATATCAATCACTACAATGTTGCGAAGAGTATGCGCTTCAAC
This sequence comes from Gonioctena quinquepunctata, assembly GCA_018342105.1. Lineage (NCBI taxonomy): Eukaryota > Metazoa > Arthropoda > Insecta > Coleoptera > Chrysomelidae > Gonioctena > Gonioctena quinquepunctata. Next base: position 891,840 of record JAFIRS010000216.1, read on the forward strand.
TAAAAAATGGGTGGTTAAAAAAAACGATGATTTTTCCGTTTTCTTCCGGTTTTTCTCCGTTACTAAGAATACGATAATAAGATCGAGTCGTGCTAGAGGTGATTTTTTTCGCATTTGGATTCATTACAATTCGTCCATCCATCGAGATTGCTTCATTAGTTTTTATGTTATTAGCGAACAATAAAAAAAAACACGCCTTTTTGCTCTTAAATGTTTATAACAAATTACGCAATGATAGTTGCGAGTAGGAAACAACAGGATATAACTAAGGACTGTCTTTCGTATGATGGCAGAGTCCGTTTCCTGGTACTATTTTTGCCACGAAAAAATCTCTAATGATTGGCCTAATACGATGACGGGTTCGTTGAATACTTTCTGAACATTATCTTACATTTCAATAGGCAATTATTTCAATTAGTATCATTTACACGAATAAAAATAAGTTCAATTTCACGCTCGTTGAACAATATTAATTTTATACCTTCTTTATACGAAAGAATTTGCTCACAATGAATAAACACCACAAATTATTGGTCTAGAATAAACGGACATTTAGCAACTCAACATACGTTTTTGTGGTTATGTAGATATGTCCAAAGTATACCATAATGGGTGTAATTTTGTGGGATGAAATAATGACTAAATTTCTCAATAACTTTTTTATATAGCTTCATTGTACGCTAGGTTAAAGATGATATAACAGCCCGGACAAAATATAAGTGAGAATCATTTTTTGACTGACAGCGACCGAACTGTATAGGCAATAATATAATGATGGATTTTTTTCATAGGAAAAAATCGTTTACCTAATGATATAGTATTTTTTCAGATAACATCGTGATTGTTTATACACATGCTTATTGATTTTTAAATAAATGGTTATTTGTCAGAGCGTTGTAAATTGTTTTTCATTAAATTCCACATAAAAATCATTCCATTAAGATAACATAGCATATCTTCTATTCGCATATGCATATGCTTCTTAACTCAATACAATCAATAAAATAAATGAATCATTAGAATATAATAGGCAGAGTTGCTCGCCATTGCATTACTTTTTTTATGAGCATATACCTCAAAACGTATGGCTTAGAACGTAGCCTTAATTATTTTTGACAAATGCCAATAACGGCATTTGAGAATCATATACACAGTTTTTAAAATTTTGTTATAAAAAAATTGGAAGATTTGATCGAAATAAACGAAACCTATAATCATTATGAATGACAAACAAATCATATTGAAATAGCCTCCACCTCCCTATCTAATACAACAAAAATGAATCTGAGTTGTTCTGGAATATTCTAACATGTTACGAAACTTTCTATCAATATTTTAGTTGCTTTTCAACCGAATTACTATCTTATATTCTATAAACATAAAATGTTGTTACCATACGGTAACAATACTGGTTGCACTTGAAGAATTAAACTTATTCAGAACAACTTTCTACGGTTTTGTCCATACCGACGAACCACCTACATCTTGATATCATGATTATTTTTATATGCCGGCATCCTTGAAGAGACGTAGAACCTGTTGATGGCACAAACAAGTATATTCCGATTTTCAATTATGAACATTTAACATTAGATTCAGAATTTCAGTGTCCGAGTAACTTGATTTGGGAAATATGAAAATTATATTTTTGATCATTTTATAATTAGATCCATTGAATTGACGAAAATTTGTCTAGTGAAAAAGTATTTATCTGCCATTTTAACATATGAAAAATCGGCACAATAATTACGTGAAACAATAAAGAAGTTTCAAATATTTTTAAAATGTCGCAATGAATTTCTAGTCGATCCTAGAAAAACCTTCAAATTTCTAGGATTTACTTATTTTTTCAGTTTTTCCAAAATTAATATAATAATGTTTTTAAAGTTTAGAAATCTAATCATTGAATTCATTCGAAATAAGTATCACAAAGTTTGAAATACCTACCCGATCTCTCTACAGGAACTGGTATAACCTTTCTTATCAATTTCAGTTTCATAGAAATCCACTGATTTGGGAAACATTCCAATATTGTTAATTGATGGGTAGATTTTAATTCGCGAAAAATGAGGGGAGGTTTTCGTATAGAAAGGCTATAGTAGAGACTTTGTATAGAACAATTTCCAGTCTTTATACTAATTCTAGCCATTTCAGTAATTTCAATCTACAATTTGGAAAAATTACCTCGAAATGGTTTTCATTAATAATGAATTTCATTGCGTGAACCAACGGTATGATATTTCAAATTTAAGTATCATTTATAACTTAGATTAGATATGGATAGTAGGTCTAATTTTGTTTCATTTTCAAATCAGCCACCATAATGTCAAAATAAAATGTTTTGTGAAGACAAAACACGTGTTCATCTAAACCGACATCTGACATATGACAACCTCTGTGTCCTGTGGTTGATGATTTGTGTCTCCTGAGCTATGTTTAGTTCCCGCATTTTCGAGTTCTATTCACCACTGCAGTATTTTACTCTCGATTGTTTCAACTATGATGTATCATTTTTTTATAATGTTTAATCATTATTTTAAAGGGTCACAATATTGGTATCAGCTATTTTACTACAACAACCACAACCTAGTAAGCCTTTATACAGTTTTTATATGAATTTTATTATAGATGTCTTGATTTTCGAAAGCTTGACTAATTAAAAAAAAAGTTTGCTTGTGTCCCAACCCCAGGAAAATAAAAAAATTCTTGTTTATATATATATAAAATTATATGCTTGCCTGATAATGAATCGCAGCAACATATTTGCCGACTTGCTATATTCTTAATATAAGTTTTGCATAAAATATTGTTTGTACATGATACCAAGATAGATCTTTCACTTGGCGTTGGTTTCATTCATCTATCCTGTACTATAATGACGGGTTGCTTCATACGTGTCAGTTAGAGTTAAACCTTTATTTATGTTGAAATATAATTTATTGATTGGATCCATTCAAAAATTTTTTTTAACATAACACGTCTCTATCTGTTATGAATTAATTGTAAAACATGAACAGTATTTAAGAGCGATATTCTATTTTTGTGAAGGTTTTAGAGAAACAACTATTCAATAAAACTTATGGTGTTCAAGAAGCTGAAAAAGTGAGAATTTGAATTTTTGCAATCTTTCAACATTTCAAAAGTAGGCGGCCGATTTAGCCCATCTTCGAACTTAACCGAGATATAGAATAGTTTAAAATATTTATATGTCAAATTTTATTCCATTTTGTTGAAAAATATGCAATCCGATTCAATATCATTTTTGAAAAAAAAAAAATAAGTGGTTAGGATTAAGAAGGGAAGTGATTGTTTACACACACTGTGAATGCCGCCTCTTGCCTCATCTTGTTTTATTTAAGACAAGAGGGGGTTTCTAAATCAAAATGAGACAAGGTATTCAAGATATGACATCATATAAGAATCAAAAAGTACTGGTTAAAATTTATTTTTGTGGAGAAATACTCATTAGTGGCGTGTTTTTCGGGTATAATAACCTTGACAAATCCGAAAATTTTCAACTTTATCAAGAAAATAAAATTGTATCTTTTAGCTATGGAAACGATATTCAATTGGCAAGTAATTTGTATTGCCTTTGAGAAACGAAGATATTAAATTTGACTATACTTTTCTATATACCGTTAACGTTTAGGCGATTATATATAACTTCCCGTTTTCAGAATCTATGGGAAAATGATTGCCATTTTTCACATATTCGTATGAATTGATTTGTTTGAAAATATGAACAGGTTGTTCATTAAATCAGATGTGGAATCATCTACGAGTTAGGGTCCTTTCAGAATATCTATCAGATGTAGTTCAATGTCCAGCGTGGCTTTAGCCGGGGAAGTAGTTGTTTTCTGTTAGACATTCACAAAAAATAACTTCATTTTTATCGTGGATTTTTCAATTCACAGAAAAATCTCTGTTCAATATTCAATTGAGAATGTTTTCCCTTTTCGTATGAATATTTTGGTGTAAGCGATAACTTACTGGTGTAGACTAAAAGTCTGCCTTCTACACTGCCAATGAATTTTTTTTATTAATTTTCATTTTTTCAGATACAGTAAAACCTCTTACGAATCGAATGGATTTTGATACAAGTTTCTTCGAATCGAATGACCTTATTTGACACATCAATATTAAAAAATCTTTCTCTATTTGATTTGTTCAGTCAAAACAAGTGTTCAGTTTAATAAATGAAATAATGAATCACAATTTTAATCGTTTGTATCAAAAACATAATTTAAACTCTTTTCGAAATTGAAATCTGAATGCAAAATAAGGTCGTTTTAATATCAGGAAGATGTGATAAAGATGGAATACAAAAATATTTATATAATAATATCAGAATTGATAAGTGAGGTTACACTAAAAAATGTTTTGAAATAATATCATAACACATGTTCGAAACGATATAGGTCAATGCAAACAACGTATAAGATAGAAATAGAAAAATTTATAAAATAAAATTTTTCAAAATTATAAAATGAGGATCTAGCGGAATACAACAGTTCTGCTAAAACAATGTAATATTGATTTGAAAACAATTAGTCGATAAAGGGTGGAAGGCTTTGAATAATGGTCTTGTCGAGAAAACGAGATATGACAGAACAATAAGAAAAACGTTTTTGTTGTCTGGAGGACAATGATAAATAACCTTCCTCAGATACAAGATTACGAGTCAACACTTCAGGTGTGACATTTAGAAATTACGATATTGTGAGTTTGGTCTAATAGCCTATTCCAGGTCCAATAATCAAATCGTCAACTCTTCGAATCTTAAACTTAGTTAAATCGTAAAAGAATCGTCAAACGTCAATTCGTAATGTAAAATTTCAGTCAAATCTCTAAGGTCTCAATTTGCCTAGTCCTAGAGAAGTCTCAATTTGCCTAGACCTAGATTGAGACCTCATGCAAATTCTTCCTAAGGACTTCTCCATATGTTGAGTAGACAGATTGAGACCTCAAAGTGAAATCAACACCTCCCTTTCTTCCCAAGGGACTACACCTGACGAGTCGATTCCTCGTCAATAGTTAGTATTTCTATGAAATCTGATTTAAAATCATGATGAAAATGAGATACTTCATCGTTTAAATAAAACATTTTTGAGAGGCTGAACTAATCATTTTTTCAAGGAGTGTTTTAGCCTATTAAAAACCAAATTTAAAATCTACAGGACAAACAGTTTTGAAGATACAGTGATGAGTTAGGTATCTTGCTTTTATTTGTTTATATTAACATATCGATGATAGCCCAGAGGATAATCTTAGATCAAAGTCGGCGAGTTGTATTTCTCACGATATGGTTGGTAATTCAAGCGTAACAACAACACTTCATCAGCATATAATATAAAGTAAACACCAAAGATGGAATATCAAAGTGGATCCCTTTCGGTTTCATTCGTTGAAACGAGAAGAAAAACGAACGAAATAGTGATGAATGCATCCTGGCGTGACCGGTGTAAATGTTTAAATAGCCTTCAGCTACCGAAGATAAATAAAGAATATATACACTCCATGACAAACAGTTTCTTTGTTTCAAGTCTGAATGAACTGCAAGGTAGCATGTTTCAGTTTCCGACTATAGTGCTTGAAAATCCCATTTCATAATGCCAATATGATAAGAAAATCATATAACTCATTCTTCATTCTATTCTGAGGTGATCATATTTTGTTAACAAGTGTAGTTTATATTTTGAAAACGTTGTTTTATGCAGAGAAGATCTAGGAGAAAATACAAATCTAAATAATAATTAAAAAGAAACTTCTTTGTCTAATACACAGTGAGGCAAAATACACTTAAAAAATTGAAAAATGATAAGAGTCAAACATTCGTCGCAACTGAATTTTTTTATTTCAAACCTCTCCTGAAACTCTCTTTGTGATGTATAGTAATTTCAGTAGTCTGTAGAATGATTTGAATTTCAATGCTCATTATAGAGGTTTTCAAATTTGAATAAATTCATCCCTCTGAAACAAAATGTAATTTTCATTATTACTATTGGGCAGTTGACGTGTTAAACAAAAGCACACATCGATGTAGACGGTACTTATTTGGGTTGCAATCTCTATATTAATTTACTTCGAAAAATTACTAATAATTTTGTTCAACTTTAAATTCGAAAAATTATTTTTCTTAACTATATAGATTGTTCGTTTTTCACAGATTAGCTGTTCTATAATACTCAATTTTGGAAACAGAAAGACTGATGAGTTTTGCGAATCAAAAAAAGAAAAATGAAAAACTTATACCTATGTGAAAGTAAACCGGTGTCCACTGTCGGTGGATCAGGTGAGATAAACACATTTGTCATTTAAATGTAAAAGTGAAATTATTCTATTTCTGTGTACTATGTAAATGGCATCCTTAAAAAAACATGGATAACGTATCAGGGCCAATTTACTAATTTGGGGTTGTAGGGGGTTGTTTTGTTGAAGCATTTCTAGTAGCGTAACATTTTTAACCGACGAAACCAAAAAGGAGGAGGTTCTCTAGTCGACGCGTATATTTTTTATGTATGATCACGCATAACTTTGTACTGAGACGTCCGATTCCGATAATTCTTTTCTCAGTGGATAGGGTGTACTTCGAAGTCGGTCTCATTTGAATTTGAAAGATGAAATCCACCCCTGAGGATAGCAAAATGATTATCACTCACCCTCTGAATTCTGGTCCGTTAACCGATTCTATCAGGCATAACTTTGTACTGGGTTCTTCGATATGGATGATTCTTTTTTTATTAGATAGGTTATACCTCATAGTTGATCATATTTGGATTTCGAATGGAATTATCCACCCTTACGGGTAGAAAAATAGGGAATAATTGATTTTTCACTTGTGAACATTGGCACACATATGTAGTTAACAATGACAGATCGCTAATTTCATTATTTTTGTTCTCCTACATCCGTCACAATCATTATATTCTATGAGAGGATGGAATGATATACAAAGTAATGAAATAAACTAACCAGAACAACAAACATAATTTATATTACAACAAATAGAAAAGTAGATAATATATTATTTAACGGTAATAGTTGAAGTAAGGTGGGTAAGAGGTATTTTGGAAAAATAAAAAAAAAGAAAAATAAAAACTTTTCAACAAAAAATTAAACCGACGAAATACGGAACTGAAAAGTAAAAAATAAAATAAACTTTCTTAGTCTCAATAACTAAGCTCCTAAACTAATGTAAGTAACTAATTTTGAGTTGGCGCCAAACGAACAATCAACGAAGTTCATTAAATTACTTCAACAAAATTATCAGAATGTCAACGCGAAACTCGATGCCATCATTTTACGCCTTATCTAATTTTCCTTGTGTGTTTGGCACCGACTCAAAATTAGTTACTTACATTAGTTTGGGAGCTTAGTTATTGAGACTAAGAAGGTTTATTTTATTTTTTACTTTTCAGTTCCGTATTTCGTCGGTTTAATTTTACAAAAAAAGGTCCGAAGCACTTGTTCTTTACAGAAATATAATTTCTAGAAAATTATTCGGTAGGGGTAGCAGAAGGTTAATTTTAGCCTCACAAAATCGCGTAACACATACAGGGTGATTTATCACAACATGCAGAAAATAAAATGGTATACTAGTCTTCCATGTGGAAAAGCCTGTGCAGAATTTTAGAACAATCCGAGGTGATTACTTGATTTTTTTTGCATAAAAAATCGAACGATATGCTATTGTGTAGCTAAGTGAGTAGAGATGCCGAAACGTTAACGCAGTTATATTTTGTAGGTCAGAGTGTGCATAATATACATTGCCATCGAGAATTCGGTTTGCATTGTACCATTTGTGAACTAATTTCGTGGATTCATACAAGACATTGTTTAGTTGCGGGTACACTGTGATATGATTATCACATATGGTGCAATGAAATTAAAGAACAATTTTGTGTACAGTTCAGTGACAATGAGTGTTTTTTACTAGTCGACAGAGAACATGTAGTAAATAGACCTGTTGCAGATAATTGAAGACGTCCCAAACTTACTGAAAGATACTCAAGATACAATAAGTCACGGTATCATTAGTCCATTGCGTTGTCTCAGGTTGAGGCCACAGGCGGTGAATTTCTATAAGAAATTGGTATTGTTTATTGGTAATATTTTTTTTCTTTCACTCTTTTTGGTGGGGTCAACCTACTAGATGATAATTTTTCGCATGTTGTGGTGAATCACGCTGTACATATATCTGAAGCATACTTAGATGCATACAGTTATGTGAAGAAATCTCCACGATGTACCTTGGCAGATTTATATGAATGTAAACATTAAAAAAACTACAACATGCGGATTGAGGGTTAAATCAAACATTTGACAAAATGTCTGAATTGAATAACTGATATGATGATAAACAAAGAATAACATATGAATTTTAGTTTGTCTAAGGCACACTTGAATCTTTTTGTGATTAATAAAACTTTGTAATATGATTTTCGCATATGAAAAAGTTTCATCTCTTTTGAGATATGTTTGGTTTGAAAATCAACAAACTGCACCTGATTTCATTTTCAAGTGATCTGGAAGTAAGATAAATGAGAATATACGGAAAGTTTTCGTTATCGAATTCAGTGAAGTGTGACGAGATCACGACTCGAATTCAGAATGAAACTATTTGAATTGCTATTTGAATTGGTGATCAAAAAATGGCTTGGGATGAGTGGTAATAAATTGAACGATATTGCTTTTCTTCTTTGCGGAGAAATCCTTTAATTAAGATTTCTCTTTACTTGAATACTAAATGGAAATCATCAATACAATTGATATTTGAATCAACACATGATTACGAATTTTTTATCAAGAAAATGGTTTCGAAATGATCGGAGTTAATGACCTAAATCCTGAAACAATGGATAATTATGTGACGTTATTGATCAAATTACATTCTTCCAGTAGGTACAATGCAAACGTTAAATAATCAATAAAAATACCGGGTAGTTTTAATATGCTAATCAATTTTTTACTTCAGGTCAGGAATGCTTTTCACAATAAATATATTTATCAACATTAATAGCCATTACGCCAAAATAATGGTTGCTGGCCATTATTTTGACGAGGAATTTGAATTTTAGAAATTGGTATTTTCGATTGCAAAACCTCCAACCTGAATGATATAACAGTGAAATACACTGAGAAATTTGTAATATTCTGAGTAATAGTTTCGTACCAACAACCTTAATTTTGCATTACGTAAACATACCCAATAAGTTTGATTATATTATTTTAGTCTGATCAACATGTACCTTTTTTTCGAATTAGTGTTCGCCTTATAAACAAAGGGGGTTTCGTTTTCCACGAATATCTCAAAAACTATTGCAGATATATGAAAATAAAAAAAATCTTCAAAGAGCAGGAAAACTCCCCGGAATTCTAGGACCAATATTTATAATTCTAATTGAGAGTTGAAAATAGGGCTAAAAACGTGTGAAAATAGGGCTTTCGTGCGCACCGTTCACTTAAAAAAAAATTGACCCATTAAATATGAATATTAAGGAACAAAAAATTCATGTTCCCTTTGAATACATGAATAAACAATAATCCGTCGGAAAAAAAAATCTGCAATTTTTCTATTAGTTGGGCTTTTGTTGGGAGTTGGAAACCACAACCCTGATAATTTTCAAACTAAAAACCTGATATTTTTTCCACTTCTTCTATCTATTTTTCGAAGGCTTTAAAAAAGATCCCCGCTTAAAGATTTTTTTTTTCACTTTTTTATTATAAATTGCAAACATTGAAGAATGAAAAATTAATAAAGTAATGAATTTTTTTTAAATATCCGATTATTTAATTTTTTTTAAAACTACATGAAAATATATTTTTTTAATTTTTATACTACCATTATTTAAATAATTGTTATAAACAAATGCATTGTTTATTAGAATTTTTTTTTTGGAATCTAATTATTGATGAAAATTGTTTAAAAACGCATGTGTTACTTTTGTTTTTTTCTGCTAAATATTAATATTAAGGAACAGTTTTTTTTAAATCATTATTTCTATTGTTCTTTAATATTGCGAAAAAAATATGTTTTGTTTATTTTTCATTTGTTTATGGACTTTCTATTTTTTATATAGTTTCAAATATTTTCGTCTTCTTAAGCTAAAGCTTTGTGTTGAAAGTTCAATTCATTTATTTGAATACTATTAATGAATGAATGACATGAATAATTAATGGCATTCATCGCTCAATATATTTACAAAAGAAATTGAAATGAATGATTCGATAAACTTCTTAGATTTGACAATAACGAAAATAAACAATAAACACAATTTTTCCACAAACCTTGGTATACAAATATGACAATACATAGTACTTCGTCTCATCCCTACCAACACAAATAGCCGCATATAATAGTATGATCCACAGACTAGTGAATGTTCCTCTGGGAATTTTAATAAAGAATTAAATATAATTAAACAAATTGCAGCCAATAACGGATATAACTCAAGTTTAGTTGACAGCATTCTATCGAAAAAACTCTATAAAAAGGCAATTCAAGAAGTTTATCCAATCAATTCAAATACAAATTTATTAAAGACAACAAAGATCGAATTCGAAAAATCTGGAGTATTTAAACTAACTTGTGGTACTTGTCCAAGTTTTTACATAGGACAAACAGGTAGAATTTTCAAGCAACGCATATCAGAGCGTAGAATTTTATTTCTATTTTATAAAAACAACGCTTGGACCGATTTGGGATTGTTTTTTTGATGTTCGTAAGTTTTATTAAGGGCAAATCTAATTCAACTTTCGCTAACCATCTCCTGACTGAAAAGCATTGCTTTGTTAATGACTGAATTTGTGCATGTAGGAAAAAAAGGTCAAAAACTCAATCTCCTATAAAGCTTAGAGATTAACAAAGACAAGAATTCACAATATTTATTGAATGACCAAATTAATTTTTAATAATTCAACCCTTTTAAATCTGTTTACTAGACTGTTTATATCGAACCCCAATTCAGTTTATCTTATAGTATAGTGAAACACGTGTTGTGGGTTTTGTAATCCAATTTCTTCTGAAATTCGTAGTGAAGTTTTTTAGTTCACTTTAATTTTGCAAAATGTCAGACATTTTTAATGGGTATTTATTAAAGACAATGATCATTGTTCATATTTTTTTACTTTTTCAATATCCGAATGATTTTCAAATATTATACATTATTGAAAACCGTGTAATGAATACTCTTCTGGGTTTGCAAAATGTTCACCATTCTCATCGCAGAACAGCAATAAATAATATAATTTATTATTTTCAACCATTTTGCCGAGCCCGGTATGTTTTCCAAAATGGGATTTATAATGTTGATGCTAATCACGATTTACAAAACTTATTCGAAAACATTTGTAGTTATTGTTAATTGTTTGTCTAGTATTCAAAACATCAAAAATATTCATTTGATTTTTTTTTTAAGAATAATACCCAAATAATGCTTCAGTCAGTCATGTTGGGTATTGTTCGAAAGGAATGGTGGTATCAGTAAGGAAGCTGAGGGTACTGCGGAATAACAGTCGCATAGCTTTCGTGTATTTTTCGAAAACTTTCTTTTCAGGGTTTAGTTAAATTAAAAAAAATTGACTAAACCCTGAAATTTTGTGATAAATATGTTGGAGATAGTGTGAAATTAATTGTCCCTATAATCAAAATGCATCTTCATGAAATGACAACATTTCTTCCCAAATCCTCAAGAGAACACGTTTAATTTCAAATAGTCCAGTACAGTATGGAAGTTCAGAGAACTAGGCTCAACCTGATAAGCGAGCAGCGAATACCACATCACGTTGTATGGGCACTCAATCAATGTAACTGAAAAACATTAAGTGTACAATAACAACTAACTGTATTCTCTAGCTGCAATCTCCACAATGGCATAATTGACAGGGATCGACGACTCAACTATGCAATCCATCGAAAGGCCAAGACTCGCTTACCAAGAACTGACCTTTCACATTTGAGTTTTACAATTGATGTTATTTCGATATCACGGACCATTAATATCACATGGTGTTGCGCAAGTATAAAAACGTAATTTGCAAATGCAGGATGTATTTGATTATTTCCGTGAAAACACTTACACTGCGTTTCGTTCTGTTTGAGTTAAGTGGAGGTTTATTTCCACTTGAAATCACGACTTCAGAACGATTAAATCTTCAAAGTATACAGGGTGCTGCCAGTAGACTTATCAAAATATGGGAAAATGATAAGGTCAAATTTATCGAAATGAAGTTCTGCAAAATGTGCTATATAAAAAAAGTTAAAATAAAAAAACCGACTGCGTAAAAAGTGAACTTTAAAAAAGATGGAACAAGATGACCAGAAAATATTGTCAGAAAATTATGTATTAAGAGGTTAACTATTCTTTAATTTAAAATGAAGATATATTATTGCCTCCGACTGCGTGATATTGTTTACATTATAGTTAACCTCTTAAAACATAATTTTCTGACAATAGTTTCTGGTCATCTTGTTTCCATCTTTTTTAAGTAAGTTTTTACGCAGTCGGGTTTTTATTTTGTATAATTTTTTTATTTACACTTTTTAGTAGGATTTTTCACAATATGGCATCTGGTTGTCGCCATATTGAATTTTGCCACAATATGGCGTCTGGTTGTCGCCATATTGAATTTTTAATTATTACTGTAATGTCTTTATTCACAATATGGCGTCTGGTTGTAGCCATATTGAATTTTGATTATTACTGTTATTACTGTCAAGTCTTTATTCACAATATAGCGTCGCCATATTGAATTTTGATAATTACTGTCATGTCTTTATTCACAATATGGCGGCTGGTTATCGCCATATTGAATTTTGATTACTGTCATGTCTTTAGTGACACTAGCAAGATTAAGGCAATTCGATTTACGTAAGAATCATCAAAATCTTTTGTATTCAAACTGAAAACTTTGCGCGACAAGCTCTTGAATCTATAACTCACGGAATAACCCACGTCGCACATCCAAAGCAACTTTTTTTTTTTACTTTTTAGCGCATCCGAATAAAAAAATTGTCTTTAAAAAGGTTTTTTAATTATTTTATTTGGATTTTGTACTCTGTATCTCTCATACTCTGGTTGATTTGTTAGCATTTTCATTTCCATCGCTTTTCGTTGCGCATAATTTCATAAATTTTCATGGTTTACCATATTGCGTCTACTGATGGCTTTGCATTTATGTTTTCTAATCTGTAATTCAAGATTTTTCCATATTTGCATTCACTTTCTTCTTCTTAATATCTTATTTTTCGCATTTTCGATTGCTCTAATTTTTCATGTACCCTTATGTATATTTCTTCCATTCATAATCCTTAGTCATATCAAACAATTTTATCTTTATCTGCTTTTTTATTTCCACATCGATTCCCAGTTATTCGGGGGAAGATTTGGAAATAGTCTTTTTGAAGGAAAAGTATATCCAAACTTTGGTTATTTTGTACTTTTTGAATTTTTCGGCGAAAAGTTTTCGTGGTCAGTCTGTGTTCGTCCTGATGAAGAGAACAACTCGAAGAAGTGATGCGAAACTTTCGAGTGTGTGTTTATCCACGCACTCACATACAGTCAGAAATATGAGGATACGCCCGAATGCAACTTCATAAAATTAAAATTGGCAAAGATTATAGGTTGCGAATCATAAAACATCCTACGTCCTACACTCGAGACAACGGTATGATGCCTCGGCCAAGCCTCTAAAACTTCGGAATACATGTTTTATTTATCTAGATTGCATTCTACTTAGCCAACATCAAACAATGGTCATATAGGCGTAGGCTGGAACCGTGAGACGAATAAGCTTATCGAAAAAAGTATGTTGCATTTTTTAATTCCACTTACATTTCAGAATTCACGAAACAGAAATCTATTGCACAGCTTCATGAAACCAGGAAAAAATAATTTATTTCATTGTTTGATCTAGGTTATTCTGTGGAGTAACAGATTCAAAATCTACCGGCAAGATTACCTATTTTGTATCTGGGGCAAGCTTTTGAATCTGTTACTCACAGAATAACCTAGATCAAACAATGAAATACATTATATTTTCCTTTTAAGTGCATTTGTATAATAAAAGATTGTCTTTAAACATTTTTTAGTTCTGTTTTTATAAACAACTAATAAACGTTATTTTTCAAATTCTTTTCTTTTATTTATTTTTAATTTTTTAGTATTTATGATGTTAAATAACCAGTTTAGTAATTTCTATCTTATTTGTTTTTGAATTTTGACAAAAAAATCATAATTTCCGACCCCAAAAAACCCCTAGATACCAATTTTGAATAGAATCGGACCATAATCAAAAAAATTGTCCGCCATATTGGAGCCGTCATTTTGTTTTTTTCCTAACAAAAATTTCATAATGCATTGTCACCGGAATTATGTACACCTGCCAAATTTCAAATCAATCGAACGATTAAAAGTGAGTCAAATTTAACTTGCAAGATTTGATTACGACAGACACACAGAACCGGAACAGGTGAAACTAAAAATAAAAAGTTTGTAAAAAAAATCCGACCCCAAAACCCCACATCAATTTTGAATAGAATCGGACCATAATCACAAAACTCGTCCGCCATTTTGGAAAAATCATATTTTTGAATTTTGACAAAAAAATCATAATAGCCGACCCCGAAAACCCCTAGATTCCAATTTTGAATAGAATCGGACCATAATCAGAAAACTCGTCCGCCATTTTGGGGACCGCCATGTTGAATTTTTGAATTTTGACCAAAAATCACAACCTCCAACCCAAAACCCTTAGATACTAATTTTGAATAGAATCGGACCATAATCACAAAAATTGTCCGCCATATTGGAGCCGCCATGTTTTTTTTTCTAACAAAAATTACATAATGCATTGATTACAGACACACAGACAAACAGACACCGGGACAGGTGAAACTGAATAAAAGCTTGTAAAAAACCGTTTCAATTTTCATGTATCTTTCATTGTATCATACCAAGCGTGTGTTACTTTTCAGAAGGGTTGATTTGATATTGTAGAATAATTAAGGTTGCTGCAAAATTGTATAGTAGATACTTGACATAACTAAAGGCCGAATAATTTTTTTACGATAGATTAAATCTCTTACAGTAAAGGTCACTACTAGGTTATATAATCAGTGTTTATATACAATATAAAACTATTAGTGTTTATTTCCCATATAGGTGTTTGCTGTGATCATTAGAAAACTTACCATCATTATTGTAATAGCAGTTACCTGAATAAAATAATTATATTTATATGCAAAAGCACTTCAGTAGAATTTTAATCGATACATTTGTTAATTTGCCAGTTTGTTACCCTTGGTAATATAAAGAAACGTCCTCTTACCAACTTTCGGTAATTAACATAGATTTGTAATATTTGCGTGTTTAGTTAACAATAGAAAAACTAAATTGGAAAAGATGGAATGTACTGTATATTTCATTGAAATATGGAAGGGAATTTGAAACAATATATGATTGTTGCATATGTGCCAATGGAAATTATATAAAGGGCGATGGAGTGGCAGCACTTTCTTTGCATTATCGATCGCACTGATCAGTGTTACCATATCTTGGCGCGTTATGTTCATTAAATTTACATAGAGGTTTCGTAATTCATAAACCTTCTTAAAGTTAAAAATTGGTTTTATATTGCCAGCTCGAGTCTTTAAAATTTACCAACACCTTATTGGTATTGTTGAGAAGAATGTATAATAAAATATTCAGAATTCAATGCTCACAATACATTTTTGTCCAAGAATCTACTTGTTGCCTTATTCTCTTAAACATGCAAATTTTCACAAACAGCCACAGGGTCAGAGAGAAAAGTGTTCGTCTTCTAATTATTGTGTTACACTCGTCGTGGGTTCAAGGCAAGCTGTTGGTGGAAACACTTTTTGAAAAAAAATAAAACGATGAAAAAAGAAACTGAATAGCGAAAAAATAAAAACTTTTTAACAAAATTAAACCGACGAAATAAGGAACTGAAAAGTAAAAAATAAAATAAACCTTCTTAGTCTCAATAACTAAGCTCCTAAACTAATGTAAGTAACTAATTTTGAGTCGGCGCCAAACAAACAAGCAAATGAATTAGGTAAGGCGTAAAATGATCGAGTTGGGCGGTGACATTCTGATAATTTTTTTGAAGTAATCTAATGATCTTCGTTGATTGTTTGTTTGGCGCCGACTCAAAATTAGTTACCTACATTAGTTTAGGAGCTTAGTTATTGAGACTAAGAAGGTTTATTTTATTTTTTACTTTTCAGTTCCGTATTTCGCCGGTTTAATTTTTACATAAATAATTCAGCAATATAATCATAAATAATTGCTTATCTCACGAGCTATCATAAATTTTGGAGAGTAATTCAAACTCTCCTTAAAACATGAATTTTTAAGAATTATGCTTTGTTCGCGTTGTTATCGGTGGAAATTCAAGGCGGAAGTCCAACTGTTATACCCAAATATTGTAGTTTCTGACCAGGTAAAATCTAGTTGGCACTGAACTTCATGAACTGTTTTTCATTCTCCATGACATTTAAATTATTTATACGATGTCATTCTGATTTTTATTGGCGAATTATTGTTCCTTGTCGAGTTATGTTTGAGTTCTCGCATGTTTATGGTGATATTGAATTTAAGAAGGCCGTCGAAGTCCATCGAAATATTATACTTGACAGGTGAGTTGGCTACATTAGTTTCATGGCCTAGATTTACCAATTTTTTCCTTTTCAGTAATAATGATCGAAATCAAAAGAAGATACCTATTCAACGTTTGTCACAGTGAGTTAAATATTCGTAAAAGACTAGAGTGTGTACGACACACAGACCTCATAAAAGAAGTAGATACCACATGAAGAGATCAAAATGGAACCCTATGGGGCGCCGCCATTAGACTCCCATATCAGAGTTGGCCTCTCTTTAATATTGACCCATCATTCATTTTCATTTATATTCATCATTCAATCTCCGATTTGCTGTTTGCTACTCGTAAATGTGTGAGTTTGAATACGATACATTGTGAATATCTAGCAGTTTGATGCTTCTAAATAATAAACTTGCACATCAATGGAAAACCTGCCCTGAACTCTGAACGGCAATCAAGTTTTGACACCGTTTTATGTCAAATCGTGAATACATCTCTTAGCTCGTTTCATTCCTTTTATTAGAAAGGTTCAGATTAAGATGCCTAAAAACCCTGGTGTATTCACTGATTCGATTTTGTTTAGAATTTTTGGGGGACAACAAATGAAAAACGTTAAATTCTGCTTAGAACTTCATTAGTAGATGGCGCGGTTAAGGAATGTTTGTTGTTTGTGTCACGCAAAATGTCAAACTTCAAACCTATGCAATTTTATTTTTCTGTCAGCATTACTTCATGCAAAACATTGTGAATTGATCGTTTACAAAGATTATAGTGCTACGAACAAGATCCCGCTCAGAACAGTTGGCGCGAAAATGAGATGAAATCCTCGAAACTTACTACAATGTTTACATCTATCTGTCAATAATCAGATTTTTCTTGAGGCCTACCTGGCAATTTTTGCAAAGTTATTCCTTATCAAATGGCCTTTTTCGGATCATGGAAACTTCCACGAAGGAATGAGAAAAGGTAGGAGAGTGGACTGATGTCTCTAGATGATGAATTAACTTGAAAATTGAGGGGATTGGAAAATGTCCCCGATGACATTGTTCCATTAAACTTTCCGATACAAACTATTACCAAGCCATTCACTGCCACCTCTGCCGGACTATTACCTTTCTGACAACCTTCTGACATGAACAAAATCAAATAGTTCATTGTAGATAATATAAAATCTGTTGATGAAGTTGAGAAATCGATTAATCCTGGTGTGCGACAGTCTAGGCTGCTTCCAGCTATCTTAGAATGACTTCGCCGGGAAGGGTGAGCCCTACTAACAAAGATGAGGGGAGAAAAAAAATAATCTAAATGCTTTTATTTTATTTTTCAGTAACACCCCGCATGAGATAATCGGAGAAGGAGGGCGATCTAAACTAAGCAGTTGTTCGGAAATACAAGGCCCACTCCCAAGATCGATAAGGCTAATGACTATGATTAGGATGATTATCACTTTTTAATAAACACATGAATTTCAAAAGTAAGCGTGAACTTTTCATTCTACGAAGATATATTGATTTTGGCTAGTGAATTCCGAACCGTCCCATAGGGTCCCATAGCTCTTTGGGAGAAAATATCCACTATATTTAGAATTTTCCAATACTTTTAGTCAGAAGACTGTCATCTCATGGGAAAAAATTTATACAAAATATATATAATATAAAAAATAAATATAAAAGTAATAATAAAATTATTTGACTTGCTAGTTACTAGATACATTACAATCACAAGTTGAAAAAAATTATTCCAATGGCAAAGGTTCAGAGAAGATTCAAATTAATTTATACATATACGAGTCATTTTACTAGTAGTGGAATAATATTAGATTTTAGCTTCAGAAAGTTAGGGGACTGCGGGAACTTTTTACTGTACATTAGTGATGATGTAAGGAACAACATATGAAAAGTTACCAACAATAAAGTATGTGCTTCATTAACAAATAAGTTTCCAAATTACATTGTATATTGATTTTAAAAAAAATAATAAATAATGGTGCCACTCGCAAAAATGGAAAAATTGACATGAAAAAGGTAGATAAAATTTTTCTTTAAAATAAAAACTGTAAGCTGTAGAATTTTTTCGCCAACGTGCGAAAAAAATGTGAGGCGGCGACTCTGAAGTGCAGCGCTGGAGGAGCACGTCGCCACGAGCGAAAATGGTCCAATAGTCTCAAAATGGCAGCTGTTGAGAACTTCGCAATATTTCATTTCCATACCCAATATCGGCAAATTATAAGTCGTTTGATAGAGCTTCACTATCTCACAAATTTTACTTTTATTGGTTTGAAAGCTCAATTAAGTAATTGTATGTAATTTACAGCACTTCATAAAATCATTATCCGCTCCATCATAAGATTTTTATCACGAGCAAACAGGGACAGAAATACATAAGTACCAACTCGGTGGAGCTGTATCAATAGAAAATTAACCATACAAAATAAATTGGTACGGTTCATAATTAGAATTATTTCGGAACCCTCCCGAAAATTCTATATAACACTCAGGGTTATTATATATATAATACTGACAATATATAATAACCCTGATAACACTGAAATGAGTACAAGGAATAGTTTGTTCTAAAATATGTAACATCGATCGATCAACCTCAAAATATTTCACAACGAATTGACATAACCTTAAAGGCGACAAAAGCACAATCACAGAACGGATCAGGAGACACAAATCACAAAAACACCCTGTGTGGTATGAAATTGCAGTTTACTGAATTATGACAAGAAACGACGTCGGCGCCATCTGAAACTCTAGATAACTCCCTTTATCAAGTGGGCTGGTGTCCCCCAGTTTGTCCCAATATTTTACAGGTATAAGTGAATACACCATGTTTTTAGACATCTTAGTTCAGATAACAAAAAATCAGGGGTACCAACTTATGTCAGCCATGGCAAAGGGGCTATTTTGTAATCATTGGAAGAGCATCCATGTTATATCTACTTCTTTTATGAGGTCTGTGGTACGACAACATATTATGAACAGAAATGCTATAGAAGACAGTCATTAACTTATTAGTGCACAAGTACATACAAAATCTACAGAATTTTGCAGAAAAACTGAAGAAAGACTAGTTAGTAGCAGTAGTAGAGACAAGTCTGAATATACACCACCCGCCAGCGGCGATAAAAATACCAAGTTTTAGAAAGATAAAAATAGGAGGCGCGATAAGCAAGGATTCGTGATCAGGAAATCAAATTCATCATCAACAAACATTTTTGCTGAAAATTTTTCAGTTCCGAATTTCTCTAAATTCTCATATAATTCGAATTTTTCGGAACTGATTTTTTTTTCGGCAAAAATGCCCTCCCCTTCGTGTGTGTCAGCACAGGTCGACTTCAGAAAAGCCTATCTCTGGTATATCCACCAATTGTGAAAATTTAAGAGTTTTACTACAATAATTACGGAAGATCCGAGGGTGACAAATTCGGATTTTTCATCGAAATCCTTGAAAACTTCAAGCTTTTCCTGCCTCCTCGTATTATTTTTTGCAAAAAATCGGCGTTGTGTATCAGTTTAACCCTAGAAAATATTTAGGCTCATCTCCGGAATATCTTGCGATCGTGACAATTTCATAGCCATTGAAAATTCACAATCAAGA
Source organism: Gonioctena quinquepunctata (assembly GCA_018342105.1). Lineage (NCBI taxonomy): Eukaryota > Metazoa > Arthropoda > Insecta > Coleoptera > Chrysomelidae > Gonioctena > Gonioctena quinquepunctata. The sequence continues at coordinate 912,069 of JAFIRS010000216.1, forward strand.
CAATCTGTAAGGGGTTATAAATCCGTATGGGGCTAAGAGAAATTATTTATACTTTTTAGTCCGTTTTATAAACGTGGTACTTATATTCCTTTTTTTCTTCAAATAATTATTATCTGCTTTTTAGTACGGTTTATTTCAGTTAGATTAAAATCGATTACTCCTTACTACTATTAAGATTATTATTATCACACACAAACAAACAAACAGACAGAAAGCGAGTTAATCTTGCATTATCATCTAGTTCTAAGCTATGTTTAAAGTTTCAAGTATCTAGCCCATTGGAAAGTTAGTTTAAAATCGATTTCTCCTTAATATTATTATTATTATTATTAAACAAACGGACAGACAAGAAAGCGAGTTAATCCAGTTCGAGTATGTCTGTCAAGTTCTAGTATCGGAAGTTGTTTAAATCGATTGCTCCTAGTATTATTAATTAATATTAATAATATTATTATTACAGACAAATGGTTTATTTTTACTATAACAGTTCGGAGTTATGTCTGCTACAAGTGTCTAGTTATCGGAAAGTTGGTTTGAAATCGATTGCTCCTTAGTATTATTAATTAATATTAATAACATATTATTACAGACAAATGGTTTATTTTTACTATAATTTCGTTGTTATATTGAGTGAATATTTGGAAGGGTTGTTGAATTTAGTGCACAATCACTCATCGATCATTCTGCTGTGGAGAGTTTGTGTGATCCTAACCTCACTTTTTGTGCTCTGTAAGAAAACGAACAAACAGACAGACAAGAATTAATATTATATTGCCATCCAGTTCACAGCTATTTCCGAAGTTTGAAGTCTCTAGCTTATCGGGAAGTTATTTCAAAATCAATTGCAAGATTTGTACCGGACAAACAAAAAGCGAGCTAATATAAACGTGGTGAAAAATGCGACCCACAACCTGAAAATCCATACAATTCGTAAGTCGGAGTCAAGTTGATTAATATCTAGTACCAGCATGTTCAACCAGTATCATAATTATGTTCACAATTCCAAAATTTGTTTAGGTATTTTTTTCTTAATGCTTGAGTAGATCTGTTTCCTGTGATTTATGATTAATACCTCTATCCGTGTAGCCTTGATGTTATTCAAGTTTATTTGCAGAGGAAGCCGGTAACCTCGAAATGTGAAAGAGAATAATGATTGCGAGATAACCAGTAATGACTATTGTCCTCATCTCCCCAGACCATAGTTCGTAATTACCATAAATAGTACCAGAATATCAACCAATAATAACTAACAAAACAGTATAGTGCACATACCAATAAAACTGAATTCTCAAGCGAAAATGCCAAAGTAATATAATAAAAAATATCGAAAAAAAAAATCCAGGTGAACCCATTCTTTTGGCTTCGCTGTACCGATTCTAATAATGTTAATATGTGTATAGTTTATCATCCACCCCTGATAAAACATAATGGGATTTGCGCTTTGATCGAAAATGCGACCATAGGCGGACATTCATTCTTTTACTTCAAATGTAACTTTGCCCAAGTTAATAATAATTAAATATTTTTGTATCTAACAAAATATTGTAACCGTTTTTTGATATCACCTATGCTTGGAATGTATATTCAGGATAGTCGGATAATTTTTCGGTAATTGAGTCCAAGGTCCTACCAACTTATTTAAATTTTCAATCTTTTCGTTTTCTTTCCAGAAAATGATCTACGACATATCCTTGTTTTCTCAAGATTTCATCTGCCTAAATTTGTTCGAACATATGTATAATTGTTTTTTAAGGGGACCGTGTTGGATTTGAAGAAAAATTTGGGTTTTCCCCTTTTTCATTTTGTATGAAAAATAAAATTTTGAATTCGAGGAAACTCTTCCAGATGTGGAATTAATTTATTTTGTATCTTATTTGAGTTTTCTACCGAAGCAAATGTCTCACAATTGCGAATTTTCCACAATTCCAACGTAAATTTCTTTTAAATCCAAACCGCAGTTTAAAATTCAAGAATGAATCATGAAACAATTGCTGATTGTTACTGAAGTCCGCTGAAATGGTTTCTTAGCCGTGAAACCGGAGCTTCATATTTACAAGATTTTTCCGTTGAGTGGAAACCCCTTTTCTATGAATTGTGTAAACTTCCCAATGTAAGTGAAACATTTGCTGGTTTTGAAAAACAAAATGTGATCATTTTGCAATCCAACGCATTTGTGATTTCCACATCTGAGAAACCTTTTCCTGAATTAAAATTTTATTTGTCACAGAAAATCGAATTATAGAAATATTTTTTCTACTACTTTCTTAGTTTCAAATATGAGAATATTATATTTATTTTTTGTACTAATTGGTACTCATGTTACTAATTTGGAATAAGTTCGGATTTATCAAAAAATGGCTTCGATAAACACTCCGCAGTCACTTTTTTGCGAAAGGGTTTTCCACTTCGTCAATGTACTATTTTTTCTTCTTCGTCACAATTGTCATTTTTGAATACTAAAATAGAGTTTTCCGAACTTTTGTTACATCTTTGAAAATATACGAGATATCATTCGAAAACCACATTCAAAATGCACAAGATACGAATGCCCAACTCACTGCTACAAGAACACATGACCCTAAATATAATTGTATACCCATATATAAAATTTTAAAAAAAGATTCAAGAGGTGAGAAATTAGCTTGGCTACCCAACTAATTCTAATTAATGGGTTCCAATATGTGGGAATCATCAAAGTACTCTTGTAATGTATAATAAGTTTTTGAATATAACAGATTTTTTGAGGTTTTTTTTTTTTGAACCTATCGAAAGCAATGCAACTCCATGAAAGACAGGGGGCTTGTTTATATTTTGCTGCTAGCATAAGTTGGAGATTTTTCAAAAGTGGATGTTTTGTGGATCGTGGTCAATAAATTAGCGCCCATTTCTTTTTTTTTGAAATTTGATGATATTTTTTTTTTTCTAATTTATTTCATTCTTTTTAATATATAAGCAACACTTGGTTAAAAAAAGCACAGCGGTCAGTATTTTCTTATTTATGAATGTCTCTCTGCATGAATCGCATTGGTTTCAAATTAAACATCAATCTGATAAATTCCTTTGGGCTTGAATATCCTATTTATCTGTTGAACCCCATGGTATGATGTGGAATATAAGGCTAAGGTAGACAAGTGCATAGTATACTTGAATAAAAGATGTTTTTCATGGAGCTCATATTTTTAATTGATTGATGGCAAAGTTTTGACTTAGAAAGTTTATTGGTTAGTTCGATGTTTTTTAGACCATGAAAAGTGATTTTCAATTGTCACAAAAAATTTTTGTGAAATGATGGATCTGAATGAATTCATTACCAATATTTTTTTAAAAAAATATGTTTTTTTATTTATGGGGTTTAACATAAAGTTTGTTTGGGTTGCAATATTTTGTCATTTCCGAATTCTTTTTCCAATAGCCTCAGACATGTCTCCCATGGTAGGCTCGGCTATTCCTAAAGTTGTATCATCAAAAATTAATCAAATTTGAAAACGTTTACTGATGTTCATTGGAAGATCTTTTTAGAAGAAGGAAGATCAGTGGACCAGAAGTGAGCCTTGCGCCCCCCAGTATTCATCGTAAATTCATCTGATTCTACCCCATTCATTTTTCACAAATATTTTCCTGTTGCATAAAAATGGTTTGATTAGTTAATACATTCCCTCTAATACCAATATTATACAACTTAGAGGCCACAAAGTCTTTATCAATAGGAGGTCAATGCTTTCGACAGGTCGAAGAAAATTCGAAACATATTTCTTATCATCCAATTGCTTTATATAGATAGTCTGCGAATAGAATGGTTTGCAGTTTCAGTGGATCTCTCTGCCCTGAATCCATGTTGGGATTCGACTAATATATTATGTTTGACTAAAAAAAAATCGATGAGTCTGTTATATATCAGTCTCTCAAGTATTTTTTGAAAATATACTGAGGGAGACTGATGGGTCTATAGTTGTCAATGTCAGATTTGTCTCCACTTTTATGTACAGTGATAATTTTACTGAGTTTCAGAATAGTTGGAAATTCACCGTTCACAATGCATAAGTTAATAAAGAGATGTTAAGGGGTCGTTATACTATCACGGACTTCTTTACAACTTTCACTAGCAATCATCTGGACCGATTGACATGGTATTCTTCAGGTTACGAATTATGTGATTTTATTTCTTCGGTCGTGGCTGGTTCGAAAAAGTATGAGGGAGTATTTCTCCAGTTGTACATATTTGAGATCTGTCGGATCCGAAGTGTTCCTTCATTTTTCCTCGATTATACTTGAAATATTCTCCAAAGCGTTTGCTGCTATTTCAGGATCCATAACTTCAACATTATTTATGTTGAGGGTGAACATCCTGTTTCATGATTCATCCTTCCCAGTTTTTTAGGTTTACCTCTCTCCAGATTTGTTTGATTTTGTTATCAGCATACATATATTTTCATTCAGTTTTCTCTCTTTGCATTTCTTAACGACTTGATAATTTTTCCTTTTATTTTATAAATCCTTTCCAAACAAGGTGCTGCTAGATTGCCTATACATATGGAAAGCATTGTCCAGATCATTTTTCCTGTTTCAACTCATCCGTGTACCACTTGGTATTTGGACGCATTGCTGTGTTAGGCATTAGTGGGCACGACTCGTTATATGCCTGTTTGAATTGATTAATAAATATTTCAATTGGTGGATGGTGAGATTTCATTATCTATGTTCCATATTATTTCATTCAATTTTTGTTTTGGGGGAGAGCGGTGTTTTTTTTTAGAAACTTTTCGATGCTTTTTTGTTGGCTCTGTTTTTTGTTTTGGGTCCTATGTCATTGTAGTTATAGAATAATGTGACTGCTAGGTGGTCCGATGATTGCGGATTAAAATTGACTGGGTGCTTGGTTCTGATCTAAATTGGAAATGATGTAATCAATTCCACTAATGGAAGTTTTGTTGTTTTTGTCGGTTGCAGATTCTTGTTGGTGACGTTAACATATTCCGGCATTCACATGAGTCCATCATGTCTTTCAATAATTTGTAGTTAGTATTATTCTCATTCAAAAAAAACGATATTTAGGTCGCCACAAATTATGATTTTTATGGGTTATTATGAGTTCGCTAAGAGTGGATGACATGTATTCAACAAATTTTCTGACACATCCCATTGGTGGCCTGAGGTGCAAGAGCAGACATATTTTTTCATCTAGAAGTATTTCTACCATACAACATTCAAATTCCATTTCCATTGAGTGCTTACTCGGTATTGTTCTACATTCAGAGCTATGTTTTCTCACGAAAATAGCTGTACCTCCATGTTTTTTCTTGACTGTCTACAGAAGAATGACATCAATTTGTAATTGGGAATATTTACTAAAGTTATATTTGACTCGTTCATCCAGTGTTCGCTGAGGCATAAAAGTCGATATTTTTGCATTGCTACCTCTTCTATTTGACTGATTTTTTGTTGATAAGGATTGGATGTTGATGTGTACTATAGTTAGTTGTTTTTTCGTTATAGGGCCGAATTTTGTTCTTGGCTGTCCCTAAAAAAATTAAACTGTTGTCCAAGTTCCATCACTTCTGTTGCAATTGATGTGTTTGGACACAATACATCAGGTGTTGTATTTTCAGGGGGAGTAGATGTTGCAATTTTTTATTTAATCGTGGGTTTTATGTTAGTATCAGATTTTGAAGTCTTCCTTCGATTTAATCTCTGTTGCTTTTGGGTTTTCCCATCACTCGTACTATCAGCGGTGATCAAGGTTTAATTTCCCTTTTAGTTTATGTGGTGATGTATGCCAAGAGGGGGTTTACTCAGTAAGTATATATCAGTGTTTTTTAAATTTGGTAAACCAAGATTGCCCTTTTTAAATAATTTTACATTCAAAAAAAATTTCACTGAGCTATTGTATCTGTAGAATTCTTTTTGATAGAAATAAGTTGTTTTCATAGATGGGGTTTATTCCTTCTCCCGTTATGAGTGAGGGGGGGCTCAGTAATTATAATAATATTTGTATATATTTTATATATATATATAGGGGGATATTTTTTGTGGCTGTTCGGTAATTTATGTAGAAATTGAGTGGGAACAGTCAATGGTGAAAATTAATACGATTTCTTCGTTTTTTTATGTAAAAATTTTGAAAATTTTTTTTTTCTTCTTAAACTTAACTAAAAGTTAATACATTTTTATATATATATATATATATATATATATATATATATATTATTTCAAACTCTAACAAAATCTACCTGCCATTTTGAACCTATGTGGCCCATTAAATAATAAATGATTACTATTAAACACTTCCATTGGTTGTTGTATAAATTTAAAGCAGATTTGCTTGAGTCAGAAATTTTAAGTAAATGGTACTTTCGACTACTGTACAAACATTTTTCTTGCAGTTGTTCACCATACATGGCTGCCTCTGATCAGACACACACCACACCACTGTTTCACTAATAGATTCTATTATCTATTCCTCAAACCCCAAAAAGTATAATCTGTAGCAGTTTACGGTAATTTATGCTATAAGCGGTCAGCGAAGTTATCGACTGGTTTTTACGCGGGAATATTTTTCACTCAATTTGGTCTACTACATAGTTTAAACGGGAATGGTATTTATTGATTTTTTATTTTGGTCGAACCCCTTTTCTTCGAGTCGAAGATGAATTATTCAACTGAGAATGGATATACTATACCCTTTGGCAACACTCTGTATAAAAGCACTCTTCAATGTATACTTCTTGGACAGTAGGAAAAACGTATTTCTGTAATTAGTATCCTTTCGAATCAGTTTTAGTATGCACATCGCACGTCTACCTACAATCTCGGAAACCCGACCTACATCTGAAGTTCAGAGCATTGTATAATTGTACTCCTTCCTATCTAACTTTTCTTAATTTCATAAAGATTAACCTGCTTTCAACAGAAGTCGTAAAATACCTCGTAATCAAGAGTTAATAAGTTGGTTTCGCATAATATATCAAACGATTCATTTTGCTCGTAATTGTAGATATAATATAATACGTAGCACGAACGTATAATTACAACAGGATGTCTTCACTCTGCAATACTATTAATATAGTCGGCATTAGTCTCTGTAGACGACAGGAAATTATTTTTCTGGGAACATAGGTCTTGAGAACCAAATCGCTCTGGTCGATTTGTACCTTAGCATATAAGTGACTAGCAGATAAAGCAAGTAATTCTTGTAATAATAGGGGAGCCCAAGCGGGGATTTCGGGATTTACTAAAGCGCGGCAGATTAATATACAGGGGGATACCTTGTACCCGGTTAAGTACCTCCACCAAATATGAGCCCCATATATAAGGCCGCCCGTCAAGGATAAAGGATTAGATTAGTAAAAAAAATTGATCATCAGAAATTCTCGAGCGCGTCAGATTAAGGTAGGGTGAGTTAATTACATGCTAAAAAGTGTATATTCCACTAATCTGACAATTTGAGAGTGACGTAAAGAAAGGGGAAAGCTACAAAGTTGTAAAAAAAAACGTCATCTCGACATTCTCGAGCGTGGCTAATATTTTGAAGGAAATAATTCAAGTATAACGAAAAATATATAATATGACGATTTCCACAAGTCGAAGTAATAAAATTCGTCGATGAAGTTTAATGCGTGCAGCTGCGTGATGCCTATATTCCCCTCTCTGCGTTTCTATTCCTCTCTCATTCTTTCTCTATCTACAACCCAGCATTGTACCGACGAGGGAAAAAGAAACCTTTGCAATTTCTGATGAATTCAGAAATTTTCCAAGAAGCATTTCTGGATTTGGGATCAAAGGAGCATAATGTGCAGGATTCTTCCAACATCATACATTCTTTTACTTGCCACTTGTATGGGTTGAAAAAGTTAGACGATGTCAATCAAGCCAGGATTGTCATCTTCAATAAGACGTACAAGGTGAAAGACAAATCACAACCCTTCTCCTTGAGTGTCCGGAATTACGATGCATGCAACTTGCCACCCTGTCAATCGGAGTTACTTCAGCAAGTGTTACGCACAAGATTCATTGCATGCTTGTGGAGTAATGCACATAATGCAAAAATTATTGATCTTTTACCAACGGACTATGGATGGAAAGTTGTCGACGGAAAGTTCAAAATTATCTGGTTTGCAGGTGATCAATTGCCGAAAGCGTATGAAGATATAGTCATAACACCTGATATTCTTGAGGATACTCCAGAATCAGGTATATCTTCTCTCCAATAATTAAAAAAACACGTTATTCATAAAAAAATAATTGTTAAATATTTTAATGATTTTTTGTTACAGATACGCAATCTGAGGATGAAATCGAGCCGGAAGAGGAAGATGATTCTACTGATGAAGATGATGATGAATTAATCAACTAATTATAAAAAATAAAAAAAAATTGAGCATTTTTTTCAATTATTTTCTTATAAATACAAGTATTCTACTTAAAAAACATACACTTTTTTATTTGCATACTATTTCCTGATTAATTAAGTTCAATGATTTAAAAAAACAAAAAAAATATGTTTTTTGTCAGATTAGGCGAATCCCTTTAGATAATCGTCAGATTATGAGACAGCACGTCTAGGACATAAAGATGAACCATATATATCTTAATCTGACGCGCTTGAGTATTTCAAAATGCCGATTTTTTTTGCACATTATAATAATGGCCACGAGTTTGCGTCACATCGAAATCGTCAGATTATTGAATGGGAGCTTTTTTTTAGTTTCACTCAACACCCCCGTAGAAAATCTGAGGCGCTCGATTATTTAATTTTTTTTTAATTTTCAACCCTTACGTACGACCACCCGCATCATGCAAACAATCAGATTAACATACGAACATTATTAAAAATACGTAAGACATTGATGCTATCAATATCTGACGCGCTCGAGTATGTCCATGCAACAGTATTTTTTTACATATTTGAAAATCTATAGCCGCTCCCCCCACCGATGAAAAGGTATACATTATATAACATTTTTTTCTTCTTATCATCTTAGCCTTGCAACCCAATAGGTCTCTATGACGCTCGAGTAAATCCCCATTTAGGCATCGTGGGCTCCCCTACTATAAAGTATAGTGCAGTGTGGTGTTTACACAAATGGGGGGCAACAATCCAATAAGAGAGCGGATTAATACTGGCACAAATTTCCATGTGTAGTTTCATTTAGAAGAAAATTAAAAAGACTAGCAATGTACAGTGGTCCACATGACGAAAAAAACGAAACTACTAATTTTTTTTGCTCAATTGCCTTTTTGTCACAAAAGGATAGTTTTTAGGTGGTGGTTGAAAAAAAAATATTTTGAGCCTTTTTTTCGCGAAATTGCTCTAAAGGCGACGACGAGAATCATGGTAAAAAAAAAATGTCAAAGGGGTGGTTTTTAAAAGGGGTGGTTGGACAAAAAAAAACAGATCCAAGCCTTTTTTCGCGGAATTGCTTTCAAGGCTGACGAGAATCAGGGGAAAAACATAAAAAAAATCTTGTCACAAAGGGGTGGTATTAAGAAGGGGTGGTTCGAAGAAAACATCAGATTCGTGCCTTTTTTCGTGGAATTGCTTCTAAGACTGCCGAGAATCATGGGAAAAATATTTAAAGAATCTTGTCACAAAGGGGTGGTTTTTAGAAGGGGAAAAAAATCAGATTCGAGCCTTTTTCGCACGCGGAATTGCTTTTAAGGCTGATGAGAATCATGGGAATAATATACAGCATTGTAATTAATAAGGCCCCAACAACAGCATCAAAGAAGGCTGATATCCAAGAATGGGTTATCAAACAATAACTTTCCCTTTGAAAATTCCTTTTTGAAACAACAATTGTTGGATTTGGTAGCAAAGTAAATGTGATTGTTTTTCAGGCTGAATTAATAAATTGTATATTTATTTTGTGAACCACCATCGATATATGAAGCTCACACGCTTGCAGAAATATATGGGCATCAAGTGCTTTGTATCCCACAGTATCACTTCATGTTCAATCCAATTGAACACATTTTTATAAGGACAATGTGGGTAGAGATGACACTTCAGCTGAAAAATCACTGGCTATATAGAAAGAAGCTTTAAACAAAGCTAAACCTGATGTATGAGCTAAAACTATTCGACATAACCTAAAATTATACTGAGCAAGAAAAGTTTGATTTGTAGGAAATGTTCAGCCACTTATAAAATTAATTTAAAAAAATATATTTTTTCATTACTACTATTGTAAAAAAAAATCAGATTGTATTTCAACCAAGTAAGTTAGTAAAATAGGTTAAGAGCTTTAATTAATATTTGAGAAATTCAGTAAAGATACTTTTTTTATGGTAGTACTGTTGGTTTTAGGAACCCTTATCAGAATTTCATTAAATTTGGCCTAGTAGTAAATTATGATGAGAAGATCCAATTGAATTTTTGAAGAGCTACAGAACCAAAAATATATTGGCATTCATATACATTTAACATAGAGCATTATGAGAAACCAGGTTTCATTATATTCTACAAAAATATCGTTCATATTTCAATAAAAAGAGAGTACGAGGAAACATTTTAAATTTTTGAAAGAACGGCTTGAGAGTTATAGTAGTACATTTTGTAAAATACAATGACAGTGGAGAGTTCCCACAAGGCGCAATGTTAAATGTATGAAATTACAAATGCCAATATCTTTTTACTGGTTCTCTGTAGCTCTTAAAAAAATTAGATTTTACTGGTCATAAACTACTACTTCTACTAAACGTTCTCCAACATAGTAATCCCCACATAGTCTCTAGTGCATGAGATCTAAGCTAACTCATTTTGCATAAAGCAAAAATAAAAAACTCTCCATCACTCAACGTAGAAGAGGATACTAACTATCAACGGAGACTAGGGAAATATTGTTTTCGATATAGTTCTACTGATTTCAATACTCACTGTTCAATAGTACAAAAAACCTTAGGAAATATCATAAATCACAATATTTATAAAATTCAATATATCTTTAAAAGTTTAAGGCAAATGAATAAACAATGGTACCACAAGGAAATAGATCCGGCGTTGACTTGCCTTTGTAGATAATTTAAAAATAAAACGTCGGGAAATGTCAAGAACACCTGAATTGTACTTTAGATAGATATATAGATATATACTTTATTGTCCAAGAATATTCTTATTGAAAAGTAAGATAAAAAATATAAATGTAAATTTTTGGGTAGAAATTGAATGAATATATAATACAAATAGGTATGAATAGGTAGACAAAAATGAAAAATAACCTTATACTATAAATGCAATTGATCACAAAATATACAAACATTTCATTAACTACATATAAATGCACAGTATTATACAGCTATGAGGCCACTTGAGAACCTTCAGAAAAAATAGCGCGAAAAGCAGACTTAGGGTGCCGTCTCTTGAGCTGAAGATGCGTGAAAAAGGAGACGATTCCGAGAGCTCTAAGAGAACGTCCGCGTATCACGCGCGGTAAGATCCAACGGTTTTTATCCGAAATAATTGCCCAACACGAGAAACTTTCGAATCGTCGGAAATAAATGTATCAAAATTTTGTTTTGTGTGACTTTATATTAAATAACGGAAATTTTGGTCGGAAGTGATGTTATACGAGAATAACATAGAAATACAGTTGCGATCACTTGAACATGGGGAAATGCAGCCTGTTATGGAAGGAAAAATTGTTGCAGACTTGGTGAGTTGCAGCGCTTCTAGTAACCCATGAAATGACCATAGTGCAAAGCTTTCATTAGAATACGAGGGTGAACATTTGAACAAGTCATAGGAAGGTTCGATCGGAAACAATTTTTTTTATACAGATATGGATGTGACCAAATTAAATAAAATTTAAATTAGGTTATGAAAATAAAATGAAAGATGACAAACACGCTAACATTCAGTTATAAACAACTTTTCTCAAAAGTTTTTTGAACTGTTTTAAGTTTTCACAGTTTTTAATAGTCACAGGTAGTTTATTAAGCTCAATCAAGCCTTTGTGTAAAACGGAGTTTAGCATTTGGGTGGTGTTACATCCAGTAAAATAAGTCTGTATAATTTCTAGTATTATAATTATAAACACTCTAAAAACTTTAGTTTATCACATATATATTCAGGTAATAGATTTTGTTTCAGTACAAATATGAACAAATTGACATAAACATACTTCTTGGATATCACTTGGTGTGACAATGGGCGGAGGGGTCTAAGGAAACGTGACGTTCGCATTTCATCACACAATTCTACTTTAATTTATTTCCCGACTTTTTTTTTAATTTATTTTGGTGGTCTATATCAAACGTCAAACAAAACTTTACTGCAACATTTAAAAAATTTGCACCCAAACGAAAAATATGAGGTGGTTCGTCGTATACAGCCAAGTCGTATGGCAGCTCGTCGAGCTCGAGAGCTACTACGCATATTTTACGAGATGGAAGCGCTGGTACAGAAAATGTAGAGTGGATAGATGAAGATGAAGTAAATGGTAGTTTCGAGGATCATAGATATGGGTGAGCATTTAAAATACCCTTGTACTTCTGACAAACGAAAAAAAAATATTTGTTGGTTATTTTAGATATTTATTGGTTTATTTGAATTTTATGATTGAAAAAAAAATATATTTCAAAATATCAATATTTTTCTTCTATTAATCGCAATGGATCTTTTTAGCTTTCGTGACGTGATATTTATAGGGGGGTCACAGAAAGTACAAATACAAAACTTTGCTCAAAAGGGAAAGAAAATATGAATGGAAATTGGAATGAAAGAGAGAGAGAGAGAGAGAGAGGGAATCATATTAATTTATCTTTCCGTTTTCCTTCATTATTCGACATTATCATGTACGATTTTAAACAATCCCTAAATTTTGAGTTGAAGATAAACGTATTCAACTGATATTGGAAATACTATATTATTCCATGAAAAACGTGCAGCTGGCACAAATATTATGATCTTGCATTTTATTGTGACCGTATCCACATGCTTATAACGTGTTATTTTCGATATTTAATTTGTGTGAATATTTTCAAGAAGTGAAAGTGATAAAAACGGATTTAAAAAAACATCATAAAAACATTAAAGAATAGTGCTAGTTTTTAATTGAAATTTTACACTTTCATCTATAAATAATATCAAACGAAAAAAATCAACCATCTAATAATGTCTTGCCGCCCAAAAAACGTGAATTTTTATTTATTCGATCAATATTCAAGTCATTTTTATAAAGTCGGTAGGTATAGAATATCTTAAATCTCACATCTTTTCAAGTAATTTCCCCCAATTTATGAAATAAGGTTAGATATAGTAAATAGTTTTTAATAAATACGTTAATTAAACCCCCTTAAGTAGCAGAACCACCTTGGGATTTTCGATTTTTTTTCTGGCCATAATTTTAAGCTAATTTATTAACCTGTTGACAAATTTTTTGCTCTTCAATTATGAGAGATAGCGCCGGTCCTCTACCTTAACGTTAAGCTAGCAGAACCAAAGAGCTAATCGAATGTTTATAAAAAATCTGATCACACGATAATTTTAGGCTCATGTTTGAACCCACTGCCGATTTTCCTATATAGGTTAAAACAAATATGGATTCTGCTAGCTTCACCGTAAAGCTAGCAGAACCCAACTTAAAAAAAAAACACCTCCGAACAAATCCTCATGGACAATAATTTCAGGCTCTATCCATGTGAATTTATTACCCTATTTGATAAATTTTTGCTCCACACTCAGGGAAAATATGGGCACTATTTGCGTTCTGTCGATTCTACATTACTACCACTGGAATCAACTGATAACTTGTTATGAATTTAGATCATCCACCTTTCCCTTTTCGATTTTCTCAAAATCTTCCCAAGTAATGTTTTTTTTCAATATACCGAGTTCTCCTAGCCTCATTTCAGGATATTCATGACTATTAAAAAAATAACTAATAAAGTCATCGCTGACAATGATTTAATTATTTTTTGTTGAATTATTGTTTTCAAAAACATTGTCGCGCGAAGTGTTCATAAAAGTAGGTACCAATTAATTTGATTGATAGTGATTGGTTGGTAAGTGAGAATCTTTTCAAAGTATTCATAAACGTAAGTTGGTAAGTAACAACTTATCGAAGTATTAATTTTATTACAATTCGCGCGACAAGCTTTTTGAAACCAAATAATTCAACAAAAAATAAATAAATCATTATCAGCGATGATTTAAACTTATTTTATACGTTTTAGTACACGGCTTGAATAAAAGCTTGTCTTCAAAACGTTTTTTTATTAGTTATTTTTTTAATAATCATGAATATTCTGAAATGAAGCTAGGAAAAAAAACGATTACTTCGGAACATTTTGAGAAAATCGAAAAGGAAAGATCGATGATCGAAATTCATAATAAGTTATCAGTGGATTCCAGTGGTAGTAATTTGGAATCCGACAGAATGCAAATGGTGTCCATATTTTCCCTGAGTGTTGAGCAAAAATTTTTCGAATAGAGTAATAAATTCACATGAATAGAGCCCGAAATTATTGTTCAAGAGGATTTGTTCGGAGGTGTTTTTTTAAAGATGGGTTCTGTTAGCTTTACGGTTAAGCTAGCAGAACCCATGATTCTTTCAAAAAAACCTATATAAGGAAAATCGGCAGTGGGTTCAAACGTGAGCCTAAAATTATGGTGTGATCAGATTTTTTATAAACATTCGATTAGCTCTTTGGTTCTGCTAGCTTAACGTTAAGATACCAGGACCGGCGATATCTCCCATAATTAAAGAGCAAAAAATTTGTCAATAGGGTAATACAGAAAATATTCGGACCAGTAAGCTCCACTACTCCACTACTGTGACAAATCCCAACTTTACTACGTTAAATAAATCCCAAGAAAAACGGTTATGATAAATAGACAGTCAGGCGAATGTATGGATGATCTTATTTTCTTCCTTTTCAGGTACATAATCCTTCATTTTTATATAGTTCCTTCTAGCGTATGCTTATAAATTATTATGTTTATGGCAAATTGAGGAGCTTGTCTTTGCACAGGAATCAATCTCGAATACGTTCAAGATTCGCCATAATAATACTAATTTTTCACGAACCTTCGTTGTTACTAATGATTATGGTAAGTATTTCGCCTTGAGATCTTCAAAGGTACCTAAATCATTCCAATATAGATGAACGCAATGAAATTATTATTGGTCAATCACAGTGTGTGTAACAAAAATTAAGAAGAAGGCAAACTGCTCTTTAAGATATTCATTTGGCACTAGTTTCAATAAACATTCCATTTTTATGAATACAAAATTCATTGAATCTGATTTTATTTCAATCACTTTGGCTCCTTCCTCTGATAAAAACGGAAGTAAATGAAACCACTGACGAAAACCTGGGCAAAATAATGAAAAAACAAAAAATCTTACCCCGTATCTCGATAAGCAACTATTTCGATCTCAAGCTCCAGATAAAGAATTACCAATGCAGATTTCTATTTTTATCTTTTATTACATACGAAATACATAAAGCATAGTGATTTATTCGCTCCGCATATACTTTCATTGCTAAACAAATCCTGGTTGATTTCTGACGTAAGTACCATTTCGCAAAAGAGACAAGGTCATTGTTTGGCCGAATACTCTTAAAAGGCAGGTAGGTGGTCATTTTAATTAAATTATTATGCAAGCCAATAAGTACATCGCACCTTCAATATTGAGTAATTTTAATCATATTAGGTCAGTACATTATCGATGCGATTTAAAAAAATATTCATTCCACAACTCAACCCATCATCAGTTTTTTATTATTTGCTCCCATTTACCGTTCATTATGATAACTCCTAGAAATTCGAATTGATCCAAATCGGAACTAAATAAATTCCGCAGCAACCATGGATTCTAGGGCAAATAATGTCACTTTTTGCTCATAAATGCATTCAAATTTCTTATCTACAACAACTTAATAACATTGAAATCATTTTTTCAATCATTAATTTCATTTCAACACATAGAACATTATACTCAGTATTTTAAATAATGTTCAAGTTAGTTATACAAACAAAATATCTATAGCTACTTGATTGCCTAGACCAGACGAAAAATGACTACAAGATCGTGATTGAAATAAAACGCCAAAAATTAGTCCGAGATGTAACGCCACTGAAATGCTCAACGTTTTTCAAAAATGGAATTTTGAATTACGATAACCATCAAATAATTTTATAAAATGAATATAATCGATCGAAAGATAGTACATCCCATCTATATAAGCATTAATTAAGTTATGTAATTTTTTATAACCCAAACAGAAAATTATGTTATATATATTAAAAAATTTCAATAAATCCACCTAATATTCTATAATTCGGTCTGACCTCGAAAAGAATAAATATTATAGTTCGCAATTTACTCTATAATGCTTTTGCAATGGATATCTCCATGATTTTAATATTAAAGGAAATGACATAATGTTTTTTTTTCTCGAACCGCCAAGCGGAAGTCATCATGCACATTGAACAAAAGTGGATTTGTGTTATTTTAGAACGATTTTTTTTTCAGATATTGCACGATTTTATAAAGACAGTAGAACCTGAATGGTAATGATTACCTTGTTATACTTAAATTTTTTGAATCATAAATTAATACAATTATTAATAATATTTGGGATGATAATGATAATAAAAAATATTCGCGACAAACGCTTATCTTACAGTTGTCATTATAGAGGGTGGATGTCAAGAAAATCAGTCATAATCTACATAACATAACTCTACAATGATTTCTCAGCTTTTCTTTCATATCTTGCAAAGTTGTACTGAACATTTTGATCAGGACTCAAAAATTGGAAAGTCGGCTTCAACATGCTCATTGGTTTATGAAGCATTGCAAGTTGGAAAGAATGCTTTCGACATTTCCGTAAAATCCTCCTAGAAATTTGAATGTTTCTTTTCTAACAGTTTTTCATTCCCTGTCATTTTAGTAACGCCATATTCACATCGTACTTTCCAGTTTTATTTTTATAATCCTCCGACTCTCAGTTCTAGAAACATTCATTTGCCATGTACATCTCTATAAAACTGATCCTGTCCATGTTTCATGTGTTCTCGTTAAATAGGTAGATTTTTTCCACAAATATCTCAATGGGTCACGACTAACAAACTGAGTTAATAAAGGATCAGAACCTGCGGACGTGATGGTGATGGTACGGCGGATTATATTCGTTTAGTTCTAACACAAATGGACTTGGACATGCCATTTTGAATCAGGGGCAAACATATCTGATTCAAGGACAACAACAGCTCATTAGATGTGACAATCCTTCTGAACAACATTCAGCGGAGCGGGGAGGGTTCTCATAGATGACCTTCGCAAAAGGAAAAATGGAAGAGTAGCTGAGGGGCGCTATTGGTCTCTGAGTGAACTTTGAGAGGGGGTGTACTTGAGCATATTCGAGTCAAATGATCAAGGGTTCTGGTCCACGTCTCTAGACTAATATAAGAAAAAGGAGGCATTAGAGAACATGCCTATGCGTGTAAAATGTTCCAAAACGTGTGGAAGGTTGGATCCTACTGAAGAGGTGGGGAAGAATAAATCACCACACCTTGAGAGCCTACTTTAAGAAGCTAGGCATGAACCATGTGCTGAAGGGTTCGAATGGAGGTGTTCAGTAACACAGGCGGATCAGCAACACAGTAAGGTTATGGAGAGATTAATATAGGTATTTTCCCTGGAGATAACGATGGTCAGGTGGTGAGTTGCATTGCTTTCCAAGTATATTGTACGTTTCCACTATAGCAGCCTCACCTGCCATCTCGAGGCTATGACGGAGACTAATATTATATAAAGTGAGAAAAATATTTCTATTCGGAATATATCATAATCGAATGATTATATATATGCTGGCCAAATTTTTTGCTGGAAATTATCACACATTTCGAAGTAGATACAAACCATATGTCAAAAAAGCACACTCTCCATATCATGGTATAATAGGTAAACTCGTGAGTTCCGTTGTTTCCCTAAGTCCTGAATTTTATCGGTTTACATCGCCAAAATAGTTGGTAAATCATGTATTTGACTAAGATGTAGCCGTTAATTCCTATCTCGCCAAATAAATCATCGATCTCTAAAAATAACCCTCAGATGGAAACAATGAATTTCAGTTCATACTCCCCTTGAAATGGCATTACATTGACTCGAAGGGAAAGAAACTCAAATTTCCGGGAAAAATCTGGCACTTTCATCTGGAGAAAACCAAAAAGCCAGGACACTTATCCACAACCACAACAAATCTCGAACAATGAACCCCAAACAAATCTATTGTTAATGCCAATCGTATGGGGAGTAGATCTGGTCGAGCAAGGGGCCCCAATGGGCTGGGGATGCAAAACCTTCAGCGGCTAACATGCCTGTTCATTACGAATATACCCCTGGACTTTGTTCATTTCCATATCCTCTTGGAGAAGGATGCCAGAACTTTCTACAGAGTCATGTCAGCTGAGAACTGGATAATTGGAATCATTCAGGTATATTGAGTAGAATTGAATATCACCTTATACTTGGGATGATACCAAACTCCTTAGTCCAACAAAAAAAGCAAGTTATCAAATTTACAACAAAACACTAAAAACCACAAAGAAACACTCAAATAATTTGTCGCCCGATCAGTTAATGATCGCCATGTTGAGACGTTTGACTCAATCATAGCTCAATCTCATTAAATTTAAGCTCCATATTCCAGATAGAGATTTTGGCTACAGAATGTACTGTGCAAGAGCTGATCAAACAAAGAATTAAAAATAGGATCGGATAACCCGGTTGCCTTTTCCTTATCCTGGAACTACAATAGGATAGATACAAAACTGGTTTGGAACTGAAGACAAGCACTAAACTGCTAACGCTACTGTGGGAACTACGACATAGCGGGTGGAGAACCGCGAAAAAGTCGACGCGATCGCGGATGAAAGATCAGGCTCCCAATTTATTGGACCTTAACCAATCTTTCGCATAAAAAAAAAACGTAGCCAAGTGCATAATCTAGAAATGGGCAGAGAAGCTAACTCCTTTGCTCTGGATGAATATTCCAGGTCTAAACCATTCGAAGGCTAGACTAGTTATCAAATTGCCGGTTCTGCAGCATGAAAGACATATCAGCAGAGCATATAATAGGTACCTGCGTAGTCCTAGTAGAAGCCAGGCGCCTGATATTTGGACGCTTCCAATTGGAGTCAGCGAATTTAAAAGAAATCTGACGACAAATAACCTACAACTTTTATCAGAAGGATATAATTGCATATTGAACTATAATCATAGGTGCGGTTGCAGTGGCGGGTCGGTCTATTGCCCACTCAGCTTGAACAGAAGCTAACCTCAAATGGATTTCTGAAGAAATTTCATATTCATTTTGTTAAAAAAATAAGATGACAAATGAAATAGGATAAAATCGATGAAAATTGTTTTTTGATCGGTTGATATTAATTATAACTGAAATCATCAAGGTAAATGATATAGCTATTAGAATATCCTTATGTAGAGTGAAATGCAAATGATGAAATATGATTCACTGATTAGTATACAATTTCCATAAATTGTAAACCAAAGATATTCCATCAATTTTAGGTCAAGTACGGTAGACCGCAGAAATATATCCATAATGAAAACCAATATTCAAGGAATTCTTATGGGTGAATTCATGATCATTCGATATGAACGGTACTCATTATGAAACAATGTATGAACATACTTTTTAAATTAAAGAAAAAAACCATCCTCGAGCATCTTTTCTTTAATTTAAAAATTCCTATGCAAATATACAGGGTTTTATGTAATAAGGTGTCCGATATTTTACAGGACGATTCCTCAGTTATTTATAAGGGAAAAGTTCATATAAGCATGGGTCCCAAGCCTTCATTTTTGACATACAAGGTGTTAAATATTTATTTTTATTTTGGGTTTTCATTAAATAATTATTGAAGTAATGTCGATATATGGACGAAATTTGGTATTTGGGAATTTTTTAATATGAGAAATTCAAATTTGATCTTAGTTTGGCCCTTAATTGTAGGGGGCGCAGCCTATAGGTCTTTGTCTCTTTTGGGGAGTCACAACTTAATCGTGCATGTATGTATCACATTTTCTAGAAAAAAAAGCAATTCCTCTATCATTTTTACGTGAAAAAGGTATGCCTTCCAAAAGTCGCTACAAGCAGCCCTTTTCGAGATATATTGATTTAAATTAATCGTTGCATCCAATCTTCTTCTCATTGATTCGCGAACTCTTTGAAAATAAAAGTATCAAGTAGGCTAGTGAGTTTATTCCAATGTTTTTTTGGTGCAGTCATGTCAAAAATAATATCTTGACGCATAGTTAAATAGCTTTATTCATTATCATTGTGATTATTTGTTAAAAAATGCTAAACTTTACCAATGCAGAGTATGCTGACATACATTTTACATACGGACTTGCTAACGGAAATTCATTTGAGGCTAGATGTTTGTATCAGGAGCGTTATCCTAACCGCACAACTCCTACTTCGAAAACGTTTTCAAGAATTCACGCTCGGTTAAGGGAAACAGGAAGTTTTGAGAAAGCTAGTCATCTGTCGGGTGCACATCGGAGTTCAGGTTCCTACTCCCTCGTGACTTTCCGTACGTATCAACTCCTGTCGTTGGTTTCTCCAATGCCTTATTCAAAATCCTTTATTTGAGAATCAAATCCTGTTTACCAACGAAGCAAATTATCACGCAACGCTATTCGCAATTTTCACAACATTCATTTGTGGTCAGGAAAACCCCCATGCGATACATGAATCACATTTCCAAGAACAGTTCTCTCTTAACGTGTGGGCAGGAATCCTTGGAGATTATTTTATAGGTCCATTCTTTATTCCTGGATGATTACACGTCATTTTCTTGAAGAAGATTTGCCGATTTTACTGGAAGATGTGCCGCTTAGACTACGAAATGAAATGTGGTTCATGCATGACAGTGCGCCGGCACATTTTAGTATCCAAGCGCGAGAATTTTTAGATCAAACTTTCGGCAACCGTTGGATAGGTCGGGGAGGGCCTCAACCATGGCACCCTATGTCACCAGACCTCAACAGTTTGGATTTTTTCCTGTGGGGACATCTAAAATCCTTAATTTTCCAGACACCTATCCGAAATGAAGAAGAATTGAGTAATAGAATAATTAACTCTTGTAGAACGATGCAAAATGCTCCAGGAATTGCGAATAGCGTTGCGTGAGAAATTTGCTTCGTCGGTAAACAGGATTTGATTTTCAAATAAATGGATTCTGAATAAGGCATTGGAGAAACCAACGACAGAAGTTGATACGTAACGGAAAGTCACGAGGGAGTAGGGCCTAAACTCCGATGTGCACCCGGCAGATGATTAGCTTCCTGTTTCCCTTAACCGAGCGTGAATTTTTGAAGTAGGAGTTGTGCGGTTAGGATAACGCTCCTGATACAAACATATGCATTTCCGTTAGCAAGTCCGTATGTAAAATGTATGTCAGCATACTCTGCATTGGAAAAGTTGAGCATTTTTTAACAAATAATCACAATAATAATAAATAAAGCCATTTAACTATGTGTCAAGATATTATTTTTGACATGACAGCACCAAAAAAAACATTGGAATAAACTTACTAGCCTACTTGATACTTTCATTTTCAAAGAGTTCGCGAATCAATGAGAAGAAGATTGGATGCATCGATTAATTTAAATCAAAATATCTCGAAAACGGCTGCTTGTAGCGACTTTTGAAAAGGCATACCTTTTTCACGTAAAAATTATAGAGGAATTGATTTTTCTTCTAGAAAATGTGATACATACATGCACGACAAAGTTGTGACTCCTTAAAAGAGACAAAGACCTGTAGGCGGCGCCCCCTACAATTAAGTGCCAAACTAAGATCAAATTTAAATTTCTCATATTGAAAAATCCCCAAATTCAATTTTCGTCCAAATATCGACATTATTTTGAAAATTATTTACGAAAAACAAAAAAAAAATAAATTTTCAACACCCTGTATATAAAAAATGAAGGGCTTGCGGACCCATGCTTGTATCAACTTTTCACCTTATAAATAACTGAGGAATCGTCCTGTAAAATATCGGACACTTATTACATAACACCCTGTATATTCACAGACGCTATATTTCTCCAATGTATGAACAAATTCAAAAACTGCTTCACAGTGTTACATTAAAACGTATATTTTCGGAGAGAGTCTATAACCTATCACTTTCTATGAAACCTACGGAAATCGATTCCTAATATATGCTGTTTTTTAATGTTTTTTCTAGGAATACTCTTTTTCAGCGCCATACAACTCAATATGGCAAGTTGCACCATAATTCTCGAATCAATAGTATAGAACATGAATAAAATTACAAAAGTAAGCAGATGAAAACTACCTTTCGTCTCGGTGCTAATGTCAAACTCCTGCACACTATTACAATCGGAATCGTAACACTCTGACAGTATATTACCGGTCCTCCTTCTCCTTATTGCGTAAGTATGAACAGGCACGATCAACTTAGGCCTTGGAATAACAAAATCGTTCGAGTCACAGCCACCCCGATGCAAAATCGGCGACGCATTTATTGTCATGTCGCGAACTCTCGGTTGATGTGTAACAACTTTGTGCTTCGGTCTAGAACCTTTCTTGTACAAACTACCATATACTTCCTTGTATTGGGAATCAGAAGATTTGACAGAGCAACGATCACTAGAAGAAGACGAAGGAGGATAAATGTTCTTAGGAGGAAGACGTTGTCTGGGTTTCTCTGAGTGTTCATAGTAGCCGCTGTCTGTTCTCTTTAGCGTTGTCGCCTGCTTGGTTTTATCTTCGTCAACGTTCAGGATATATTTGTTCTGGTCATCAATCCAAGTGTTAACCCTCTCCTGAATGATCTCCTCCGAGTCAGAAGCCCCGCCTGTATTTTTTCCCAACTCGTCAATCAAATCTGGTAGTGGATTCGATGTTATTCGTGTGGTACCAATAATTTCTCCATCGATCTTATCATTCACGATTTCGGTACTAACCTCATCGAACCTGACAGATTTCTTAATTTGTTTTTGTAAATCGTCTATCACAATGCTGAATTGCTCTTTATTTTGCAAAGCAACTGGTAGTTTTTTCCTCGGTTTGGGTTTTGGAGCGTCTACTTGTATTTCTAATTGTGACTGTTTGTTCGACTGAGAAGGTAAAAAATACTTAGCTATCTTTTCATCCGAGTTCCATAAACTCTTCGAATTGATCTTTGTCAAACATTTATCACTATGGTACTTCAACCTCATACTGTCTTTACCAGTTTTTGCTTTCACAGGTACGCTGTAGATCTCCTCGTCTTCTTTGTTTATCTCGTCCAGCATACTCTGGTACTGACCCAGTTTGCTGGATATGGTGCCCTCCATGCTTTTGTGGCTGTATTTATCCCATGAGTTCGAAGCAGAGCTGTGATTGGATAGAGATTTCTGTGCATCTTCCCAGTTGGCCTCATACTGTTTGCTTCTAGCTTTGTTGGAAATGTCCATCTCCAGCCAAGCTGGATCATTGATCACAGCTTTGCCAGGGTGATGTTTTATTTTCATTTTTGTTGTTGTCAATTCACTCCGGAAAATTCAAATAACACTACAAGTACCGATATAATCGATTCAGTTTTTGTCAACATTTTGTATTTCGTCGGTCTTGCTCTATTTAACACTGTATCTGAAAACAATAGCAATTAGGGATATTTCCACATATTCGTATATAATGTAATGAGGCATAGCTGATTTTATTGACCTATTCCGTAAAAGCAGAATTTTCTCGGCAGTTAACTCGAACAATACATAGAATTTGTCTTGCTGGGCTGGTTCGTGTAATATGTTGTAATCATTTTGAGTTTCTCCTAAATGCGAAGTTGAAATAATTAGAGGTTTGAAATCATATCTGAATGAAGAATTATTACCTGAAGAAAATTATGAATATATAATGAATATTTATTGGAACGTATCAGTCGGCAAGTTTCTAAATAAACTAATATTAAGAATAGACACACGCTCTTTTATCAACCCCTGCTCCAATTGTTATTTAAATACTCAATCATTATGAATAATAACCTATGACTTATATAGATCTGAAGGAAGTATGAAGCGGAGTCTAGTAAGAGTCCGATGATGTAATCCAAAGTTTGTAATCATATGCATATATGCAACCTACATGTTCCAGAAAACTGATTCAGTTAATTGTAATTTGCATTTGGATGGAATGAAAGTTTCACAAAAAAATAATGGATTCGCAGTCTTTGATACAAGTTTAGAAGAGTGGAGTACTGACGCTGGAACATTCCCTACCCTTCCTTAGGGGGGCAAGGAGATTCGAGAGAGTGCATTGGACGAATCGATAGAACATGGTTGGGGGATGGTTAGCACATGGGTATGGGCTTGCGAAAAAGGCCCATTAGGGCCTAGTCCTGGTGCTAGACGTACCCAGAGTATTTGTTTCTTATAGTAGGAAAATTAGGGCGAATTATTGAGGAAATTGTTATTACTTGGCTCAATTACAACTTATACCTGCTTAAGTGCTGGAACCCTACCCAGGAAAGTTGGCGAAATATAAATTACAGATATAAAATCATTTATTAATTCTTCTTTTTTCGACTGAGTATACTTTCACATAATGAAAACATAAAAACTTTTGATAAGGTACGTATGGCAAACTTTTCACTACACATTTCGAAAATTATCCATTAGAACCTTGAAGTGTAACACCATGTAAATGTTTTAGTTTTATATAAGTAATATGGATCCAAAACAGAACTCGTTTTCAATGTAATTATCATGTTTTCAGTTTGGTTGTTTTAATTAGAAAACATTTTATAGTGAAACATTCCTATCGGACTCTGGGTAGCGACTTTAGAATTGATACAATGTAACAAAGTTTAATCAACGGATGCTTAGTTATCAAGAATCAAACAAGGAGCCTTTGTATGGCGATATGCAGCTTCGCGCGGATTTTGACGATTCGACAGCGTGGGTAGTCCACGTGGACTGAATAGAATTTGCAGGGGTAAAGATTTTTTTTGCCAATAAGTTTTGAACGACGATTTGTTAACCCAATCGAAAAATAAGCTCGAGAAAATTGATAATTGAGACGCGTCCCGAAACGAGCCGAGGATAAGTTAGTTTTGAACTTCGACGAGCGTTCAGAAAAAGTTTTTCTCTGGAAGAGGGAGAAGAATAACGATGGGTTATTTTCGAGACAATTCGAAACCGCATTTAGGAATTTTAGCCGCTAGTAGGCTGCCTTAGATTTTATCCGGGAAGCGGAAAATTTGGCTTCCAACGGAAACGCGACAGAATTGAGTTGGGGCGTGTGAAATCAACGGGAGTGATGTATTATTAGAAATCAATAATAAAGATTTGAGAATCGAATATTATAAGTGACGTTTCGCAAAAACTAGGTGTGACGAACACCCATCTGATTTGCCTTTTGGGATTACAGGAAGAGAAACGGCGGGGGAGTATAATTCGAGGGGTAAGTGGAATTTATGTACAGGGTGTTGCTTGGATAACATAAGTTAAAGATATTATCTGGTGGTCTGAATTATTTTCAATAGTAGGCAGTCATCCCTTGACCATTTTAATGATCTATTGAAACTCAAATATAACGAAAGAAATATATTATTTACCGGATTGGTACGGCGAAGAAGAATGGCTAAGTTTGCGGAAAGATTTTTCCACTAGAGTGACCTTTATTTTTTTTTTGTAAATTTTGTAGTATACATTTCGCTTTGAAAAATTCGAAATCTCTGAGTTTCATTTAAAATATCGATTAGGAAGGAAAACAAGGGGGGGGCGGTTGATCTTGACTATCAAGCCGAACCCAGCTGTAGGTATAACTAGAATCAGTGAAACCCTTTGAAGAACAAAATGCACGCTTCCTAGAATATTTCTATGTAATCCGACCGAAATCAAAAGAAAAAGATATCGAATTGATTTCCTGATCATATATTCAAACAAATCAATATTTTCCTTTCGGTCCGATTGAACTATAGAATCCCATAAAGATAGAAATTCAAATTTAAAACATTCAGTTATTGAACAAAAGCATACAAGAATATAGACAGTATTTACTTGGGTTTCAATCTCAATATCACTTCGGAAAATAATAACTGATAATTAATAATATTGTTCAATTATGAATTCGAGAAATACTAAAATCTAATGACGCCATGTCAATCAAAAGAAGGCAAACTGCTGTCAAATGGTATCCGATTGATATGGAGGAACGGACAGGGCAAACATGAATTCATTGAAATACATCAATGGTGATTTACAGCAATTTTCAATTTGTGTGAACATAAAAATTTTCGAAAACAAGTTGTGGAGCTCATAAAGCTTTGGTAGATAGAATGAAAATATGTGGGAGAACAGAACCATAGGCCTGTAGGCCTCTCCATCGGACCCGTTATGCACCCACCGCTGCTGGGAATTGGTTCAGTTTTGGAGGTAGTCTATTTGGCGAGCCAAGGAGGCCAGCCTTCTAACCGATACCTTTCTCACATTCTCTGGGTTCAGAAGATACTCCCGAGGTGCGCTTCCCATATTGCTGGGCATTCTGTGAGGATGCGGGTAACTGACTCCTCGACTTCCAAGCACTACCTGCATTCAGTATAACCCATGATGCCTATAATGTTGAGGTGCTTGTTTAGATGGCAGTGCCCCCTGAGAAACCCTACCACTATTCTGATTTCCTTTCTGCTCAGTGTGAGCAGAGTTTTGGCCCTCCTAGTAGAACGTCTTTCGATGTGGAGTGTCGATTGTCTCATGCTTGGAGCCTCTTTCCATGCATCCTGGAATTTTAATTCCAGGATTTCCTTCTGGTTGAGACGCACCATGATCTAGAAACTCTTAGTAATGGTTCTGGTCCAATGGTTGAGCTTTTTGCACCATGTCTTGCCAAATGGTCGGCCCGTTTGTGTCCAGGCACACCGTTATGACCGGGGACCCACCTTTACCTTGTTGGCGATGGATAGCCTTCGCAGATCGTCAATGCATTCAGACACCAGTTGCGAACTGACTTTGTACGATGTGGCTGTCCGTGCATGTCGTGATTTGCTGGCCGTGATATTTTCTCTTACACAGGCAAGTATGGCAAAAACTTCTGCCTGGAATACTGTAACAAAATTTCCCAGATGAAACAGATGATCCCATTGGCGGGGATCAGGTGGTGCCCTATCTGCTCCCAGTCCTCCGTAAAGGCAAATAACTGTCCCCCAGCTTCTCGAAGAGTGTATAGTCCTTTACCGTTTGATTCCATAATCGAGAATGTACATACAGTCCCTCGCTCCGCCATTGGTTGGAGCTTCTCAAGCAAGCCAATTGGGTTTTTGATTTCCCCATAAACTTCCGAACGAAGTTTGCCATACGGTATTAAAATAAAAGATTGATAATGTTTTCAATCTTTCATTAGCCTCCATTTTAAAACTACTCGAACGATTTGGCCTATCTTCGAACTTATCAATGAGAAATATTTTTATGCCAAATTTAGATCCCTTTGATAGAAAAATGTGGCTTCCAATTTGTCTTCAAATCAGCGAAGATATGCCAGAAGTCCGTAACCTACAAGAGAAATTCTGGCCATGATCCTAGGTCTCATAGTTTTAGAGAAATCCACAATGCAAAGGTTCTGATCTTATTTTTTTAAGCTTTGTGAGGTTATGATCCCAATAATAATACAACTGATTATTTTCTTGTCCTATACGATATTTGTGGTTTTATTTCCACAGTCTCTGTAAAACTGATTCATATTTTTTTTTTTTAAGCTTTTATTTAGTTTCACTTGTCCCGATGTCTCTCTGTGGGTTTGTAATCAAATCTTCGAATTAAATTTGACCCAATTCCCGTTGTTCGACTGAGCTGAAGTTTGGCATGTGTTCATGATTCCGGTGACAATGTGGGATTTTCGGAGACAGAGATCACGAATTTTTTGTCAAAATTCATGAATTTTATACGGCGACGAGTTTTGTGGTTATAGCCCGATTCCAATAAACATTGGTATGTTGGGGTTTTTAGAGTCTGAGATCATGATTTTTTGTTAAAATCCACGAAATCAAGATGGCGGCACCAAGATGGCGACGAGTTTTGTGAATATAACTTGATTCCATTCAAAATTGGTGTGTGGGGGTTTTTAAGGTCGGACATCATGATGTTTTTGTAAAAATTCATTAATTCTAGATGGCGCTTACCGCAAATATAAAATAGGTATTCTTGCGCGGCAAGAAGTTAAATCTGCTACTCACAGAATAACTTAGGTTAAACAATTACATCAATTATTTTTTCCTTTTTAGTACATTTGTATAAAAGCTTGTCTTACGTTTTTTTTTCAGTTTCCCATTTTTTTGCCATATTATTTATCAAGTCTACCAAAATATTGAATTATTTTGATAAAAATTATGAAAACAAAATATCTTCTTATTGCGACAACAAGTTGCTGTAAACATAAAAAGATGTCGTTGAGTATTGAATCACAATTCAATCAAACCTTCCAACTTGTATACCCTAAGAAACAATAAACGCCATTTTTATGACAAAAATAACATCACAATGATCATACTATATTTACAAAATTCACAAGAACTCCATCATTCCCGATCAAAAACTATCGAATTGAAATGGAAAGTAGTTTCAGTGTCTTGTTCTCTGCAAAAAGTGAAATTAATATATCTCGCAGTTATTTGTACTACTTAATGACATTTTTAATGTAATTTCATGAAATAGAAAGTTACCCTCAATGGTATTCATCATATGTCGAGTTTCCGGTGGAAAATAAAAACAACAAAAAATGTGAAATACATTCGTTGAGAAGGATCATTCCCACTACTTATGCATTCTTATAAAGATAAGGAAACGAATAAAATATATCCTTGTGATTCATAAAAAAGTTCTTACTAACGACATCAACAGGGGAATTTTAATAGTGGACTTATTTTAAAACAATTATCTTTTTAATGAATGTTACTCAACTATTCACGGTTATTACATTACTGACAAGGCAATAACGGGAAATCCTTGAAAACATCTACAATCTAATATTTGGTGAGTGATGTAGACTCGTTAGGTTTTCCATATAT
Source organism: Gonioctena quinquepunctata (assembly GCA_018342105.1). Classification (NCBI taxonomy): domain Eukaryota; kingdom Metazoa; phylum Arthropoda; class Insecta; order Coleoptera; family Chrysomelidae; genus Gonioctena; species Gonioctena quinquepunctata. Next base: position 941,110 of record JAFIRS010000216.1, read on the forward strand.
GTAATTCGTATTGATTCACTGACAGACATTTCCTTACGGATATGTCTCATGAAAACTTTTAAGAAAAACGTGAAACATTTTATGCAAGTGTAGTGAACAATTTTTGTCCAAACAGGTTTTCCCATATGCAGGGTGTAAGCTCCAAAACTTTTTTCTATCCAAGCTATCGACTCGATTTTTTTAAAGCGATAGGTCCTACAATGAGGCACATTCTAAAAATATTTATATTTATATACAGGATGTCCCAAAATAAGATACAAGGCTAAGTTCAATTTTTTTAAATGACGACCCCTCATTTTTGTTTAAACTTATGTCAATTTATGTGTCAAAATAGCGTCGTGCATAAATTACCCACAGAAAAATTCATAACTTCAGAATTATTCAAGATAACTTACTTAACCAAGTCGATTCTTTTGGCTTAAGCGCATGTTTCGAAATGCAGTCGAACTCGGAGTCGATGTTCCATCGCCCACTACGATATTTTGAAAATGACAAACTACAAATGAGAATAACTCAACTTTTTCAAATGCAACACTCTATATTTTATTGCATCATTGCATAGCAGTTTTCAAGATCTTTTTGTTCATGCAAGATTTGTTGCAGAATAAGAAATGTCGATTTTTTTTCGAAAGAAAAAGGAATCGAGTAGGCCGCGTCTTAAAATTTGACACATTCGTGTAGTTTATTTCAATAATTGTACACGTCTAATTTCATTCGCGAATAAATAGTGAATATGGTCTACTGTATTGGCAAAGCTGGCAGAAATCCTTCAATAGCAAGCAGAATCGACCATCCAAAATATCCAGAACCAAGAATTCAGGGTGTCTTCATTCCAAAATTTAAGGAATCGGTTTGAACTCACTGGTAGTGTGTATCTTACACCAAAAAGGAAATTATTGATGGTCGGATCAATGAGGAAAATGAGTTGCAAGGATTTCTTGATATGTTTTTTTAGGTAACCTTCCACAGTCTGTAGATGAAAATATAATCAGGAAAATCTACACAAGTGTAGAAAGGGCAAACTAATTAGTTTACCCGATAAGTTACTGCGTTCACCAAATTACATTTTCTACAGAAAAATGATTCAATTAGTCAGTAAAAATAGTAAAAATTCAAAAGATACTGCTCTATATAGTTTTTGATTGATGTTTCGGGGACTATATCTGCCCCGTTCTCAAAATCTTCAAAATCTCCTTCAATTGTTTGAATAATTTGGTTTTTTCTCTTACAGTCTTTTTTGCTTTTTCAAATAAAAAAGAATCTGCAAGAGAAAAAACCAAATTATTCAAACAATTAAAGGAGATTTAGAAGATTTTGAGAACGTCAATCAAAAACTATATAGAGAAGTATCTTTTGAATTTTTACATTTTTTTGATGGACAAATTCAGAATATGACAAGTTACTGACTAAATGAATCATTTTTCTATAGGAAATATAATTTGGTGAACGCAGTATCTTATCGGGGTGAACTAATTAGTTTGCCCTTCTTACACTTGTATAGATTTTCCTGATTATATTTTCATTTTCAGACTGTGGAAGGTTACCCAAAAAACATGTCAAGAAACGTTGTTCCTCCACATTCATTCAATATGAACAGGATTTCATAAAATCAGATGTGGAATCATCTGCGACTGAAAGATAAAATTTTAGTCACAATGATTACGCTCGTTTCGTACAGCATTCACCTGAGGACGATTGCACAGGGGAAAAGCGAACTAAGTCCAAAATTACAAAAAATTAGAAGAATAAAGTTTAATATATGTATTTTTATCGTACAAAAATACAACATTCTAAAACCGCATTCAAAAATAGGTAGTTTAGAGAAAAACGATCCAAGTCCACCAAATGTTTAGAAGATCGATCTTAGTCCACCATATTCCCCAATTCAATTTCCCCAGTTCCCCAATAATAATTTTGTCCATTTATGATTACCTAAAAATAAAAACTTACTGACTACAATATTTTTGTTACAGATCTGACACGCTAATCACTACAATTGAGTTTTAACTTGGATCGGTTTCCCTTTTATTTTATGTATTTTTGTATTAAAAAATTTGTTTTTTCAAAAAGTAAAGTTGTCGAAAGACTTTATTTTATGTTATTATTATAAGCAAACATTAAAGTACATTCCAGTATCAAAAATATTGTTATTTTTCCATGATCTAATAAAATAAATAAAATCTAATAAAAAGAAATAAAAATGGTCTTGCAAATTTTAAAATAAATTTTTCTCCATAATTCGGAAATGTGACTTAGTTCGTTTTTCCCCTATGCTCTTCAGACATAAGCATTCGAAACGTCGTGAAAACCTTTCAAATCCATCAAGACGATGGACGTCCGAAACGAGAGTAATCAAGTTACCACATCGTCTGAAACCTTCAAACAAACTTTAGTCGCTATCTTCCATCGTTCAAGATAACCTCTTATGGAGTATTCATGTTGAAAAGAGAAACATTCTCAATTGAATATTCAATAGAAGTATTTTTCTGTTAATTAAAAAATCCACGATAAAAATGAAGTTATTTTTTGTAATATCTAACAGAAAACAACTACTTCCCTGGCTAAAGCCATTGAACTACATCTGTTAGATATTACAAAGAAACACTTCATTTTTATCGTGGATTTTTCAATTCACAGAAAAATATTTCTATTCGTTATTAGATTAAGAATGTCGGTCAACAGACATAACATGCATTATTATGCAATCGAAAATATTCACTGGTTGAGGACTGCTGATAACCATTATTGGACCATACTTTTTCGACAATGTGCCGAATGTTGAACATCTTCGCGAACATCTTCCCAGAATGTTAGAAGAAAGGGATTTCAGAGATCGTCTAACAACTGCAGATGATACGAAAAACAGAATCACGGAAGCCTTCCGTTCAACTGGTGGAGCAACGCTTGCTAGAGTTCGGGGCTCATTTACTAGAAGACTAGCAGCTTGTGTGGAACATGATGGTGACCTATTCGAGCATTTATAAGTAGCTTTTCCTCAACATTGTTTCCTGTTAATCATCATTTCCTGTTCTTGCAAAGATTACTAGAATTGTTTAATTTGTGATGTAGTCCTTTTTCTATTACAATTTCATTTTGTTGAAACATATTCTTTTCAGAATAGGCATGATGACAGATTCTGAAAAACTGTCCTATATTGCTCGGAAATATATATTATTTAGAATAAATAACATATTTCTGCAGAAATTAAAGGTTTAGTAGGAAAACAATACCATTTTAGTTATTAAATTTAAAGTGTCATGGCGTCGTGGGTGACGTTACGTTTGAGTAATCAAAACGTAAACACTAGACGCTCTTTGGATTATTTAGTTATTTTGTGTTATTAAATATGAATTCGAGGTAATAACTCATCAATAAGAACTATTTATAAGTTATTTGTGTTCGTTCCGCAAAAGAAAACAATACGAGACAAGTGGCTTAAACTTGCAACAGCTATATTGCCTAGTACTCACCTTTATTTTTGTGAAGATCGCTTCGACTTAAGTTTTTATTTTGTCTTCTAGATTCCAAAATAGTATATGGTATAAGACTTTTTGATCTAAATTTATAATAAACAATATTTTGAGGTTAGATTTCATCTCGCATCACTGTTATCATAATAGGTATTTTATTCAAATTATTATGTTTTTAAATATTATTTATGTACAACATGAAGTTTTGACATTTCTAAATTCTGCTGAACAAAAGTCTTTTTTTTCAACAAGTCGATTCTTGGAAAATTAGCGCTGTTTGCCTTAATAAATCCTTGTTCCATGACTCGCGTTATTTCACTTTCGTTTTAATAACATCACAAAACTTGAACTACTCTGTGTAAACAAAATTGAAACGTAAATAAAATCACAGGATAAGAACCAGTGCTGTTAACGAAACAAGATGTATGTATTCGTTCGTTTGCTTTACTCAAAAGTGACGTCATTTGCTCTGATTGGTGTTCAACATATCATTGCGGATTGCCGTATTTTGTAGTTTTATTTTATCAAAATAATTATCAATCTCACTCTTAATAAAAAAATAAATGCGTGTTTTGTATTCCATGACTCAAGTTTCATTAAATAAAAATATAATTTTAGTGTTTTTTGTTTACGACAGTGGCCTACTCGATTCCTTTTTTTTCCGAAAAAATCATCAGTATATTTCTTATGACAAATCTCGCATATTTTACCAAGTTGAACCTACAAACACTATTCTGTCAAAAAGCTCTTAAAAAATGCCATGTAATAAAATACAGGGTGTTGAATTTGAAAAAGTCGAGTTATTGCCATTTGTAATTTGCCATATTGAAAAAATCGTAGTAGGCGATGGAACATTAACTCCAGTTTGCATGCATCCCAAAACATGCGCTGAAGCCTAAGGAATCACTGGAAAAGAGTTGTGAGTTACCACTAATATTCTGAAGTTATGAATTTTCTGGGTCATGCACGGCGCCATTTTGACACATAAATTGACATAAGTCAAAAACTTCCGCAGATAAGTCTAAGAAACCCGGTGCATTATATCGACAATTCAATGGCGAATGCAAAAATTTAACAAAAATGGAGGGTTGCCATTGAAAAAAAAAGAATTTAGTTGTTTTAACTTCATTTTTATCTTATTTTGAGACATCCTGTCTATAAATCGAAATACTTTCAGAATGTGCCTCATTGTCGGACCTATCGATTGAAAAAAAAAACAAGTCGTTAGGTTGGATAGAAAAAAGTTATGGAGCTTGCAAGTACCCTGGGTCACCCTGTATAGGTAAGGCGATTCAAGTACACATTCTTGAATTTTCTATGTCGGATTTTTTTTTCTAAAGTTCCAAGAACAAACTCTTTCTATGAAGTGATATCTAAAGTTGATGATAGTTTCCATATGGACTAATTAATATAGAAATAGGACGAACACTTACGAATGATTTCAAATAATCCTCAACCATTCATTTGGAGTCAGCTCTATGAAGTGACAGATTCCCACAGAATGAGTTATGTTCAAGGAGATTAAAAAAACGCATACCAATCATTGATGTGGATACATTTAATCGAGATTATCTCAATTAACAACTGGTTCGAAATAAACCGTGGGATTCAAGCGACACTCACCAGACAAAAAAAAAGAACAAGCATAAATAGTAGATGAAATTATATTGATGCTTGTTCGGCTATTAAATTGGTGCTGATCTAATGACTGGCTTCCTTCAGAACTTCCTTTATTATTTAGGTTAGATCGTAAACCGCCTCTCAATTACTTGGTTGAAAGATGGAGACAAAATTAATATTGTGGGAATAATTTCCAGTTTGATAAGAAACACAGTTATATGTTCCAGATTTAAGATGATATAGATTAATTTCTTTCCAAAACGTTAAATGAGCAGAATCATTCCAATTCGAAAATATATTCAAACTATTTTTTATACACATTGTTTCAATCACTGATTATAACCTTTAAAGGGGATTAGCCACATATGTAAGTTTTCCCCTTCATTATGCAAGTGTTAATTCTAACAATTAGTTAAAATTATTATAAGTCATCTACGATTTGGTATAATTGTCTGGGGAGGAGCCTTGAAGACCCATATTTATCCCCTAGAACTTCTTCAAAAATGATTTCTTAAGCTGATTATGTCTAAAGAAGCTAAATATCCATCTGATGCACTATTTTCCGCAGCTCAAGTATTTGATATTCGCCAACTTTTTTATTACAACATTAATATCAGATACCATAAAAATAAACATGACTTCAACCTACCGAGTCATCCTTACCATACAAGGCAAAAAAACCAGCACATAGTTCCGAACAGACACAAATCTATCGGCCAACGGTCCTATAACTATATGTCTCCAAAATTGTAATAACACTGTCCCAACCCATATACAAAAAAACAACTATCTGGTATCATATAAGAAAGAATTGAAGTCATTCATATACAGTCAACAACGAAAAAAAAATTGCTGATTTGGTGGAAATGAAAAATGTTTGAAAATGTGTATGTATGTGTGTATGTTAATCTAAATTGTCTAGTTTTGAGTTGATATTTAATAAATTGTACACTGAGCTTTTAATATTTTAATATTTTTGTATTCATCTTTCTCGAATAAACTGTGACAGATTTATATACTGTGTAAGTGAATTTAAAAAAACATTTTTTCTTGTTAGTCTAAATGTATTTATTCTGTTTATACTTTTTTATTTATATTGATTTTTCCATGTTATGTAACTCAGTTATATTGCATTGAGATTACCGTACTCTCAAATGTATTGTTCCTACGACCTACACGTTCATGAATTCTATTAAATTCCTTTGTATTTTCTGCGAAACAAGTGCTACAGCACTTATCGCTAACCAACTTTATTCACATCTATTTATAGATTTTATTGTAAACCCATTCTCTGAATAAAGTTATTATTATTATATATATATATATAAATAACGATATCAAAGAAAAAATGCAGATCTGAATTTGCATTGACTTGCAGACTACCTGAATCCAGAATTTCTAGTGTTTTGTTATTTTTGTTAGATTTTGGTGAAGTTTTGTTTCTGTTTGTTGGATTATACGATAATAACTCAAATTAGCGAAGTTATTAGTACAATCAATTACAAAAAAGTAATACAAATATTTCAATAAGGATTTGTATTCTGATAATCATTTTCTTCTTTTTATCCCAAATTTTTTTTTATAATAGTTTCTCTGTTATGTATGTGGGTTGATTACCACAATCTAGTTAATTTGATAGTTTTTTTAATAAAATTCAAAGTAACGAAATGAGAACTTTAATGCTTCTCTGGCGAAATACATTTCAGAACTAAATTACAAACTTAACAAAAACAGAAGAGAAGCATACACTTTCTCTTGCCAGATGGTAAAAAAGGTTACTAAGACGACCCTTATGGGTTGTGGATAATAAACAGATGGTACACTTGAAGTATACATTGCTGGGAAGATATTCAATAATATAGTCTTTTAAGAAAAAAGTCATTTTGTACAGAACATTTCCAATTACAAAATAAACGATAATGAAAACAGAAAAGGTTGGAATCAGGAACTTTGCAAAGAATCTAGGAAGCATATTCTATCAGAAAATACTTCAATGATCACCTAGAATATAGGAAAAATTATGAAAATATGATTGAAGCTAGGATATAATTTATGAAAGCAATATCATTGAATGAATTTGGGGTATTGTGAGTGAGTTGTGTTGGGAAAATTGAAACTAATATAGTACAACCCCGGATTTAAAAAAAGTGTTAATTGTTTTCCTGTTTCTTTAAATCCAATGTGAAGCGTTGGAGAGCAGATGCATTGGTTCTACTTTACATGTGCTGAATCTGAAAGATATTATGGTAGGTATACAATAAAACAAAAGACAGGACTCCCTAAGTAACTATTTTTATGGGAGTTTTTTAGAATTTGCTGATTTCCATTCTATAATACCTCCTTTTGTGAGATAAAGCTTTCTAAATTCGATTGAACTGGTTGTGCATCTTTATGAGAGTGGTGATTTCTCTGATTCACCTATATCATTCTAATACTTGGGACTATATCTGATAACGCGAAAAAGGTTAATGGATTTTGAAGCTCCTTCAAAACATTTGAATCTTCAACAATTCGACTTCAGTTCAAAAAATTATAGGAGGTGCTTCCTTTTCTAACGAAGGTCGAACTTAAAAGAAGTAATGTCAAAATCATTTGATAGTTGAAAAATAAACCTTCTCAATTAATAAGAAAAAAAGGAATTTTTCTGTAAATGAAACGTAATTTTCTAATATGTATTTGTGCAGTGAATCACCTCGTAGTTTATCAAAACACTTTTTTAAAGAAATAAGTAATGTTTTTCCGGAAGCGTATTTCAAAATCTAAAATGTTGGATACGCCAAGCAATATTTTGATGAAAAATAATTACACACTTGGTTGAATAGAATCTGTGGAAAAAATTAAAAAATTAAAATTAAGGTAACCAATAAAATATATGTTGGAATGTAACCGATAAATGTGTTTTGAAAAAAATCCTTTTTTTTAATTATATTATATTTGAACGCGTAAATTTTTTTTGTTAGATGTGTGACGAACTTTTTCTTATCAGTGAATGACAAATGCAAGGGTTTGTGTTTAGACTGAACGTATCGAGCTGCAAACTTTTTAATCTTATCCTGAATTTTTGAATTCTGACCCGTAAATATTTAGATACCAATTTCAATTGATTCTGATCATCGATCAGCAAACATGTCCGCTATTCCATTCATTATTTTCATATCAACAAAAAACAGTAATTGGTAAATGATAAATATGAACATTTTGGTAGGTCATATTAATATTTGTTCTTTGCTGCCTAAAATCAATGAAGTTTTCGCGATATCGGAAACTTGGTTATGCAGAAATGTCTAACAATTTCCTTAATATTGATGATTATGTATTAATTAGAAATGACAGTCACCAAACGTGGATGAAAAGTAGCATTTTTCATTAAACATTATTTCAACCATAGAGAAAATGAATTTGCTAACGGTGTCTGTTGTAGACCTCCTAGGAAAGCTGGGTATTCCGCCGGAGGGTTTAGAGTCAATCCAGAAAAAGCGGACTTGGTACTTTTCACCAAGAAACGCAAAAGAGGAACTCTTCCAGAAATACTCCTCTCAGGAAGACAGAAGAAGAGCCTTCGAAAATACGTGGGGCTTGACACCTGAAGCCTCACACAGGATATACACGGCGATTATTCGCCCGACACTAACGTACGGGTCCATCATTTGGTGTACCGCCACCACTGAGGGCAAGTCCAGAAATGAACTAGATAAAGTACCTACAACTGTCTAGGAATGACAGGTGCCATGAGTACGCCGCCTACTAAAGCTCTAGAAGTTATACTAGGCTGGCACCTCTGCTTCTTGTTATTGAGCATGAAGCCATGCTTACTGCTTACAGACTCAAAGGCACGAGCCAATTGATCGGCACTGATAGTCTAGTCGACAAGTTGAAAATGGTCTAAAATAGAGATCCTGCCTTAAAATTATGTGTGATAGCTCATTGGATCCGGAATAACGCCTAGAAAAATATGCCAAAAGCGTGTATTAGCACATAAAAAATTGCAAAAGTTATAAACAATTAAAGATGAAAAAAAATTGCATTTCGTTTTTTGTCAATATTTTATAAACTATTAATATTTAAGAAATTTCTAAAAAAGATTCTGAAATATAATAAAAAACTCCCAGCTCCCGGAACTCTATCTCCATTATTTATAATTTTAATTTAACGCTGAAAATGGGTCTCCGAGCGACATTTTTAGTTGCGCGAGCGACGTCAAAAGCGAGTACGACACATTAATTAATTTATTTAAGGTATTAAATATTTTTTTTTAAATTTGAAAAAATTATGGTGTATTCGGAACACTATAAATAATTTATTCCCGTTGGAAATTTTACTTAAAGTTGATTTTTCAACAAGTTAAACAATTGTTAACTAACAAAATTTTCTCGAACTTCTGTCTTAATTGTAAATAAAAAAAAAATGTTTGTCTTAAAAAATTTTCGCTTCGTATAGCCTTTCAACAAGATCACAACATAAAAGTTAAAGAAAATATTCATACTTTGTTTATAATAAATTGATTAGCAAAAAAAATTTTCCCACCATTTGTTGATAAATTTTTAATAAACAAATTGATTATTTCAAAATCAAAAAAAAATTTTTTTTTACAACTTCATTATATTACAAATATTATGATTAGAAAAAAAATCCTTAATTACAATTTTTAATTGTTTTAATGTTTTTTTTTTCATTATTAAAAATAGTTAATTTTTTTTTTCTAAAATCATAATGACAGTCCTCTATAAAATAACAAAATTTTTATTTTTTTTTAACAACCATATATAACAAAGTATGGAAAACAAATTTTCCAATTTTTTATTGTAAGTTTCAGAAAAAAAATCTAACAAAGTGAAAAATTTTTTTATAACAAATTGGTAAGTTAATAAACAATGGAATAGTTGATAAAAAACATTTTTTTTGTTACTTTATAGAGGACTGTCAATTATGATTTTTAGAAAAAAATCTTAACTAATTATTTAAACAACAGAAATATTAAAAAAACTATTATAAACAATTAAAAATTGTTATTGAGGATTTTTTTTTTCCAAAAATCATAATATTTGTAATATAATGGAGTTGTGAAAAAACATTTTTCAAAAATATTGAAATAATCAATTTGTTTATAAAAAATTTATCAACAAATTGCGGGTTTTTGTTTTGCAAATCACTTCATATCTTGTATTAATAAAAAACGATAATATGATGATTGAGAAAAAATTTTTTTTTAACAACATTACTTGGATTTTTTAGCTTTTGTTCAAGTACAAAAATTATTAAAAAATTTTTGTTAAGTATGTATTTAAGAAAAGCTCTACGAAACGAAAATTTTTACGACAATTATTTAAAATTTTTTTTTCATTTACAATTAAGACAGAAGTTCGAGAAAATTTTGTTGGTTAACAATCGTTTAACTTGTTGAAAAATCAACTTTAAGTAAAATTTTCAACGGGAATAAATTATTTATAGTGTTCCGAATACACCATAATTTTTTCAAATTAAAAAAAAAAAATTTAATACCTTAAATAAATTAATTAATGTGTCGTACTCGCTTTTGACGCCGGGCGCGCAACCTGAAAATGTCGCGGAGACCCATTTTAGCGTTAAATTAAATTATAAATAATGGATAGAGTTCCGAGCTGCAGTTTTATTGGGAAAATTTTCCTCTTCTTCGAATTTTGTTTTTGAAATTTCTTAAATATTAATAGTTTATGAAATATGGCAAAAAACGAAATGCTATTTTTTTTCATCTTTAATTGTTTATAACTTTTGCAATTTTTTATGTGCTAATACATGCTTTTGGCACATTTTTCTAGGCGTTATTTCGGATCCAATGAGTTATAATTTTAAGAGCAGTATCTCTATTTTAGACCATTTTCAACTTGTCGACTAGACTATGAGGCAGACCATGGCACTCCACTATTTGGAATAATGCAAAGGATGGCTGTCTAATCCTATTAATGGAAAGAGATAGCATTACCGCCGGTGATAAATTCCAGAAAAAGACCTAACATCGTCATCCCCACCAGGAAAGAATGAGAAGACGCTGGAAAACCTTGACGACAGAAGTCTAGGACCTACTGTCATCTACTCAGACAGCAATTATGGCACTAAGACCGAATAAGATCGCATCCAAATTATTTTTGAGTGTAGAAACACCTCAGAAAGTTTGTCAAAAACAAGAAAACTCAGCTCCATTTAGGTTCTAGGACACTTAGGTGTTCCTAGGAACGAAGTCCTAGCCAAGATAGGATGACCGGGAACGACTTCAGTTAGACCGGAACTAATCTAGGGAATACCCAGCAGCATGACCATCTCAAACATGGATAGACTGCTACAAAAGCAGTGCATCAAAAGACGCGCCATGCATGACCTCCATATAAGAGGGCCATCGAAAAAACTTCCAAAAGAGAGCCTGTCACTCAACAGACGAGACATCAGGAGTGTGACTGGGCTCCTAACGGGACACAATGACCTGAACAGGCACATGGAACTCATCGGGATCACATGGAACTCATCGGGATGCAGATGGTGCCTGGAAGATGACACATCGTCGTATATCCTCACTTAGTGCCCCAGAGGGAGATTAACCTTGGGAGTATAATTTGAACTCGGGGGACGTCAAGGAGATTCTGCGGAGGAAACTGCTGATTCTCAGAACATGTGGGCTCACAATGGGCCCAAATAAAGAGGCTTACGTGCATGGGTTTTCTCCGGAACCAGCCCAGCATGTTCTAAGAAGAAGACCTCCCAAGAGTGACCATGTGGCTTTTCTGATTAGATTTGAGAATACTTTAATCAATATCTCTCTTGGAGATTTCAATATCGAGTACCTCAATTTGCAATTGACTTTGGCTGATCATTTCAAATCTGTTAGAGAGTTTTTCAATTTCAAACATAATATTTTAGAACCAACTCATATCTTGAATACGTCTATGAATTTGAAAATTTCTATCATGAACAAAAGTTTCAATCATCAACTTAAGAGGGCTTGAAGTATAGCATGATGTACCACCACCGTGGACTGAAAAAAACAAAAAACTGGAGAATCCGAACAACTGGACATACCAGAATCACTCATGTAATCAACATCGAAGAACTCGAAATGATTTCAGACTACATGCAACCCCTATACTCATTCGAAAAACCATTCGAAACCCGAATTGACGGATCTGGATGGGCCCCGAGTATAGAATCACAATCAACTGCGGACAAAGTCTGGTATACAGACGGTTCAAAGACAGTTGAAGGAACGGGAGCAGGAATACATGGGGTAAGGCCAAGAAGGGATTACATAATACCACTTGGCAAATGCTCCACGATATTCCAAGCTGAAACACATGCTATTAGTGGTATGCATTCAGAAGAATCTAGAAAGTGGCTATAGGAAAAAACACATCTACATCCTATCTGACTGTCAAAGTGCTATCAAAGCACTCAACTCCATACAGATAAAGTCTAAACTGGTCTGGGACTGCCTCCAGAACCTCATCGAGCTGGCAAAACACAACAAGGTCACCTTGATGTGGGTGCCAGGTCACAGAGGCATTGAAGGCAACGTAAAAGCGGACCAGCAAGCATCTGAAACGCTATTCACAGGGCCAGAACCTGTACACGGGATTAGCAAAAACCGATGCAGGACCCTGATCGACGAGTGGATAAAAAGAAGACACCAACAATATTGGGATCAAACTGTCGGGCAAATACACAGCAAAGTCATGGTGGGGCATCCAAACCGGACCCTGACGGCTGACCTTCTGAACCTGAACAGAACGAAGGCACGTATAATAATAAGTCTGTTGACTGGAGACTCCGGCCTAAGAAAATACCTAAACACCATGAGAGTACGCAGGGAAACCGTGGAGTGTAGGCTATGTGATGAAGAGGAGGAAACAGCCTCCATATTATCTTCGACTGTGACGCCTAAGTAGTAGGCGACACAGAACCTTTGGAGAGATCAGCCCGGAAACAGGCATGAATCCGAAGAACCTTATCAACAGGCTACTAAACCTAATTAAAGGCCCAAACCTATTTGAATGAGGAACCACTGACGACAGAATGATACAATAGACCCCAGCTGGTCGCAGTGTCAAGGGAAGCTAAGTGCCAACCCTGTCTCTGGCTCGTCAGCTTTCAACCAACCAACCACCACCGTGCAGATTGAAGTTCTGTTAGGTCAGTGGAACTGAGCAATGTTTTAATTCTGCACATAAAACGCACTTTCGCATTAGAATATATTATTATAGTTTCAAATAACCCCCTACCGATTCTGTTATGACTTGATCGAATTGGAATTTAAAAAATATATTCAATTGTAATAGGAACAAAATGTTTTGGGAATCTACTTTATCAATATACTCAGATAATGAGACGAATGCTTCAGTCAGATGAAGACGGTTTTTACGAATCCAGTATTGAGTAGAACGATTAACAACTGATTCACTGTAAAATTCTGAAAATTGATCCATATTAGTTACTCAATAGTGAATTGTTAGTTACAGAAAAACGAATATCTTCGAAAATAATACCTACGCATTCTAATATATAGCAAGAAAATAAAATTTTAACAAAATCAGTAATTGCCTATTTCAGGCCAAGTAAAATAATCCTGTGCATAACTTTTCTATTCAAGAGTAATTTGCTATCTACGGTTTTTGTCCGTATTGTACTATTATTTTCCATTTCTATACAAACGTTTATTTTATTATTAATTGGCCGACCTTTTCGGTGAGTACGCGGGTTTAATTTAATGTCTTTCTTGGTACACATGCTATATTTAAAAAGTAGATCGAATCAAGTATTTCGAAATTTAGAGTGTGACGTAAACGAACAAGTGACATGCCTATTTCTTACAGGAAATGGTTGCATACGCAAACACAATAGATTACCGAAGCATTCTGTAATGCAAACTATATGCTGATGAATGTTGAGCTCTGATTAGCAGGTGTGTAACGATTTACTTTTTAGGATTCCTAGAGATTGGTCAAAACAATGTTTTCCACAAATACGTTTAAAATGAAGTCATCATTCATCAGTGAATCACAAAAAATAATAATTAGAACCGAGTTGCCCTATGGAAAGAATGCTTTAATTCATTCATTTTCCAACAGTGATCTCACAATAGAGGATATATTTGGAATATGTGTTTAGCAATTTATTTATTTAGCATTATACCACTCAAACAGCTGATGCCTTAAGCAGGCTGGGATAAATACAAAGGATACTAATGAAAATAAATAGTGAATAATATACAATAATACAAATAATTCAAAAGATCTACACACGGACATGCAGATCTTTATATAAACTGAAAAAAAACTTAGAAGAAAAAAAAGAAAATATAAGTTCACAAGAAAAATACATTAGTAGCAAGTCAGTGGTAAAAATGTAGACGTATGGTAGATCTGAACAGAGAAGAAGTAAAAAAAAGTAAACAATGAACAAGCAAATATCCAAAAAAATATAAATATATTAAAATCTATATACAATACATAAAACCTATATACAATACATTCTATATTATGTCAAATACATAGGAACAGTTCAAAAATTGTTTGCACTGAGGTTGTGGCAACATATTCCTCTGTACTATAGGAATATTGTTCAATTAGGTATTTCTTGGTGTGCTTTTTGAAAATTGGCGATGGTAGGAGTCTGATAGTAGACGGTAGAATATTGTATAGATTGACATCGAGTGAGTGAGTCACATGTGCTATGAAATAATTCTTTTAATTTCACTTGTATTGAATATATCATATCTCATTTTGAAATTTTATATAGTTAAGACATATTTGATGAATTTGGGAAAACATAAATAAGTTCGTCTTTGAAACTGACAAATAAATTATGTTGTTATTGATGAGCTTGAACAGGAAAACTATACTATAGTAGGTTCGACATGATTGCAAAGATTTGACATCAAAACGTTCAAGCTATATTCTTGAGAGATACCGTAAAGTCTATAGCATAAAGTTTTAAGAAAACGTCTTTGTACATCCTCGATTTTTTATGTGTACATCATAGCCGGACACCAAACCATTGAGGCGTATTCAAGTTTCGTCCTTACAAAAACGTTAATAGGAGTTTGAGTGTGTTGGGATTAACAGAGTCGGTGGAATTTTTCGTCACAAAATCTAGATTTTTGTAAGCAGTTGACACGATGTTACATGCGTGTACAACAAACGTTAATTTACTGTTAAAGGTGACACCTAAATCTCTGAAACTGGCGCACTTCCTATATGCCATATGCCATTTATACCATAGTCAAAAATGAAGGTTACAGTCATCAGGAGATTGCAATCAAGTTCAGGCCGATGTCATTTACAAAGATGATGAACACCAAGCGGCCTAATACCGAGCCTTGCGGGACACCAGATGTAGTAGCTTGACCTGTGGCCATGGTATTCTGTTGGACAGGTAAGAATAGGAAAAAAGGATAAAGTTTCAAGTGAGGCCAAACATTGAAAGTTTTTTGAGGAGAGTACCATGATCAAACCGCTTTGGATAAATCATTGTGAATGACATCTATTACCTGACCGGAATCATCTAGGTCAGATAAACTTTAGTCACTATGTTCCATCGTTCAATATAACCTTTTGGAAGATAAATTCATATTGATTTGAGTGAAGGTCCTTTTGTGTTTAATGTTAGCCGGAGAATAGTTGTTTTCTGTTAAATAATCCAAAAATAGTTACATTTGTATCGTAGATTTTTTTAATTTTCAGTTTTTTTTTCAATATTCAATTGAGAATGTTTTTCTTTCTAACCATTTATAATAGTGATATAAACATCATATATCATATACCATTTCAATATTATTCTTGAATTCAGTTTTTTTAATGAATCATGAGTTTCTTCCCAAAAAAATTTGTAAATTCTTCCCTGTAATATATTATCAGTTCTCTGAACTGAGACTGAAGCTAGTGTCATAATTTTCTCATTTCAATGCCACTTCAACATATTGTTGAATTTTTTATTTACTCTCTATTCCGGAAGAAAGTAGATAGCCCATCTGCTGCATGGCAAAAAATGTGACACCTTTTTGACTAGCTCGGACATGACACACAAATACACTGAGCAACTGTTAGTACTCAACCGACATACTGTATTCTTTACTATATTAGCTAATTCAATAGGCTCCTTTCATATTTCACATTTTCAGAATTATTTTATATATTTCCTGCCATACCCCTTTGAATTCTATCTTGAAAATGAAAATTGAAATTAGTATTCAGCCGAAATACTGTATTCTTTACTATATTAGTTAATTCAATAGGCTCCTTACATATTTCAGATTTTCAGAATTATTTATATATTTCCTGCATACCGCTTTGATTTCTATCTTGAAAATGCAAATTGAAATTACAATCGTATCCAATATACAGGGTGTTAGTGAATAAGTGCGAAAAACTTCAGGGGATAATTCTGCACGAAAAAATAATGACAGTTTGCTATATAACTTTTGTCCGCAAAGATACGGGGTGTTCAAGTTTTTCTTAAAAACTGACAATTTATTTATTGCTCTGAAACCGATCGAGATATGCAAATGAAATTTGGTGAGTTTTAAGGGGTAGTTATTGCGCATTTTTTACATGCAATTAAGAATTTCATGTTCATCATTGGCGCGCTGACAGGTAATGATCTCATTCTTTTTAAAGAAAAAAATGGTACGCCACTGAGATATTTCAAATTAAAAATCATTTCTGAATTCCTCGTTCAATTTGTGACAAAAAATCTCTCCTGCTTTTTTTCCGTATGGGGCGTGATGCTAGTAGGCTACTGTCAACATTCTGTTAAATACGAAAATTTCAACAAAATGTCAAATTAGCGTTTCTTCATTTTTAAGCTTTTAATTTAGTATAAAATTAATGATAATAAGTAATTAATTTTTCTTTTATCGAAAAGAATGGAAAATTATACAAATGCGGAATTGTCACAGACATGCATTTTGTCTATGGTCGAAGTAATGGAAATGGTCGGCAAGCTCGACAATTGTATGCTGAGTGGTATCCAGGACGTAGGGTACTCCATCACACAATATTTACTCGTCTTCTCCAACGTTTGTGCGAAAATGGTACATTTAAGAAGTAAACGGCTGACTGGGGGCGCCCTTGAGAAGTACGAACTGTGCAACTAGAAGAAACAGTTCTCGAGTTAATTGCAGAGTCACCTGAAACAAGTACTCGAAAAATTGCCAACTTACTGAATGTATTTAAAATTCCTAAAGAACAGCAATTGTATCCGTTTCATATTCAACGTGTGCAAGCTCTACTACCTAGAGACTTTTTTCCGCGCCTAGTTTTTTGCCATTGGATTCTTCATCAAATCGCTCAAATTCCTAATTTTTTTAAATAGCGTTTTGTTTACTGACGAGGCTAATTTTGGGCGACAGTGTATACGAAATTTCCATAACAATCACCTCTGGGCTGGGAAAATCCACATGGAATCTTTGAAGCTCATTTTCAGTATCAGTTTTCAGTAAATGTGGGGTACTTGATGATCATTTAATCAGTCCATATTTCCTCCCACAACGACTAACAGACGACTCTTACCTTAATTTCCTGCAGGAAGAGTCACCTGTTCTTCTTGAAGGAATTTCTCTTCAGCTGAGACAAAACTTCTGGTTCATGCATGATGGTGCACCAGTCCATTTTAGCATTATTGTACGTAATCACTTAGATACAGTATATCCAAATCGTTGGATATGTTGGGGAGGTACGGAACATTGGCCTGCTCGATCTCCGGATTTAAATCCTCTAGATTTTTGCATTTGGCGTTCTCTCAAGTCATTAGTTTATTCCACGAAAATGTTGAAGACCTGAGGAATCGAATTATAGCCGGCTGTGAGACAATAAGAAATACAGGAATATTTGTGCGAATACGACAATCAATGAGGCGAAGCGTTGAATCTTGTATCACGTCTGAGGGAGGTCATTTTGAACATTTGTTGTAGCTTTGCGCCTATTTATTTATTAGTGTCATTTTCTGTTATTGTTCTGGTTTAACGTTATTGTATTAGATAGTTCTAGATAATGTAATAAAGAAATGAAAAATACGCGTTAATATGTTTTATTTTTTTTGCATAAAAACGGCGCCCCATACGAAAAAAAAGGCTAGAGAGATTTTTTGTCACAAATTGAACGAGGAATTCAAAAAGCAATAAATAAATAGTCTGTTTTTAAGAAAAACTTCAACACCCCGTATCTCGTAAAATAAGCATTTGCGGACAAAAGTTATAGAGCAAACTGTCATTATTTTTTCATGCAGAATCACCCCCTGAAGTTTGTCGCACTTATTCAAACACCCTGTATGTAGCAGCGTTTGAGGCACGAGTTCTTTAGGTAGATTTCATAGTGCTATCGGATTTTGACTTTTTCTCTCCAAGATGCATTAACTCAAGACATTTTGAAAATTGGACATAAGTATTTCATACTTATTATTTATTAGTTAGTTCATATGCCTTATATATTTTCTGTTGAATAAAGTTATTGTTATTTCTCTAATTCAAAGTTGAACTTTTGTTTTTCGAAGTGAATAATATAGAGTTTGAAAGCCAAGTAAGTACTGTCTACATTCACTTGTGCGTTTGTTCAATAGATAAGTGGATTTTTGTATCATCAGAAGTGTTATTTATTGAAAGTATTTGATATTTTCAAGGAACTGTAGAGTTGAATTAAACCGGTAAGGAACTAGTTCGGTATATTTTTTCTTTAAGTTGGATTGCATAGAAATATTAGGAAAGTTTATGAAGATTTGATATAAAACTTTTGATCGTAGACTTTGGTTTCCACAAAATGAATAATATGTTCCATGATCAGTCAACTTGATGAATGATAATAGAAGAATCAATAAAAAATTATCATTTCTCGGGCCGTAGAATTTTCCGATTACGTTATAGAGAAAAGTTGTATTGGTAAGAGTTGTAGGTATTAATAGTTATTTAATCAACTAGTGTATTGATGATGGCGATTAATGATCGAGATACTTTAACGCGAGAGCGAAGCGAGCTCGTTAATGTTGCAAATAAAGTATGGTTAATAAAACATGTAGTTTTTCCGGAATTTCCCAATTTTCCAGGGGAAGAAAAATTTGTCAGTTGTTAAAATGTTCATCAACCTACCCCAATTTAAAAAGGTTCTACGTTGTCTAGAAGCCGAGATAATGTTAAATTTTGATGCGCGCTCAAATCTGTTCTCCCCTTCACCTGACCACGGTGCTCTCACAAAAGTAACTTCACTTTAAGCACCTTCACTTCAAAGGGTCAATTGTAAACTTATCAATTGAATCATAAAATATAGGTCTTCATTAAAAATCTGTTGAAAATTCAACTCTTAATGTTTATAATTTACAGAGATATGATAAAAAAAAGTTTCTATCTTGGCTCCTATTGGTCGTAGAAGATTCTTTTTTTCAAATACTTGTTTTTCAACCAGCTCTTCAATGAGCATAATAGTAAGCCTTCATCACAAAAATAATAAAGTTATTCAATTTGTTTATAAGAAAAGAAACACCCCTTTTTACCAACAATTTTTTTAACAAATAACATATTTTTTCAACTCACCTTGTAGTTCAAGATTTCAAGAATCCATTGCACTTTGTTGAAAATAACCAGACATTATCTTGTTTATGACAATTGTTTAAATAAATGGTATTTTGGTTGAACATATGCAATTATTCATAAACTATTAAACCGATCTAGCTGAAATTTGTCACACATATAGACTCATGATGACCTCCTTACCAAGGTGTTATACGTCACTTATAACAATTATTGCAAAAGTTATAAACATATCTAAAATAATGCAAAAAGAGGGTTTTTCGCCATTATCTCGATAATTTTTAATCGATTTTAACGCATAAAAAAATAAAGGTATTTTTAATACCTACAACTTTTACCAATACTCTCTAAAACGTAATCGAAAGTTCTACGGCCCGAAAACTGAATTTTCCGACATTGATGGTTGTTTATAAAAAAAAGGGCAAAACTGGCTATACGTTTTTATGTATTTTCGATGTACTAACCCCCATCACACCTAAAAACCTTCAGATATCTGTAATAATGAAATCAACTTTATTTCTGTACAGACTCGGCTATAGCCAGAAGCAAATTTTCAAGCGCTAGCAGTTTTTCGGGAGACCGAGAGCTCAGGACAGGCAATATGACCACTAACAATACGGTTTGCCTGCCGGTTTGCAAATCGAAAGGCCTGCCGGTAATCTGCAACGTGTATGGCAACCTAAACGCAAATTATGTTTATTATTTGTGACCGTTACGCAACATTTTGGCGCATCCAATCAACTCAAACTTCAGCAATGAATAACATTAATAAAAAAAACAATTTAGAAAAATCTTTGACAACTTGCATGCATTTCGAATAACATCTTTCTAATGCTTTGATAGTATGGTAGGTACACTATTTCGAAGTAGTTAAATCAATTGCCAGTTGGATTTTTCTTGCTATCTCCCATAGATAGCATACCCGTTAACTCAATAATCGCGTCTAATTAGCATCGGTTTTTCTCGTATTTACAGTTTCCATTCAAAGAAACGAATCATCGGTAGAATAAATACATTTCCGCGTAATTTGAAAACAATGTAGGAGATAATACCAACACTCCAGCAAAAAAGATAACCGAGATATAGACTATAAGTAACACAAAACAGCAATTTGTGTTACGGAGAACAACAATCTTCATTCAATGCTAATTATAAGTCAACGTCGCAACATCCTTGTAAGAATATTTCGTATTTGAAGATATAACTAATAAGTAGAGCAGATTATTGTAAAATAAACTTGTTTGTTTAGTAAATTCAGATGGTTTTCACTTTCTTGAAGGTCGTTGATTCAATGTTTTGTTTCCAGTGACTGGGAAAACTGTGTTATTCATTTAGTAATTTATCCGAGTGTACTTAGTCAAAATATTGGCGAGGGCGCATAGCTAAAAATATTTTCCAGTTTAAGGGTGTTTCGAAAAAGTTTGATAAGTTATTTATATATTCAAACACACTCTAAAGACTAGTTATTAACATTACTACAGGATTTGGACAGAATTTTTTTTAAGTACAACAAGTTCTCCAATTGGAAATCCAATTTTCATAATGAAATTTATGATAGACTAATAGGGTTAGGCTGAGTTTTTTTCTTGTGAGGCGATAACCGCCCCATCCACTGCGACCTTCTCAGATTGTTTATTCCTCGATCCTAATTAAATTAGAGTTCACCTTCAAGTCCCGTCCTTCTGTCGATGATGACGTTCGGTGATACTCTTTCCAGGTTTTTGGGCTCCAGCTGCCCGTAATCCAGACCTTTGCATATGCACAAAATGTGCTCTGCTGTTTCTTCCTCGTCTTGGCAAAAGCAACACTCTGCGTTTTCGCAGTAATTCTCAGGTTTTTCCTATTCAATTCTGACAGGGCTGCTGTTCTTCGTTTCGAAGGGTTTGGTATAAATGCCTTCGAGTGGACTTGTCCCACTGTTTCATAACAGTACTGGAGTTTTTTTCGCTCGGTCCAGTCTGAAAAAACTTCTTCGGTTATGCTCTTTGATATTCCGAAGAAAGGCTCTGGTCCTATGAACTCCCTCATATGTCTTCTTTTGTCAGAAGGTCGTATTCCTCATTTCTTTGAAAGCATTTGTTGTCCAGGGACCCACAGCAGAGTTATTATGTTGTCCTTGTCTACGCTTTGAAAGGCTTTTCACGCATACACTCACTTTTGCCTACTGCATAAACTCACTCTCGCCTCCTTCTCTAAGCAAATGTGCAAAGAAGGGATGTTGTGGGGGAATTCCATTGCTGATGTGGGGGTGTTGGACCCTGTTATGATTAGACACGTTTGCCTCTGGAGTTTGTTGAGCTTTTCTCGTGCACTCTTCTGTGGTAAAGCCAGTACATTCGTGTGGGTTGCATTTTCCATGTTTTCGCACATACTCTTGTACAAGTCCATAGGACTTGCCTTCTTGCTGTTGGATTCTACGTGAGTTTCCTTATCTAGAATAACCCCCAGGTATTTGACTTCTTCTTTGAATGGAATGTTTCAGCATAGAGGACCGGCTTCCTTAGTAAATTTTCTTGCTGGGGATGACCGATAATTCTTTTTTTCACACCACCTAGTGATAGTCCTAGAAGCCTATTGGAGTATCACATCTCCAAATTTTCTTCTAACTGTTATAACTATATCGTCAGCGTAGGCTTGAACCTCGACTAATGTGGTAATTGGAGGTCTAGAACCTTCAATTTAGAAACTTCAAAGTTATTTTTACACATGCTTTATCAGCTTCCTGTACGTTTCTCACTTCGGTGAGAATACCAGGTCATGGCTATGAAGTTATTGTATTGTCATCGGTTCTTAATACCAGGGCCGGATTAAAAGGTGTGGAGGCCCTGGGACAACAAAGGCGTGGAGGCCCCTAATTATTTTTCAAACAAGTTAAACATTTTTTTTCTTTAAATTGTTTGAATAATTTATTGCGGAACAAATCAAAATATTCAAAAACAAGCATATGTAGGTATAATAAATTACAGCGATACGATATAATATTTTTCTATTTTTTCATGTGGATGAATCCATTTCTTTAGTGTATAATAATGTGATGATTTACTTTGTGATATACACATGATTTATCGGATCGAAGATTGATATTAACAATTAACGCGCTTTGGAATGTTTAAAACGAAAAATGAGTGGAAAAAGTGGGAGAACTGCTCTTCTGTTGTCAGATTTGTTTTTATATATTGATTCGTTTGAAAATATGAATAGGATGTTC
The DNA here is from genome assembly GCA_018342105.1 of Gonioctena quinquepunctata. NCBI lineage: Eukaryota > Metazoa > Arthropoda > Insecta > Coleoptera > Chrysomelidae > Gonioctena > Gonioctena quinquepunctata. The sequence goes on from JAFIRS010000216.1 coordinate 963,944, forward strand.
ATAAAAACAGATGTGGAATCATCTGCGACTGAAAGATAAACTTTAATCACTATCTTCCATCGTTCAAGATAACCTCTTGTGGGGAATTCATGTTGAAAAGGGAAACATTCTCCATTGAATATTGAATAGAAATTATTTCTGGGAATTGAAAAATCCACGATAAAAAATTAATTATTTTTTGTAATATCTAACTAATATCTAACTACTTCCCCGGCTAAAGCCACACTGAATATTTCGCATATAATTCGGTATTTGTTAGAAAATGTCACTTAATAATTTCCATTGTGGGGGGCCCTCTCTCGTGGAGGCCCCGGGGCTACAGCCCCGGTTGCCCCCCTCTTAATCCGGCCCTGCTTAATACGGCTGTGGCTGAAAATTAATTTCAAACATTCTGTTACATACATACAAGTAAATCTGATAAAGCGTGTTAAAAAAGTGCGCTCGTTTGGACTCAGCACTTTCACCAAAAGTTAGGAAAACATGTGGATGAATCAATCAATGAGTTTTTCTCCTTAGTCGGAGTTTAAAAATACGCTTTGTAACTAAAAAGTTGAAAATAAAATAACACGCTTATATAGCAATATGGACTAAAGAGTTAAAAATAATAAGAATACAATCATTGACCAAAAAAATTCCTTTTATGTAAAAAAGCGTGGGGTGCTCTTTACTTACTTTTCATAATGAATCTTCCTTTACGAATGGTAGCGACAAAAAACTAGAAAACTATATCAGCACCACACGCTTTTTTCACATAAGAGAAAGTTTTTGGTCTGACTTTATTCTTACTATTTTTAAGTTAGTTTTTCGTTTTTAAACAATTTCTTTTTCAGTGTAACGTAAAAGTCATGTATGATCTATTAGTCACTTCCACTTTTTCAACCGACGAAACCAAAAAGGAGGAGGTTCTCTAGTCGACCCGTATATATTTTTTTTCCATCATTTTTTTTTATGTAAGATCACGCCTAACTTTTTACTGAGGCGTCCGATTCCCAAAATTCTTCAGTGGATAGGGTGTACTTCGAAGGTGGTCACATTTGAATTTAAAAGATGAAATCCACCCCTAAGGGTAGCAAAATGAAGGATATTGATCACTCACCCTCTGAATTCTGGTCCGTTAACCGATTCTATCAGGCATAACTTTGTACTGGGTTTTTCGTTTTGGATGATTCTTTTTTTAATAGATAGGGTATACCTTATTGGATTTCGAATGGAATTATATACCCTTACGGGTAGAAAAATAGGGGATAATTGATTTTTCACTTATGAACATTGGCACACACATACGTAGTTGACAATGACAGATCGCTACTGACATTATTTCTGTTCCACATCCGTCAAAACAATTATATTCTATGAGAGGATGGAATGATATACAAAGTAATGAAATGAACTAACCAGAACAACAAAAATAATTTATATTACAACAAATAGTAAAAGTAGATAATCATATTGTTTAACTGGTGATAGTTGAAGTAAGGTGGGTAAGTAAGTATTTTGGAAGTAATCAAAAAACAAGTAGGTAGTAATTAGTATATTCTAGCCATGAAAATTTAAAAATAAAAACTTTTTAACAAAATTAAACCGACGAAATACGGAACTGAAAAGTAAAAAATAAAATAAACCTTCTTAGTCTCAATAACTAAGTTCCTAAACTAATGTAAGTAACTAATTTTGAGTCGGCGCCAAACAAACAATCAACGAACATCATTAAATTACTTCAAAAAAATTATCAGAATGTCACCGCCCAACTCGATGCCATCATTTTACGCCTTACCTAATTCATTTGCTTGTTTGCTTGGCGCCGACTCAAAATTAGTTACTTACATTAGTTTAGGAGCTTAGTTACTGAGACTTAGAGCGTTTTCACACACACCGGCAAAACCGGTGCCGGTGCCGTGCCGGTGCTGGTACCAGTTCCGGACCGTACAACAGCGTATTTCACACAGCCCGGCATATCGGTGCCGTTATCTGTGTTAGTATACGTTGAACAGTGCAGGAATAAAGATGTGTGCTGTTACTGCTGTCTTCTAGGGTTATTGTATTTCAGGAGAAAATTCCGAAAAGCTTCCTCTAAGAACGCATATACTTCCTTCCATGCCTTTTCTTTTTCAATTTTGTTTTTGAAGCAATCTGCAGTCTTGTCCCACAAACAAGGCTTACTTTCTACGGCTTCAATGAGGGTTACAACATCGTATTTGAATAATTTACTCATTTTTGGTTTACAAATGTACGATCAAATATAAAATACTCTGTCGCTATGGAGACAACAACGATACTAAGCGATATAAACAAAATACGCATCAAAATACTCTCCGTTACCGACATGTCAGAACAGGTGTGTGTGAACAAACGTACATAAGAAATCACAGCAACCGACAAATCAGAGACCAATCCGTCTTCCGATTGTCGAGATCCCCGCCGGCTGCATAAATCAGAATCGGCGGCCGTACCGGCAAATAGGTCGGACCGGGCTATGTGTGAAAATTACGATTTGATTACATTGCATTCGGTGCCGGCACCGTCACCGGCACCGGTTTTGCCGGTGTGTGTGAAAACGCTCTAAGAAGGTTTATTTTATTTTTAACTTTTCAGTTCCGTATTTCGTCGGTTTAATTTTTTGTTAAAAAGTTTTTATTGGAGTGAAAGTCAGGAGGCGTAACATTTTTTAACTGACGAAATAAAAACGGAGGAGGTTCTCTAGTCGACGCGTATATTTTCAACTCATGAAATTAAAGAAAGAGGAGGTTCTCTTGTCGACGCGTAAGGGTAGCAAAATGGAGGATATTGATCGTTCACCCTCTGAATTTTGGTCCGTTAACCGATTCTATGAGGAATAACTTCGTAGTGGGTTTTCCGATTTAGATGATTCTTTTTTTATTAGATAGATAGTTGATCATATTTCAATTTGGAATAAAATGTTCCACCCCTATGGGTAGAAAAATAGGGGATGATTGATTTTTCACTTGTAAACATTGGCACACATATGTAGTTGACATTGACAGGTCCTCCTACATCCGTTACAATAATTACATTCTATGAAAGGATGGAATTATATACAAAGTGATAAAATCTAATCAAAACTTTCAAAAATAATTTATATCATATAACAATAAATAGTTATATTATTTAACAGTTAATAGTTGAAGTAAGCTAGGTAAGTAGGTATTTTGGAAGTAATCAAAAATTAAGTAGGTAGTAATTTGTAGATTTCAGCTACAAAAAATTGAAAAATAAAAACTTTTTAACAAAAAATTAAACCGACGAAAAAATTAACTGAAAAGCAAAAAATTAAATAAACCTTTTTAGTCTTAATGATAATTGAGCTCCTAAACTAATGTGAGTAACTAATTTTGAGTCGGCGCCAAACAAACTAGCAATTGAATTAGGTAAAGCGTAAAATGATGGCAGCGAGATGCACACTGGCGTTTTGATTACTTCTTCAAAGTAATATAATGATCTTCGATAATTGTTTGTTTGGCGACGACTCAAAATTCAATTATCATTAAGACTAAGAAGGTTTATTTATTTTTTGCTTTTCAGTTAATGTTTTCGTCGGTTTAATTTTTTGTTAAAAAGTTTTTATTTTTTTCATGAACTAAATTGAAACGAATATCCAATTGTCCATTGTTTCTCTACACAAATCAGTTCTTCCCTGGTATAACCTTCCTACTTCATATATTACTGGCAGAAATGTTTTTTGTTGCATATGCATGTCACTTGTAGATTATTTCCTTCACACGTCTCGAAGTAATCAATTTTGGCGGAACAATTTTTTATTTTTGTTATTCCAATGAAAAATATGCCAAGTTTAAGTTTAGAATTCAATTCAAATTTGAAAAGTAAAATCAATAAATATAAATCAACTTGTGAATCAACGCTTTAAATTAAAATACCACTTGCGTACGTATTCACTAGATGAGGTAGAACTTGGCAGCTCAATACTAGAATACGGTTCAACTGTTATAAACTTGAACTTGTTTTCTTTTAAAGAAGTGTTTACGAATGTATTCCATCACTTTTTGTAGATTAACAGATTGCTTTTCTTAAAATCACGACAAATATACTGTTCTCCTCTATTTGTGCTCGGTTTTCGTCTCATGATCGCTCTAAAATGCGAACGTGTCATTTCTATTGCTGAAGAGAGTTTAAAACTTATTCAGATTTAATTTCACGACTCCTTCACGGGAATCGAATGCGGTCCAAACTTTACTACGGTTTCCGAAATTAATTCAAACCCTTTAAACGTGTTCTGTGCGAAGTCGTAGAATATAAATTATGGCGAAGACGCCAATTATAAAACCAACAGATTTTATTCCTCAATTTGATGGGTTGCCAAACTCTACTACTATGACAAATTTCAGATTGCTTAGTTTTGTGTCTTCTAATTTCAATTAACCATTCTCAAACTCTTTCTGAAGATAGAGATTGTGGATTGTAAGGGGTCCATATGGCTGTTCATCCTCTCCGTACCTCGACCTGTAAGATCTTTTCTACGTCACCCTTTATCTATTCGAGGCCCCAGATTACGAGACTCCTGGCGGAGTTTATTAGTTTCCTGGGAGCTAAGTTCCTGATGTCTAAGAGCGTTAATGGAAACCCTCCGAGGAAGCCATTTGCAAAACACCGCTTGGGCGCATATTTCTATTGCATGGGTTTTCTGCTTGAAAAATTGTTGGGGCTTTGCCTAGGGGTTTGAGAGCCTAAAACTAAGACGCGTTACTCCCACTTCAGCCTTTTCGTCCATCTTGAAGCCACCAGTATACCGTACTGAAGCATTCCTACATTGAATATGGTGGTTGTTTATGATCACCCCATAATTCTCTTCAAAGTCCTGCCTAGCTGGAATTATGTCTGATGGCTTGTCCTGAATTCTAGGAAATATTTTCCAGAATATTCAGATATCCAATCAGATTGCTTTCAAGTTTGATGCCTTCCCAAACTGGTTTTAATAAAGTTATTGTGATTGACCTTTGTTGTATCTAAGGCTAAATTTTTAATTTTCACCCAAACCTAAACAAAGCTCATGATTAATGTCATATTGAGGTATTCACCAATAGTTTTATTGTATGATTTATATACGAAGCATTGTTTTTAAAATAAGTCATTGGAACATTTTTCAATGGATCCTGAAAATCACGATTTTTTTGGTTTTTGGAGAGCTTCTTATAGAATTAGCAGACGTCATTATGAATATAAATAATGGAATGTCTGAAACGGAAATGCAAACATAACAACAAGCATGTTGGAATGTCGTTAAATAGAGAGTCATCTTGCACGGGAACTCTCTAGTATTGACTAAGGTCAAACACTATACTGGTACAGCTGATTCCAGTCATTCGCAATCCATCATTGGAAAGAAAAACCTTCCATATATAACCATTCTCTAATGAATATACGAATAGAAACTCATTTTCTGTATCAATATATTTCAAACATTTTTCTTGGTGAATTACTCCAGTTATATTTTTTAGTTCATTTAAACTTGTTGTTGATGATATGATAGGAAATTATGAGTGTCAAAATGTATTGTTCTAACATAAGTTGATTTATTGGTATATCACATGGAAGTAAGCAATTTTAATGATTTCTTGTAATACACGGATATTTTGGTGATATTCTTTTCACCAACAAGATCCCCATGATTCCAGAAGATTGTTTGCAATGCCTATAATACCCATAAAATCAAAATTCTTCAAGATGATCATATGGTTAACTCTATCTGGAAGCCTGCTTAAGGTCTTTAAGAACACATAATTTCCTTTGTCGAGTACCTACTTCATAAAACTTTGAACACTGACCGACTAACTGACAGACAACGCACAGCCTTAACCAGTGGGTCTAGAAGCACGAAATTTTGCACGGGAGTTCTTTATATGACGCAGGTGTACCCTAAGGATTTTTGAAAATTCATCCCTAAGGGGGTTAATGGAGGGTTAAAAAAAGTATAAACTCTCGAAATCCACGCGAGCAAAGCGAAGCTAGATGAAACACAAATAAAATCAGAAAAAAATACAAATTCCACGAGGACGAAGTCGCGGATAACAAATAATATTTCTATGAAATGAATCACTTGAAGGGCTGCTACTTGTGTTCCACTGTTTTAAAAAAAAAAACGAGTAGATTTCAATCAAACCCATATTTTTTGACAATTCTTTTTTATTGGTCCTTTCTTGATTGGATCTTGAACAGTTCTACTCTCAGATAACGCGACTATATTGTGAATACAATCCACAAGAGATATATAAAAAAACTGGGTGACAATGCAGAATTCTAGGAAAGTTTCTAATATTAATTTGACAATTAAAACGTTCTGATTTTTTGCATTACCACCCGCGTCAAGCACCCTCGGCAACTACTCTTGCCCACCACTCCTCCTTTACTATCTGATTACGAAAAAAACTCAACGAGGGTTTCCTCTAGAAAACATCGAAATAAATTATTTTTTTAAATATTTTTTTTGATATTTGCAGTGGTTTTGATAAAATTTAGGAAATAAAATCCATTTCAGAATTTTTTCTGATAATCCATCCACAATTAATGCCGAAAACAATTGTTCAGAAAAATTCGATTGGATCTCTTGAGATCTATCGACTGTACTTCCTAATGAATATTTTATTTTTCACTCTCTTCATATTTTTCCCACATTATTTCCTGTACCCTTCTTGTATTCAGAGGGAAACTTTATAAATATTTTTGTAGGAATAATCAAAAGGAATATTCCCAAATAACTTTATAGAAAAATTATACAAAGCAGAGATATAAAATGTTTCCATGAAGTTCAAGATTATTTATTTCTGACAAATTATTTTCCTCACAACTAAAAAGTCATAATATAAGTTGTAAAAACGATGGTTGAGACCAACAAATCTCCTCCAGCAGTTCAAGCAAATTTTCAAGTAAATATTCCTTCCTCAAATACTGAATATGATCAGAGCGTAAAGAAGTCGTTAAATGAGTCAAATTTGTTCTTCTATTACCTATTGTCCTACCAGAAAGTCGAAAAGCAACATTTTATCGACTCATAGGCCCATCGCGAAACAGTCTCCATATTCATTTTTTGTACTGTTTCGTCATAACATAAGAATCAATATTTCTCCAAAAAAAACAATCCTAATGAGTACCACATGAAATATATTAATGACATATGTGAACATATTCAACTTTCAAACTAGTTTTTGGAATGTTTACCATGGCCATGTTAAATTATCAGTTGTTCTGCTTCCACGAATAGTACAGTAACAGATATTACATTGAGATAAAATACACATGAAACTTCTGTCTTCCTCTTCTAACCTCAAATGTTCAACTTTAGGTCGTGAATAGGGAAAAAAGACCACTATTAAGGCGAATTCATTTATTTATATTGAGAGAAATGTATTGATAACCCAATTTTTCACTTCTAAATTACTTCCGTATTTTCTCCAGATAGGTAAATATGACGTATATTTTACGTTAAATTCACCTTTCGGAGGTCGACAAGGAAAGGAGTTTTTGAAATTATCAAGAACGAACCAAGAACTGGCACTGTAAAAACTGAATAATCATCGTAAGTTAGAAACTATTTTGAACTTCTATATCATAGGGCTCAGTTTCATCGAGTAAGTCTGGAACGTCTTATCATTGAACTTTCTATACATCCCATATAACATACCTAGGACACGATTTCAGAATACCTTATAACGATTACAATAATAGTTACTTCAATAAACTAGGATAGCGATTGCCACCTCCGCAATGACGTTAACGCTACGAAGTGAAAGTACACATTAACGAACACTATTTCAAATTTCAATATTTAAATGGCAAATGCAAGAAGTGTATTATGCAGTCGGTTTCGAGTTGTTGCCACGGACCTTTTCACGATGCATAATGAATGATTGAGTTATTATGTCTGTTATAAAAAAGGACAACAATACATACGTTTTCACAAAGACTCGAGTTGGTTGAGTACGTGAAGGGAATGAGTATGCAAATTAGTTCTATTTACGTCATTCGATTAATGTATGATTTCTTCGTGTGCCGAAGAAGGGTGTGTTACTTATTTACCAAAGAGTAACAAGTAAATTGTATATAATACAAAGTCATGATCGTGAGTTCCTTTGGAGAAGAGAATATTATGTATCGAGGGTAATATCATAAGTGCAAGGAGTTGTATGGTCAAATTTTTTTGAAATATTCCAGAAAGCCTTTTGCTTTGAAATTTTACTGAGTTCGATTTGCGGTTTTATTATGTGATTGAGTAGTTTACTCTTTGATAATAAGGCCGCAAATTGCACGAGTTGAATTTCCTAGAGGCAAAATGCTTCAGGAAAAATTTAAAATTGGATAAAATTAACAGAATTCATGTTATATTATCATTTTCATCGGGGAAAGTTACAACAATCCTTTTCGATCCAAAATCAAAGGAATCGTGTCCGAATATTACCATTTTTAAATGCTTCGTTTAACAGATTCATTTATTCACAATGACCATTCACTGCTCTTGAACTCACCCAAAAACCTGAAATATTTAAAAAAATCACCATCAAATCAATATGTTTGTATCTGGAACCGATAAAAAAAAGGTTCTTTGGTGTGAGATCGAATCGAGCCTTCCGCGTGAGAGGCTGTCATGCAAACCACTGCTCTACGAGGACTTTTATTGATGTAGTGAAAATGACACAATTAAATTATTCATTGCCTTACCTGAAAAACTGAGGATTTTTAACATGCTGAAAAAGGTATATTTGAAATCGAATATCAAATCACTATATGTTATGTAGGAGTTCAAAATCTCTTATTCCATCAATTTTGCATTTTCTATTTACCTATACAGGGTGTTTCATAATTGAATGCTGATCCTAAAGGGCGATAATCCTTGGATGATTTTTAAAAAAATTCTTCATATGAACATAGCCCCAACCGCTTTATTTCTGAGATACAGGATGTTGAAATTTAACAAACAAAAAAATCAGTTCTTCCCCAATATCTCTGAAACCGCTTTGGCTTTATTTTTCAATTTTGGTACATGCAAAGTACGCATGAAAATACATTTTTTCCATGATGAAGGATTTCTTAAATTTCATCAGTGGCGTCCCAGTTAACATGCCCTGTCTTATTTTTTATCAAAATAATGATACGCCACTGTCTTTTTCCCAAATAAATATTATTTTTGTAATTGTCTTCTATCTTCTCATAAAAATGGTCTCATGCCTTTTTTCGTCTAGGTTTTCTTAGAAAATAAAATACATTCATTTGCTTGTCTCTATTCGATTTTTTGAAAACTTACATTTTTAAAAGCTTTTATAATTAGTTTCATTTCTCTGTAACAACACACTAACATCTGCAAATCTTGCAAGAAAATCACTTCCCACTGATCCAATTGACTTAGAATTGAGCGTTTATGGTGTTGATCGAAGTTATTTTGCACAGTTTCATAATTTGATTGCAGTGTGGATATTCGTCGGTTTGTTATGGCGCTTTTGACTTTTTATAAAATCATTTTGTGATTATATTTGTTATATTTGATTACTCTGGGTTAAGTTTTTCAAAAATCGATAATATTTGTATTGGAACCAGTCCGGTCCTGACTCTAGGTAGAATAAAGATTACCGAAATTATGGAATGCCGAAAATGTTAAAATTCAAGATTCGTGATTTGCGTGAAAAAAATCCTGAAAAGTGAAAAAGGAAAAATATATAAACCTTTTTAAAGGTATATTTTAGGTTTTATTTTAATTGCGCCTGAATATTAAAAATCAAAAATGGTTTGTAAAATTAAATTAGTTTGTAACATTATCCTGTTTCAATGTTGAAAATCCGTTCATGAAGAACTAAGAAATAATATATGCTTGAATCAATTCAGCTGAAAATGGCATCGACAGTTATCAGGGAGATAATCGAGGAGACATTGAATGAAAACACAGGGTCATCAGGAAATATAATCTACCTCCTAAACTTTGCATCTATAATAAAGTATTGCTTCTGAATAGAAAGTGAATCTCAGAAAAACGTCTAAACTACAATATTGTAAATGGCAACATGCTCTCCTCGATTCAATATCTTGAAAATGATTATTAATGAAGAAGTTCGAAAAATCATTTTCTTTCAATTTTAAATTGAGAATAGTTTCATTTTCAACAAATTTGTTCAGAATGAACTCTCACAGTCGTGGCATTTCGCGTTTTGAACCTTTCTATGTTTCCTAAATTGTGGCAAATACGAAAATCTAGAAACACCATCGAATAATGAATCAGCTGTAAAAAGCTGTTTCTCCACTGTTCCAAAATACAGTAGATCTCAATAAAATGTTGATTTCTAAGATAGCATTCAAGACACTGTCAATCACCGGTTCCTAAACTGTAGCTACTTCAAGACAAATACTTAGATAACCGTCAAAAGATATAGGTTAATGCCGAATGAAATATCTAATAATACATGGAAATAAGATCCTTAATCCCATCCAAATCACAAGCTCCAATAACTAAAATATGATATAGGTATTCTGTTGAATATTCGAAAAATAAAAGTAAGTATAATAGTATTTACGCAGTTAATTTATGCGGGCATATGATTCGTCTTTCACGCATCGTTTCCAACGAGATTCATTCCACGTCTCTACGAAAATTAAACTTCCACAATAATAACAATCAAGATTCAGTTTCAATTCCTCCCAAGAGTTCAACGACATACGAAAAGCAAAATTCGTCAGTCGTGCGTTATTTTTATTTCAACGAAGCATGCATCACGTCTGGAGAGCGTTTGTTGATAATTTCATAGATTAAATGGGTATGCAGAGAACATGCTTCCGGGTTTTCATGTGCTCATTTCGAATAAACACTTCAAAGTCTTCTTGGCATTATTTTCTTGGTGGGAATGTCAATGATGTCAGAGAGCATTCTAATATATTCCTGTGGAAAATAACTAAACTCTAATGGGCTCATTTAACAAGTTGAAGTATACACATACAAGCTTTTATTTAATTCCACTTGTTAGTTAGTTAGTTAGTTGCAAGTGAATTTTGATCGACATCCAGTCGTCCGATTAATTTGAAATTGGGCAGGTGTTCATAATTTCCGGTAAAAATGCATTATGGAATTTTTGTTAGGAAAAAAAATTGGTAAGAGGGGTTTTTCGGAGTCGGAAATTATGAAATTTTTGTTAAAATTCATAAATTCAAGATGGCAGCCCCAAGATGGAGACGAGTTTTGTGATTATGGTCCGATTCGATTCAAAATTGGTATGTGGGGTTTTCGGGGTCGGAGATTATGATTTTTTTGTCAAAATTCATAAATTCAAATGGCGCCCCAGATGGAGGACGAGTTCTGTGATTATGGTCCGATTCGATTCAAAATTGGTATGCGGAGGTATGCGGGGGTTTTAGGGGTCGGAGATTATGATTTTTTGTCGAAATTCATAAATTCAAGATGTCAGCCCCAAGATGGAGTACGAGTTTTGGGATTATGGTCCGATTCGATTCAAGTTGGTATTCGGCGGTTTTCGTGGTCGGATATTTTGAATTTTTTGTCAAAATTTATAAATTTAAGATGGAGGCCGAGTTCTCTGATTATGGTCATATTTTATTCAAAATTGGTGTGTGGGAGTTCTTGGGGTCGGAGATCATGATTTCTTTCAGCTCAAAACTTACAGGGAAGAGACTTTGTAATAACGATGCTCTATTAGAAATGAATTAACTAAAAAGCAAAAAAAAATAACTTATGAAAAACAAGCTTTTACGTATAAAATAAGTTTAAGTCCTCGCTGACAATGATTTAATAATTTTTTGTTGAATTATTTCGTTAATAAAATTAATTCTTCGACAAGTTGTTACTTACCAACCAATCATTTTTCAATGAAATTAATTGGTACTTACTTTTATGAACACTTCGCGCGATATTTTTTTAAAACAAATAATTCAACAAAAAATAATTAAATAACTTATTTATACGTTTTAGTACGCTTAATGAAAACTTGTCTAAAAAGGTTTTTTATTGTTTTTTTTATTGATTCATTAATCATCTAACCTTTTCACACACGAATATTATTAGCTCGCTTATATGTCTGTCCGGTACAAATCTTGCATTCGATTTTAAACTAACTTCCCGATGAGCTACAGACTTGAAACTTCGGAAATGGCTCAGAACTGGATGACAATACAATAAAAACTCGTTTGTTTGTCTGTCCGTTTGTTCGTTTTCTTGCGGAGCACAAAAGGTTAGGATCACACAATCTCTCCATACCGATCCTGGTTGTTTTGTGATCTAGAGTGTGCTCCGCGATAGTGAACCCTATTGTGATTCTCGACCTTACAGGCAGCGAGCACGGGAGAAAGTGAGGTTAAGGCTCCAGAAAGTAGGCAAGAGAGACGAGCATATAAAAAAACCAAAACATAGAACGGAAGAACACTCCCAAAAAATCCGGATACCCAATAGGGACAATGAGCGACACAGAGTTGAATGGAATGAATAATTATTTATATCTATATATATATATATATATATATATATATATATATATACCACTCAAGCTTCGCTTCCGTGGTTTAATCAGGTAATAAGACCGCAAATTGTACTAAAATTTTCAGGCAGAATGATTTCTCAAAAATTTCAAACATTTTTTAGCCATTATTTCACTCATTATTTTTGAACCAATCCAATGGCCAAAATTTCAAACTAGTAACCAATCAGGTCAGTTTTATAGTGATAAAACGTTTTCTCGCTGTTTTCATACTGATAAAACCAGTAGTAGATTCGATATTGTTTTGCGATAAAACGACACTAAGGTCCTGTCAGAATTATATGTCGACAGGAAATGCAAAATTGATTAAATAAGGGATTTTCAACTGACTATTACAGTGATTTGATATTTTAATTTATATATACCTTTTTCAGCATGTTAAAAACCTCAGATTTTCAAGTAAGGCAATGAATAATTGAAATCCGTTATTTTCATAACACACAACAATTCTCGTGGACTAGTGGATAGCGCACAATACACCATTATCAAAAAGCCACTGGCGTATGACTGCGAAGCCAGAGGTCAGTAGTTTCAATTTCAAAAAATTTATTTTTCAAATTCGACTTTTTTTTTTTTCCACACACAAAAATCCAACTCCAAAAACATTTTTTACACATTTTATCACCCCATCTCAATGTATTACACCCCAAAAACTAACACAAAAGCACACTCACACCAAAATCACCACCATATTTATTCAATATTTCAAGTTGGCAGATGGACCTCGGGATAGGGCCTTTTTAAGATACATAATTGATAGTGAATAATTTATATATATTTTAGGGTTTTGGGTGAGTTCACGAGCAGTGAATAATCATTGTAAATGAATGAATCTGTAAAACGAAGCATTTAGAGACGGACACACGATTCCTTCTATTTTGGAACGAGAAGAATTGTTTCTGGGATGTGATTCTGGAAATATTCTCATCAAATATCATTTGTGCTAGAGGATTTTATCGCAACATTTTTGAAATTTTAATTAAAGCATTTTGCCTCTAGGAAATTTAACTCGTGCAATTTGCGACCTTATTATCAAAGATTAAACCACTCAAGCTTCGTTTTCGTGGTTTAATCAGATAATAAAACCGCAAAAGACATTCAGTAAAATTATCAGGCAAAATGCTTTCTCGAAACTTCCAAAAATTTTTGAGCGTTAAATTAACTCCTATATAAAATGTGTCATTTAAAGATGAGTTTTGTCATTTTGACAGCGATAAAAAAGGTGCATCGTTTTTTATCACCGATAAAAACGCCTGTTCCTCTTAAGCGTCTACATCTAGTATGCTTACGTCACTTTAATGTCTGCCCTGTCAGTTATTTAAGTATTGTTGATAATTGATACTGAAACATTACAACATGAGTCGTTTTGGGGAAGTTTCGACTCAACAAATAACAAAAAATATAGAAAAAGCAATAATTTAATTGTATCAATAAAGATAATTATTGTTGTTGTTCATTCATATATTCGGTCGTTAATTTATCTTGCCAAAAAACACTCGAGCTTTCTTTTAAGGATAAATTTCTTTTAACTCAAAATTTTTCCATTAGTAATTTTGCTCGAAAAACTGACAATTGACAAAATTATTTCGTTACAAAAAGAAATTTATCCGATAAAAAAAAAGCTCTTGTGTTTTTACTGTTGATAAAACTCCTAGTAGCGATGACCCACATACGTCTTCCGTTTGGTGAGGTGAAAGTCCATCCCTCGAAAGTCCAAATCCATTTTTTTTTTAAATCGGACAGGGCCCACTCTAGTACGAAAGAAAAATGTCTATCGACTTTTTCGACGATTATGTGTCTTCCAATATGATAATTTTGTTTAGAAACTGAATAGTAATCATCTGACAAAGCGGAAGAAGATGTGGTTGAAACGCACTACTAGAAACCTATTTTTGACCCTAAAATCGATCATCCCAAAAATTCGACGTTTTCTATATGCTCAATTTTGTGTTCCTTTACTATGTTATGGTCTTTACATCGGAGTGGAAGACTTTTTTAGTAGGGCCCGGCCTCAGGATTGACCAAATAATTGAATTGAAAAACTCGCAGGAGCGGCTAAGTTGAAAAATCGAAAACTGCACTTGGGTTCAATCTTAAGCTTCCAAATTTTGCATGGAGCTTTTTCAGGGGCCATAAAACCTAATTTCCAAAGGAAAGACTTTTTGGCCAACTTTTCACCCCTTCCCACCCCTTTGAATTCCCTCTATTTTCTCTGTTTATTCCTGGTAATGAAGTTTAATAAACTTACCTCAACTAGTTGTTAATGATAACAGGAATATATTTCAACCCCTATATAAGGGCTGTTCGCCCCCGCCGGCTCAAATAATCTTTTTGAGTGAGGAAGAGGACATAAATGAACTCGTTAACGGTTTATAAATGAATAAAGTTATAAACAATTCTTACCAAAAAATAAATAAAGTTATAAAAATTTTCAAAAATAAGTTTCGAGTAGGGCGCCTCAACCAAATCGTCTTCCGCTTTGTCAGATGATCACTTTCTGAACCAAATTAATATAACGGAAGACATATAGAAATCATCGAAAAAGTCGATGGAGATTTTCCCTTCGTACTGGTGTGTGCCCGATTTCAAACATTTTTGGAATTTGGGGTTTTCGAGGGATGAACTTTCATCTCACCAAACGGAAGACGTATAGCTTCTCATCGCGGTTTTAGATCCGTGGCTCTCTAACAATATCACATATGATATTACACTCGATGAAACCCCTAGCACTTTTGATATTACCCTCGATAAAATCCGTAAAACTGATGATATCACACTCGGAAATAACACAGACAAGATATACGAAAAAATCCCAACATTATACAGCAAAGAATACGCATATTTTATTCAATTCTCCATGACGACTGACTCAATTTGAAAACTTGACCTCGAATAGAGTCCACACGCTCGGACAGCGAATCGAATGCTTTGTCATAATCATTACATACTTAGATGACAAAAGAAACAAATAACCCGAACGACAAACTGGAATAAAGCGTATAATAAGTCATCTGCTACAGATCTAATGATAGCGTGTGATATGCTTTGCTAATGATAGTGTGTTAGTATAACCATTTATTATTGACGAAAGATCATTGTTCTGGATTGAGGTGATTGTATATATGAATATAAATGTTTCTGGTAATAGTTCCGAAGGTTGGATATTCTATGCAATTTTGGTACAATTTAAAGGAAGCAATTTACCATAACAAATCAGAGAAAAATACATCCCAACGAGAAGTATGGAATTTTTGAACGGAAATAATTCTGACTGCACATTTTTTCAATATGGTGATTTGTTAGGTTGACCTCAATTAATTCTGAACATTTTTTTGCTTTCACGAGCTGCCTGATTGAGAAATGGCAAAAACTTGTATTTTGTTTATTCTCGTAGTCTCACAATACATATTTTTTACCAAAAATATTTTGATGACTGTTTAGTACTGAGTTCTGTGACTTCAAAATGATTCAACCAGTAGTACAGGTTCAATAGATGAAGTCATGAAATTTGACAGATTTCATGATCCATTGCAGATAAAAATATACTTCTTTCCTCAACATTTTAACAATACAATAATATACAATACATATTAACTTGATTTTCATATCTCATAGTTCCCGAATTGAAGAAATATTGGTGCAACGGTCACAAGAAGTTATTTTGGGTACCACTATAACAAGTAAGATCCCCGTTGTCGTTGAAGTTTCAACAAAGACTTCTAAGGGCTGGTAAGGCGGGTAAAACACGTTGAAATGAAAAACATTCTCAATTGAATATGGAATAGAAATAATTTTCTGTGAATTGGAAAATCCAGATTTTAAATACTCTGAAATAGACCATACTCTCTAGGAAAATCATGATAATGCAACAAAAAGTGCTGTGATAAAAAATATAATACCTCTCATTTTGAAAATCTCGTCGAATCTATTTCCCAAATGATTTGAAGACATAATTTTAATTTATTTCGTCATCAGTATACTGAAAATGAATCCAAGAAAGATTGAGGATAGATGTAACTTTGTTATAATTAGCATTTTCTACTGGCTCAATCTGTACTGTACCATGTCCTCAGATTATTGAAACCCAAAAATGTCGATGAGGCGCAACTCCGCTCAATTATGGTCATTAGGTACCCAGGAAATCAAGTTTTCTTTTCGGAATTTTTTTGCAACCCTTTCATATAATGATTTTCTCCTTCTCTCACACAGAGGGTGATCTCAATGAACAAATTGATTAGGAAAGAAACCATTTCGTCAAAATGTTTTCAGAATGGAACAACTTGAAATCAACTTTTCTTGACTGGCCATTTATCGATGTTATTTATTGCAGTCAATACCAACTCAATACCAAAAACAATACAATTGTTCGTGCAGTCATACTTTTATTAGCATTAGCAGGATGTTTTACAACCGTGTACCTGCAAAATATACCCAAGGTTCATTATGGCAGCACATAAATTTCAGTGGATTCAGTTAGAATTGGTTTCCAATCAAAAGAACACTGGAAGATAACAAATCGATCTATGGCGCTATAAAAACTTTTGGTAATGTCAAATTCATTGATTATTTCATTTCTCAAACCTTATTTATATTGCACTAGCTGGTACCAGCGAATTCGTCGTCGTAAAAATTGTTTTATCCAGGTTATGCCTGTGACTTTGCCTGCTTTCCCATTATCCCGTTATCCCGATTTTCGTTATCCGTTTCAACGTAACCCCGTTTCCCGATATCCCATTATATAAATGCGAAAATATTCTCTGTGTTCAAATATCTGTGAATCCCAATTTTCATGGCGATCGGTTGAACGGTATAGAAGTCGATCCGCTGCAGCACCATCTAGTGGCGAGTTGAAGTAAAATGGATAGCATAAAAACCTCCATGAAAAAACACTTGAATGTGCCAACTTTCCTGGTGATCGCTCAAATGGTGTCGGAGTTTATCAATCTCATACGTAAACCAGCATCCATTTTATATATACATATATATATATATATATATATATATAAATTATATATTTCCGATACATTGAAGTAGTATATTATTCAACGAGCATTTAATAGGCATTTTATGCGACTAGAATTCTATACTTTGTCACAAATATTTGAAAAAATATAAACTTTTTATCGAGAAAACATTTTATTATATTTCAACATTTATAACTTATAATTGGCTACAATTCGTCATTAATTATTTATTAATAGTTATATTTGACCAACTTGTCCAGTTAATTGCAGGAATAGAATCAACATAAATGTAGACATTCTGGTTATTTGCAGAAATTCTTTGATCATCAGATGTTTCAGTAAGAAAATCATTAATATTTTCTGCGGAGAAAGTACTTGCTTTCTCAGGTTGAAATCCTTCACTTTTCCGTTTCAATTTCATGCTGGATATTTTATATGTTTGTCATAGTTCTAAAAAATAAAGAATTGAAAATGTCCCTGGCCAGGGACGAAACGTCTTCTCCTACTAACTACTAGAACATTGTTTTAAAAAAATCCAAAACCCAAGAAAACCTTCCCAAAAGTATATATATATACCCTGAAGGGGTGAAAGTACTGTCAGTTCTGAAGTTTAAGAGTCTTTATATTCGTTGTTTTTTTCAAGGACACGTATGTCAGGGTTTATGGAAATTCAACCCTATATGGGTTAAAACGGGGGTTGAGAGTTTGTATAGGAGTACCGTTAGTTTTTAAGTTGGGGTCATGGCAATTGGTGTTTGAAGTTTTTGTTTCGAATAAAAAATAAGAGTTTTTAGAAATTCAACCTCTAGAGGGGTGAAAATGGGCATTGAAAGTTTGTATGGGGGTTCCGTTAGTTTTCAAGTAAGGGCCATAAAAATTGGTATTTGAGGTCCTTGTTACAAAAAAAAACGTGTTTCAGAAAATCAACCCCTAAATGGGGAAAGTTTTGTGGGTTGTAGTTTTCAAGTTAGGCCATAAAAATTGGCATTTGAGTCATGTAACAAATGAAGAAATAATTTCAGTGTTTTTAGAATTCAACCCTGAAAGGGGTGAAATGGGGGGTGTGAAATTACCGTTAGTTTTGAAGTTAGAGTCATGGAAAAATGTATTTGGGCTTTTCTCCTGATTTGAAGAAAATGAATGTAAGGGTTTTTGAAAATTCAACCCGGAAGGGGTTGAAAGTTTGTATAAGAGTACCGTTAGTTTTTGAAGTAAAACTTCTTTACGCACGCTTGACTTGGGGAGTAAGCTGGTGAATGCGTGACGAGAGCGTTACGAAAAGTGTGATCGGGCGAGGCGAACGGTCTCGACAAAGGTGAGTGCGTATCCCATACTAGTTGCTGGCGTCGTAT
This sequence comes from Gonioctena quinquepunctata, assembly GCA_018342105.1. Taxonomy (NCBI): domain Eukaryota; kingdom Metazoa; phylum Arthropoda; class Insecta; order Coleoptera; family Chrysomelidae; genus Gonioctena; species Gonioctena quinquepunctata. The sequence continues at coordinate 982,754 of JAFIRS010000216.1, forward strand.
ATGCAGCGTTCCTTGTCTATTTTCTCCCTCTACTAATACGCGGCATTCTACTCTCGACATTGGGGCGCGTTTGATTCTCCGTCTTTTTCTTGTCTCTCGCTCTTTCTACGTATTTCGGCCTCGCGTTTCTACAATTTACTTCAGCAAATTTTTAAAATAGGATAATATAAAATTTATTTAATACGTAAATAATAAAATACTTATTAATTGTAGAGGTTCACCATTACAAATAATTGGTGACATCGTGATTGAACATGACAATAATCAAATGGAAGTTGATGATGAAAATCCCACTGTAGATCATGTACAAAAACCGAGACAAATTATTGGAGTTGGGTAAATTAATTTTTATTTCATTTTTATAATCATTCATGACTAAATTTACCAAACTAAAATAATGAAATTATAGGTTAATAGAAAATTAATATATGTATATGTATCTACATGTATATATTATACATATATACATATACAGGGTGTTCCAAATTAAGTCGGCACCATTGCCAACTCCGTTATTATTGATGCTACGATTTCGGTTGAATGGGCAAACTGGTAGCATTTTTAGTGGCCTTATCGATGCCGAAAACAAAACATAAATTGACATTCGCGTTGTCATAATATTTCATAAAATGATATTTTTTTCAACGGAACACCCTATATTTTTTCATCCATTTCGATTCGTAATAACATTCTCAACAACAAAGCTCATATCACTTTTCTTCCTAAAGTGGAAAATGAGCGACTTATGTGGAAATATTTATTTTTCACTAGTACAAAAAATTTCTTTGTTTTGGCGACATGATGATCACGGGTTTCACGAGTTCACATCCCAGCGCAATTTTTTCTTTTTACTGTCTTATTTTGCTATAAGTAACAAAATATTCGTATAAGTACAAAAAATGGGTGTTTGGACAATCATGAGGTTTTATTCGCCAAAACAAAGAAATGTTTTGTACTAGTGAAAGAAATAAATATTTCCTACATAAGTCGCTCATTTTCCACTTTAGAAGAAAAGTGATATGAGCTTTGTTGTTAGAATTTATTACGAATCGAAAATGGATAAAAATATAGGTGTTCCATTGAAAAAAAGTATCATTTATGAAATATTATGACAACCGACTTCTTTTTTTGTTTTCGGCATCGAAAGGCCACTAAAAATGCACATTCCAGTTTAACCGAAATCTAACATACGGAGTTAATGGTGCGCCTTACTTTGGAACACCCTGTATAAACATATATATATATATATATATATATATAAATATATACATACATACATACATATAGATGGAGCTAAAGAAGTTTGACTTCAGTCGTGTCAGTCAGTTAGGGTCTTAAAAATTGATGTTAGAGGTCTTTGTTACAAATGAATAATTAGTGTTTACCTTATTTGAAAAGGGGTTAGTGAATTTGTAAAGAGTATTACTTTTGCAGTAAAATCAATTATGCCACCCAAAAGAGATAACGGGATAATGGAAAACGGGATAATCGGATATCGGGAAACGGGATTACGGGAAGCGGGCAAAGCCACAGGCATAAGTTTGATGGAACAACACAAAGAAAAACATGTGAAAAAAATACAAATTTTACACGGACGAAGTCGCGGCTACCAGCTAGTATATTATGAAAGAGTCGTGGACAAAAGTGTTTAATTTTCAGTGGTATTTAGGTATCTAAATTGAGTAAATACATGATTCTTCAAGTACATATTAAATTCCCAATGAACTTGATGATCCATACCCTTGGTGACAAAAAGCAACCAAAAAGAGATATTTTTTATATTTCCGAGTAAGTGCATTCTCGTCGATTCCGACAAAATCAATCAAAATATAGTTATTACTCAGGCATAAAATTATCAGATAACTCTCCTTAATATCATTGCACCTTCATTTTCATTACTATGCAATTTCGTTTTTCACTACGGATTTGCGGTTGTGCAATGATTCGGCAGTTTTTTCGGATCATTACATAACCGAAATAATGAGAATGCGGTTGTATGTGCGGTGATCCGTTACTATTAAAACAATGGAAATACATAAAGAACATTCAACTATTCAGGAAATATGATTTATAATAATATTTCACCTTATTGAAATGGATTCATTACGACATACCATTTGAGAAATATGGTTTTTATGGCATTGTGGCATGACAGACAAATAACTGAAATTTGAGAAAAATAATTTCATGAATTCTAGGCTCTGGAAAAAGATAGTTTCTTCACTATACAGTGCGACCCAAAAATTCTAAACTATATGGAAAATTTCTTTCCCAAAAAATATTATAGGTAAAAAATCGCGTAATTTACCAATATGTGAAAAAAAATTAAGTAAGTAATTTGGAAGTCGAAAATCAGAATGTCAAGACGTTTTTTCCAATAAGTCGAAGGTACGAATAAGTAAAATTATTTTAATAGTGGTCCTTTGTACCTATTCATCGCTCATGTATCTAAAAAAAGACAGAACTGGGTACTTCGTCTCAATATACTAACTGTTACTGTACGTAAAATATTTTTGTCTCTAGATAAAGTAAATAAAAGTGAAATTATCAATAGCAAATTTCAATCACGATGTGTTTGGCATATAATATTAAATTTCATAAACACTTCTTTGTCTAAAGGACTGTTTCCTGAGAAGTACAAAGTTAGTACAGTCACTCCTAGACCAAAAATAAATAGACAAATGATGCAAGTAATTTTCGCCCAATTAATAGTCCCCCGACCCTTGGAAAAGTACTGGAACTGGCGGTACATGAACAACTAGTTACATACTTTAATGAAAATAATTTCTTCTTTGAGAATCAGTCAGGTTTTCGCACTTTGACTACTGTGCTACAGTGAAGTATCTATTCAACCAAAATAAAATTGGATCATTGCAGAAATTACAAAATCGAGGAATGACAATTATTTTAAGATGTAACCAATATACCCCTATTGATTTTATGTTGAATACCTTACAATGGCAGCCGGTACAAAAAAGACTAAATTACTTGAGTATAATTTTTATTTTCAAAATTAAGTGGGATACAACCAGTCTATCTTAGCAGATATTTAGTCAGAAATAGTGATCCTCATTCATACAACACGAGAACATGTGATACATTTTATATATCCCGAACCAACTTTAATAATATACCTGATGAGATCAAGAATGTAGGTAAGTTCCTTAAAAATATTGAAAAAGTTATTACTAGAATATATCAAATTATAACACATGACGTACTGGGAAAAAATATGTATTTATTCATATATTTTATTTATATGTTTATGCTTATCTATATGTTTATGTTTATAACTATATATTGTATATTGGATTCCTGAAATAAAGTCTTCTACTACAACTATTCATTAGAGCATAGTAGGAAATGATTTATATCAACAAAACTTTGGAATCGCAAATTTAGAAAAAAGGAATATACAGTGACCGGCAGAAAGTACGCATCATATGGAAAATTCTTTTATTAATAAATTTTGACGAATATCGATATGTGCAATCGCTTCTGCATCAAAAGCAACGCCAAAAGACGTTGTACAGTGCCGTTCGTCTTTTCTTGTTTGGCGGGAAATTTAAAAAATTTAAAAATTATGTCTCAAAACACACTTATTTGGGAAAATATTGAAAAATACTATTTGGAAAAGTTGTTTAGAACGACATTTTATAGCTATGTACAAGTTTTGAATAAAATCTGAGATAAAAAAATAAAAATAAATTTTTTGCCATAATAAAAATTTCAATTTGGAAAAATACATTTTAGACAAAGAAACTCATTAGTAAGACCAACAGTGATATTTTAAATGATATTTTGTAAATATTCGCGGGCTACTTCTGTTTTATTCGGAAAAAAATTTAAATCTATGGATTTGCCATGTATTCAGCTGCTTCATAAGAGGTCACTGAAATATCTCCAGGACATTTTAATTTCGATACTGTTCATTATTAATAAAGGTCCTTGTATCTACATAATTTCAAATTGAATTTTTTATGAAAACAAAAAATAAATTGATTTTTGGTAAATTGTTGGAATCATACAATATTATCATTGTTGATGCGTGCATCGACAGATTTCCTCATGATCAAAGAGGCCATGAAACAATTGAATGTGTTATCAAGAGTTGTCAAACGATTTAGTAGTGTTATTATTTATCCAGGTGTTTTTATCGTCTTTATTCTATAGTTTTTTTCATTGTAAAAGTTACATTTTGTTGTGTGTTAACAATAATTAGAGATGCCCCAAGAAAAGCTGAGTTTGCAAGAAAAAATTGAGCTAGTCTTAATATGTGGTGAGCGTTTTCATAGTTCCAGAGAAGCAGCAGATATATTCAATGCTAGATATCCAAATAAGAATATCCATGGATCTACTGTGTTGCGTATTTTAAACAAATTTAAAGCTACAGGCAGTGTAGAAAATCGTTACAAAATTCCACATAGTAAGCCCGTCACTAATGAGGAAGGTACCTTTAATGTTTTGTTATCGGTCACAGAAAATCCACGGATGGCACTATCGGAGAGGCAGGAACAAACCGGTATATCTGAAAAATCCATAAGAAGAATTTTGAAGAATAATAAATTTCGTGCATACAAACCAAAATTCATCCACACCTTACTCGATAGAGATTTTGATGCACGCTTAGATTTTTTTCTTTTTTGGTTCCAAGGCATGATTGAAGAATGCCAACATTATCCTACAAACTTTTTTATTTACTGATGAGGCGACTTTTACATCAAACGGTACTGTCCAGTTCCCAGAATTGTAGATGGTGGGCTGATGAGAACCCAAATTGGAAGATAGGGGCAAAAAGTCAATTTTCTTTCAAAACTAATGTTTGGTGCGGCATATTAGATACACAGATCGTTGGGCCTTACTTTTTTAGGGGCAACCTTAATTCACGAAATTATTTAGTGTTTTTAAATAATGTGTTTTTTGATTTCTTACATGGATTACCGCTGCAAAGAAGGAATGATATTTTTTTCCAACAAGACGGAGCGTCAGTACATAGTACCCTTGAAGTCAGAGCGTGGCTTAACGAACACTTTCCTCATAAATGGATAGGACGATATTCAGAAAACCTGTGGCCTGCAAGATCCCCAGATTTGACGCCCTTGGATTTCTTTTTATGGGGGTACCTTAAAAGTAGGGTTCATAAACATCGGCCATTTCGTAATATCGACCATTTAGAAGAAGTAATACGACAATGTATCAATAACATTACACCACAAATGCTGCGAAATGTGTCCAGAGAAATGAAATCCCGAACAAGTACATGTATTGAACGTCAGGGTAGACACGTCGAGTAATGGACATTTACAAACTTTCGAGTATGCATTAAATTGTTTGGTTTATAATTATTTCAGCTTCTAATTTTATTATAAAATGTAATTATGTAAAAAACTTAGGTCAATTTTTTGTTCTAATGAAAAAATCATTTTAAAATTCTGTAGATACATGGTTCTTTGTCAATAATAAACAGTATCGGGATTATAATGTCCTGAAGATATTTCTGTGACCTCTTATGAAGCAGCTGAACACATGGCAAATCCACAGATTTAAAATTTTCTTCGAATAAAATAGAAGTAGCTGGTGAATCTTTACAAAATATTATTCAAAATATTACTCTTGGGCTTTACTAATGAGTTTCTTTGTCAGAAATGTATTTTCCCAAATTGAATTTTTTTTTATGGCAAAAATTGATTTTTATTTTTACATCTCAGATTTTTTTCAAAACTCGTACATAGCTATAAAATGTCGTTCTAAACAACTTTTCCAAATAACATTTTTCAATATTTTCCCAAATAAGTGTGTTTTGAGACATAATTTTTAAATTTTTTAAATTTCCCGCCAAACAAGAAAAGACGAACGGCACTGTACAACATCTTTTAGGGTTTCTTTCGATGCAGAAGCGATTGCATGTATAAACATTTGTCAAAATATTATATTAAAAAAAATCCCATATGATGCGTACTTTCTGCCGGTCACTGTAGATACCTACCCAAAATATCCTTAATCTTGGTGGAGATATGTCAATGACCTTTTCATAATTTGGCAGAAGAGAATTAGAAACTTTCCTTAGTTTTATCGATGGATAGCAACCTATGATGAATATTACCAAAGAAATAGATGAAAACTATCAAATTTATATTCTAGATGTAGCAATTGAAAATTCATTTTTCAATTAAAAGATCATTTTGATACTACTGTTCTCAGGGATGAGAAAACACAATAAATACCTCAATTCCAATTCAAATAACCAGCTGGGTATCAAAAAAGGTGTCATCAAAACTTTATGAAAGAGCTGAATTGATTTCCTCAACACCACAAAATTTCAGAGTTTGTTTCCATAAAAAATATTCTAGAAGATAATGCATATATCTCCTAGGATATTTTTTATGGAAACAATAAAATATGTTGGATACGCAATTCTTGGATGAAACAATGCAACAAATTGAAAATAAAAAACAACACCAAGACCCTCAACAACAACTTTTAGTGACAAATAAATTCTGTGAACATTATTCAAAAGTCATAATACCTTGAACAAAATTCAAAGAATTGTGTATTAAGTGTCCCATGTGTTATACGGGAGGAAGGTCAAGAGCTTTACGAATGGGAAAATCTGAACACGGGAATAATAATAAAAATAGAGAAGGAAGATCGAAATTAGCCGAACATACAGTAACACAAACCCGGCAACACGAAAATTCTCATGCATGAACCAAATTATATGAAAAGAAACCTAAAAGAAGCTTTCTGTATTTTATTGAACGAAAATCATTATGTAACTACGTGTTGTCTCACTATGGAACCAATATGGTGGAAATGGAACTAGAGACATTTCGTAACAAATAGGTAGTTCACGTTTAATTGAACATTCTGTGAACTTGTGTGGTGTATATTTGATTTTGACAAGTAATCGTCAAGAAAATCAATAGCGATTCCAAATGATAATTATTCGACAAAAACTTGGATTTGAAAAAGGAAACGGAGGCGATTCTCAAAACGTCATCAAAGGAAGTGTATTTTGTATTAATAATTTCTAATATTTTTTGTGAATTATTTCAGGTGCATAATTTTCAAACGGTACATTGACAGTCGAAGCAATCTATGAATGTTTATATCGTTGGATTCAGATTTTGATACAGAATAAAAAAACCCATTGAAAAATATAGAGGGCCACTTAAAAATGTAGTTGGCCTAAGCAATTACGATTTTTAATGAAATGTGACCCCAAAAAAATTACTATAAATTAATTTATTTTCACGAAATACCCGCATTTATTTCGTAGATATTTGCTTTCGGAGATTCATGTGGGACACCTTTCCAAATTTATGTTACTCAAGACCTGCATCAAGTCGAAAATGTTTAAATAAATTGTCTCACGCTCATTATGAAAATTTCACGATTTACATGCTTTACCAAAGATGGAGACACCATAATAATGAACGAGGATGTGTTTTGAGTTCCATCAAAGAAGATATTGCAATTAATTAGTTAACAAAATATAAGGTTTATCGATTCCTTTATTGCAGATGATTTTCTCTCTTTATGTATAATGGCTAATTGTTTGAAGAAAACGCAGTTATTTTATATTGTTTATCGACATTGTTTTATAGATAGGAGGTTATATCAGTAATTTCAGAGACATTTGAAGTAAATACATCTTTCACTCAATTGAAATGCATTGAACTGACACTAGTAACCAAACAAGGTAACTTTTTGAATATTTTCTGGGATATCTATTTGTCTATTAATAAATCGTACGTCTTCTGAAGTAGATATTGCAAATTCCTAAAATCAAGTTAGTACCTCAAATTATCCTAAAAACCATCGAGTTTTTGTCCAGTATTACTGGTATGTGTGTAATTTTCCGAGTTCAGGATCGAAGAGACGACATGGAATTACGGAAAAATAGTTAGTTAATTTACTTCTCAAATTTTCGCCATTCAGAAACGAATAGGCTCTAGCAATAGAGTTAGAATATGCTCCCACCACTGTATATATAAATTCATATTGAACTTTGTATTTACATATAATTCGCACTGGTATGAAACACTCAAGATATGGTACAGAACAATAAATACTTCTGATCCACATCATGTGGTGATTGGTTCCTAGTGATACGTTTGGATATATTAATCAACAACAAAACAACGAATACAACATAGACAAAATGAAATCAATCCTATTTCAGATTAATAAATCAGTATGGTCTTATTTTTCAATTGTTTATCATTTGCTGATTTTTACATCCAATTCCAATTTATTAAGTGATTTATAATGTGCAATGTTATTCAACTAAACATAAAAAACACATGCTCCCTTGATTTATGAACACAAATTACAAGAATTTTTGCTTGGATGGACACTCCTTTATAATTCAATAATTTTCAATAAGTATTCAACACATAATTACGGGATCCATATTCATTCATTCTGACGACCAAATCCCTTATATTATCTCTTTTTTTTTTCAAATAGTATCCAATGGATTACAACATTAGTGCGACAGCAACTTTTGCATCTGTGAATGATAGCAGCAACTTTTGCACTCGTTAATCAAGGCATAAAACCCATTGAAGAAGAAGTTTTCGAACAGGGAGTCGTTGTAGCTTATAAGTGCTGTCTCATGTAAATGACTATTTCTAAGAACTATTAAAACAATTTGCGACATCAGCTCGCGAAAGATTTCGCAGAACACTTGCAATTCGTTTCTCAGTATTATCACTATTCGACAACACATGCTCAAGTACAATACATTCAAATAAAGAAATATGTGACGTAGATTCTGGACCTATAGAAATTCAATACGAAGTCGATAATCGTTTTGTTTGTGTCATTACCTTTCTTTTGAGGTATGACAAGAAGGTAACATTAATTTGAGATTCTGCTGGGATAAGGAGAGTAACCACATAGGGGTGTTGATTCTTTCCTGCATTGAAAACTGAAAACTGAACTATCCGAGCAATTGTGAATAAGTGGTGAAAGTAGACACGAGTTCCAGCCATTTCTTGAAATAATTTTTTTCGAAAATGTATGCTTCCAAAAATGCTTACAAGATGTATATATGTAGATCGATTTTGTCGGGCAAAAATTATCCTTTCACTACTACATAAATTTCTTTGAAGTTATTTTGTAAAAAACGCGTGGATCGAGATTTTGTTCATAAATGTATGCTACTAGGATATATACATCTCATTAAGTATTCTTGAAAAAAATCTCGATCCACGAGTTTTTTACGGAAATAGAGTAATTTAAAAGAAATTCATGATAGAGGTAGTAGAGGGTTAATTTCAGCCCGTCAAAATCGAGTGACATATACATCCTATTGAGCATCTCTAGTAGCATAAATTCATGAAAGAAAACCTCGACCCACACTTTTTTTACGGAAATAGAATTCTTTCAAAAATAATTCAGGGGAAAATATATCTCATGTCTGGTAGCATACATTAACGGAAAAAAACTAGATACACAAATTTTTTCACGGAATAGAATAATTTTTGCCTGTCACAGTTATAGAATTATTTCTAAGAAACTCGTGATTGGGGTAGTAGAGGGTTAATTTTTGCCAGACAAAATCAAGTGACACGTATATTCTGCAATGCATATCTAGATGCCTGCATTCATGACATTCTGGTATTCCTAACAGACACAGAATAATTTCATGGCTGGCCACGAATTCTGATCATCACTAGACGACCACTGGCGATGACGGTCTGACTCATATTCCCATAATCACGACAAATTCATGGCTGGAACTCGTGGATGCTTTCACACTGATCAATTGTGATACAACCATTAGATCATTATTCGTTTGTAAGATTTCTAGTGAGTTACCGTATCTAGGAATGTTTGAACCAGATTCTTCTCAAATACTTTCAAAGGTTCCATTATCAGCACACAGTATAATGTTTCGTTTCAATACTCTGTTACGTTCATTTCAATACTATGTGCACAGTAATGTGAAATATAACAGCAAATAGATCACTTTTGAATCTGGTGAGGTTACAGGTTATGACAATGCCATAAATAATCCTTTTATTTCCACAGCTCGACGGATGCTCTGATTCTCCACCTCAGTATATTATTTGAATATATTTTAATATTAGGGCACATTTTGAATAATAAAACTGTCTGATGAAAAAACTCCAAAACAAACCAATTTCGATTCTATTTGCAGACGAAATCAAAAAGGAGGAGGTTCTCTATTTCAATTTGGAATGAAATGATCCACCCCTATCGGTAGAAAAATAGGGAATGATTGATTTTTCACTTGTGAACATTGGCACACATATGTAGTTGACATTGACAGATTGCTATTGTCATTATTTTTGTTCTCCTACGTTCGTCACAATAATAACATTCTATGAAAGGATGGAATTATATACAAAGTGATGAAATACAAACAATAAATAATTAAAGTAGATAATCATATTATTTAACTGTTGATAGTTGAAGTAAGGTGGGTGAGTAAGTATTTTGGAAGTAATCAAAAATAAAATAGGTAATAATTAGTAGATTTCAGCCACAAAAAATTAAAAAATAAAAACTTTTAAACAAAAAATTAAACCGACGAAAAACGGAACTGAAAAGCAAAAAATAAAATAAACCTTCTTAGTCTTAATGACTAAGCTCCTAAACTAATGTAAGTAACTAATTTTGAGTCGGTGCCAAACAAACAATCAACGAAGATCATTAAATTACTTCAAAAAAATTATCAAAATGTCACCGCGCATCTCGGTGCTATCATTTTAGGCTTTACCTAACTCATTTGCTTGTTTGTTTGGCGCCGACTCAAAATTAGTTACTTACATTAGTTTCGGAGCTTAGTTATTAAGACTAAGGTCTGTGTGTAGTAGTTCAGTGAGATCCGAACGAGTAACATGTGCTTTTATCAAGGCAAGTGAGGAATTCGAAAAACTGCTTTTATCAAGGCAAGTGAGAAATTCGAGAAACTGCTTTTATTAAGGCAAAAATTCGGAATTCGACCCGACTTTGAAGAGTATAGCCGTCCAGATCATTAGATCGTTGGTGGCCGTGCAAATCTAAAGAAGTGGAACCGAAAGGATTAGTGACACCTATGCACTAAAAAAAACAACATGTCATCCTCAGATGAAGAATCTGCCGTCTCAACCGACGAGAGTAGCAGAAGCTCTGTCGCATCAAGGAAGACGAAGAAAATGAAGAACATCAGGATGGAAGACATCTACGAGGTGTTAACCCAGCTGAGAAAGCAGCTGGACGAGATCCGCAAGGAGAACGCGGATCTAAAGAAAGAACTCAGCACCTATAAAAATGCTGCAGCGGCTGCCTCCCAGAAGGAAGCAGCCAGGCCATGCCGCCCTGGCAATAAGGAGGCTGGAAAGCCAGTCCAGGTGGCTGAGAAGCCAGTCCAGGACGCAACACCTCTGGAAGCTGTTGAAATCATGGAGACGGAGGACAACGTCTCCAAGAAAAGAACCCTGTCATTCCCCAACGAGAACCCCAGCAACGACGATGCAGAGTTCACCGTTGTTACGACAAAACGGAAAAGAGAGTCCAAAGTCGAGACCCCAAAAGCCGGAACAAATCGGCCCCGTCGCCAAAACGGTTCCCGTAGCAGCCAACAGAGGTCAAACCATCTCCGAGGGGCCCCACACTCCAGGAAGCGACCCCAAAAACCACCACCAGTCGTCCTTAGGAACAAGGACAAGTGGCAGGCTGTCTCCGCCGAAATGGCCGGGAGGAAGATAAACTTCCTGAAGGCCAGGCTCACCTCCGATGGAATAACAATCCAGACGGAGAACGAAAATAGCTGGAGGGCAACCACAGCTTTTCTCGAAGCAGGAGGGTACGATTTTTATACGTACTCTCTGAAAACAGAGATTCCGCTACACGCGGTGATCCGGGGAATACCGGAAAACACCAAGGCAGAGGACGTGAAGGAAAGCGTCCAGGATTCGGGCTTCACTGTCCTAGAGTGTCATCAAATGACCTCAGAAGAAAAAAGGCACTTCCACTGTTCCTAGTGAAAGTGCCCAAGTCAGAAGCCCACATCTTCAAACCAGACACCTGTGTCATGTTGAAGGTTAGAGTGGAACCACAAAGGCAAAGGACCGGCGGATTCGTCTCCCAATGCCACAAATGCCAGTGGTTCGGGCATGCACAGAGGTGTTGCCATTCCACCCCAGGTGTGTGAAGTGCGGAGCAGAGCACGAGTCCCGCACCTGCACGAAAAACAGAGAGCTGCCAGCCATCTGCGCAAACTGTGGGCTCCACACACGGCCAGCTTTAGAGGCTGTCCAAAAATTCCCCAGACCCACGACAAGACAACAACAACAACAACCAAGACCCACAAACAACATACCAACCACCACGGAGGAGGCAGGGACCCAGGAACGCTGTGCCCCAACCCCAAGCACCACAGGCACCACCAAAATGGGGCCAACAAAGATAACAACAACAGCAACCACAACAGTAAACCAACAACTGTTGGCACTACCCGAGGCGCTCAAGACGCAACTTGAGCTCTTCAAACAAAGTCAGGCCCCCAGGAAGTCTTAAATGCTAAGACAACCTCTGAAAACCTCAAATCTGCTCCTGGAACATCAACAGCGCACTCACACGCAAGAATGAGCTGCACGAATTGATATCCAGGACACAAGTGGACGTCATCGCCATCCAGGAAACAGCACTGAAACCCCAGAAGAACTTCCACCTTCCAGGATTCACCTGCTACCGGAAGACAGACCCGGTTGTCGCACCCGCGAGGCGCAGCCCTTCTAGTAAGAACTGACCTCGAACAACACGAGGCTGAGAAACCGGAACTATCTCGAGGCGAAGCAGTCGCAGTAAAAGTGAAAGTCAGACGCATAGGAATGCTAAGAATCATTTCGACGTATATCCCGCCAGGGGGAAACATACCAAGAGAAGACCTAGCAGAACTATTTCCAGACCATCACCCAACTGTAGCCATCGGAGACTTCAACGCGAAGTCACAGACATGGCACTGCAGAAACAACAATCCACGAGGCCGAAATCTGGAGAACCTACTGGCCGACTACAACGACATCGAAGTAGTAGCCCCCTTCGAACCCACCTACCACGGACTAGCAAACCAAACACCAGACATCCTAGACATAGCATCTCGTACAGTCCATCCCAGCCAACACCGAGATGGAAGTATTAGACGAGGGCTCCTCAGACCACAACCCAATCCTACTAACAATAGGGAGGGAGACGCGGAACCTGAGGAACCAGCTACCAGGAAGACGACCGACTGGAACCGATTCCAAAGAATCATACACGACCCATAGGAAACATCCCACGAATACTCACAAAGACTGATCTCGAGAGAGCACAACACAGTTGCAAGAATGCATACAAGAAGCCATAGAACGCAGCCCAAGACCTCCCAAGCAACCAGGTTCAACTTCCAACTAGCACTAACCCCAGAGGTTAGGGAGCTTGTTAGGAGCAGACGCCGCTTGAAAAAGAGATACCAGAGGACACTGGCTCCCGAAGATAAGAGGAGAATGAACCAGGCAGGCAGGCAACTGCGGCTGGAACTCAAAGCCCACCAAACTCAGCAATGGACAAACAGGATGACAGAAATGAGCACAGAAGACAACTCTGTATGGAAAATGCAGAAAGTACTTCGACAAGGCAGAAGGAAACCGTGTCCGCCACTCCACGGAGAGGGGGGCCTGGTCTACACTGACAACGAAAAAGCAGAAGCATTTGCCGACGCTTTCGAACGCCAGTGTAGGGACAACCAGGTCAACCAAACCGACGAGGTGGAAGACATGGAAACCCGAGCCAGTCAGACTGTCAGGAGAATAAGACGGATCAATGATGCCGAGCACGTCCTTGAACCAACTTCGCCAGAAGAAATCAGGACATTATCCGAACCTGCTATCCGCAAGGCACCCGGACCAGACCAAATTTCGAACAGAGCCCAAAGGCTCTACCGAGAAAAGGAATTGCTGCCTTGACCAACATCGTCAATGCAATGCTCAGGCTCAGACACTTTCCACGACCATGGAAAGAAGCCACGGTCATCATGATCCCCAAACCCAACAAGAACCATGTGATACCGCAAAACCACCGGCCCATCAGCCTCACACCCTCGATGAGCAAGGTGGCAGAACGAGTCATCCAGAGACGATTGGAACCACTCACGGAAGAACTCAACGTCCTACCAGACGAGCAGTTCGGCTTCCGACAAGGACACCTCTACGGAAATGCAGGTCCTGAGGATAGTGGACTTTGCCGTAACAGGCTTCAACCTGGGCAGGGGACACCACACAGGAGCCTTATTCCTAGACGTTTCCAAGGCCTTCGACAGGGTCTGGCACGATGGCTTAATCACCAAAATGACAGACCTCGGATACCCCAACTCCTATAGTGAAGTTGATAGACTCCTTCCTGCGAGGACGGCGGTGCCAATGTAAAGTTGGCAACGTCCTCCAGCAGTAAGGACCCTAGAAGCAGGAGTACCGCAAGGCGCAGTCTTATCTCCACACCTGTTCTCCATCTACACGGCGGACATCCCAAAGCCTGCTGACAACTTCAACAAGCTAGCGCTGTACGCGGACGACACAGCACTAGTGGCCAGATCGGTGAACGCAACGCAAGTAACCCGATACCTGCAAGAACAAGCAGACAAGCTTGAGGACTGGTTCAACCTATGGAAGATCGAGATCAACGCGGAGAAGAGCCAGGCGATACTTTCACCAGAAGGCGAACAACACCGGCAGGACACGTCATCAAGGGAAAGACCAACGGATTCCATGGGCAAAGAGGCCAAATAATTGGAGTCACCTTGGGCAGAAGAGACATTCAGGCAACACGTAGACCCGGGGGCTCAATTAAACGAAAGAGCCCGAAAAACCTCTACCCCTCATAGGGCGCAGTAGCAAATGGACCTCCAGTTAAAACTGCCCTTTTCAGGGCCATCCCCCCTCCCCCTCATCCCGATGCATCCGCCGCATGGGGGCAATGCGCACAAAACATTGGGACCAAAATCCAGCTATTCTTAAACGTGAGCCTAAGAAAAGGCAGTGAACGCCCCAGACACGTCCCGGGAAAAGATTTATCTACAGGGGCCCGAATGTCAATCCGAACTTCATTGACGACCATCTTTGGGAAACCCCCCACCGCGACGTTCCTGAAGACGGACACCCACACGAACCCGGTGATTCCCAAAACAATTTAAGGGAAACCCAAACCTGACGATCCCAGGTTTAGAGAAAGGAAAAATATTTTCGGCCAGTCTACCAAAAAAACCCCCACCCACCCAGAGTAAAGCACCCGGGGTCAGGTGAGTAACAACTCAACACAAAAAAACCAAGACCAACACACCCACATCACACCATACACTTACACACCCATCAGGTACATCACCACCATGCACACAAAAAGTTGTAAAACATACAAAATTTTAGACAATAAGGGGTTTAAAGCACTTGGGGGCTGACTTCATACCACAGGAGGTACGATTTCAATTTCGCAAACGTGCCATTTGGTGAAAATTGGAGGACCGCCCAAGGAGGGGGCGGGGGATGAAGTGGATAGTAAATCCGTTTCACATATAACATGAAGGGGGTTTACTATCCATGGGGCCCAACCTTTAAAGGGGGTGGGGTTAAGACTAAGAAGGTTCATTTTATTTTTGTTTTCAACCGTTTGTGTCGGTTTAATTTTTTTTTAAAAAAATGTTTATTTACAATTTAGGGAAAAGTCAAACGTTCATCTGTCCACGTTAACAGAATAACGAA